>OY390722.1:15233265-15568265 GCA_959613375.1 Heteropelma amictum
GAACTCACGACAGACAAGCGGAAAACGACTCAGCAACACAACGAAAGGTCAACGATTGAAGGAACTACGAACCCGGCAGACTATGGAAAAGGAAAACGAGTGGAAACGAACAAAGAAGAAAACAAACTGAATAAATTAATCGACGAATACAACGCTAGACAGGAGCGGCCACCGAAGGCAAACGAAAATAAGCTAACAAAGCTGATCGACGAATATAATTTAAAACAAATGAAGCAGAATGCAAGCGAAGAAAATAAATTAACAAAACTAATCAACGAGTACAATATAAGACAACAACGGAAACAAGAAAAATCAAACGAGCAGAGTAAAGAAAACGAACACACAGCAAGCAATAAGGAAATTAACGACGGGAGGAGTGAGCCAAAGGCACACGAGTCGGTCAACAGGCCGGATATGGGAGACAATACAGCCGAAGCATCGGAGATCAGGCCAACGTCCCAATTACATCCAACAGCGAACGAACAGGGTACCACAAAACATCCTGAAGTGGAACCGAACTTCCGCTCACCGGCGACGTCGGGCGACAAGGCGACCGAACCAAATTTCCGTTCGCCGCCACGACTCAACGAGGGTCGAACAACTCATGACTCGACTGGGGAGATATCGGAGGAATCGCGAGAGCAGTCAACAGGCCAGTATCAAACGAACAACGATACGCTGAAACCACCGATTCGCCCACCAGAATCGACCGACGAAGACAGCACGTCATCAGCAAAAAAACGACGACCTGGCCGACCAAAATCGAGCAGAAATGACACGACAACGGACAAGCCCTCTCCAGCAGTAACGAACGATTACGCCAATCTTGCAGCCGAAATACACCAAAGCGAATCCGATGCAGACCCACCTTACGAGCCATCGCAGTACCACAGAAAACGCCCGGCATTACCAAAGGCAGCACCAAAAACAAGGCACATGACTCAAACTGAAGATGCCGAACGTCAATCGTCCACCGAAGACTCAGAAACATCAGACGAAAGCAACGTAACAACCTCGGAATGGGAAGAACAATCTGAAGATCCGGAAACACCAACGACCGAGATAAACCAGAGACAAATGACATCGAACAGCAACGTCATAATTAGCCGGAAAAGTATCCTCAGACAGAAGGATAACATCGCTCATTTTCTCGCAGCGGATTGCATCACGAACACAACAATATCGCGAATCCTCGTAGAGAAAAACGTAATCAACCACGAAGACCTTTGCAAGGAGAAACCGAGAGCTGGACACATATTCATAACACGCCGCGGAACCAAACGCATCTTCACCATGATATGTAAAGAAAAATGCACAGATAACACCGACTGGCATATGGTCCAGAAATGCATCGAGACAGTCATCAAAATCTTGACAAGGGACAAACTCGAATCATGCACACTGGCCAAAGATCCTGAGATCATCGATCAATTTCTCTGGGACAACATCAAAACCTACATCCAGCAAATCATGGTTGAGCGAAAAATACGAATAACGTTGTGCGAAGGAATTATCACAGTACCGCCGAAACTACACCAACAGTCCATAATAAAGGAGGCGCACGAATCAACAATCGGAGGACATAAAGGCATCTCGAAAACTCGCAAACGCATATGTGCTCGATACTATTGGAAAAACATGAAGGCAGACGTCACGGAATTCATTAAAACCTGCCAAAAATGCCAAAAGAACAAACTCGTTCGCGTAAAAAACAGAGCACCTATGATAATAACAGACACTCCAACTCAGCCTTTCGAGAAAATCGCAATAGATATCGTCGGACCTCTTCCAAAAACAAAGGACGGTCACGAATACATCCTCACGATCATCGATCTATTCAGCAGATTCAGCGTCATGGTTCCACTTAAACAAACAACAGCTCGCGATGTATCTAAAGCACTAGCAACAAGCTTTATAACGACATTCGGGGCACCTCGTGCGATACTTTCCGACCAGGGTACGAACTTCATGTCAGACCTATTCGCATCTGTCGCAGAACTGTTCAAAATCAAACAGTACCGAACGACAACTTACCACCCACAGTCCAACGGAGCGTTAGAGCGAAGCAATCACAGTCTCATCGAATACCTCAAACATTACATCGATATGGACAAAAACTGGCACGAACTAATCCCATTCGCGGCACTTTCTCACAACACGAGTGTCCACGAAAGCACAGGGTACACACCATACGAGTTAGTCTTCGGAAAACCAGCCTCACTACCATCCGAATTCCCACCTCCTGAAAAACTAGCGACATACGACGACTATCTGCTAACACTACACAGAAATTTAAAAGAAATCCGACAATTGACACGCGAAAAGCAGTTAGCGGCAAAGGAACGCACAAAACGATATTATGACAGGAAGACAAAAACACAAAATTTCAAAGTCGGACAACAAATATTCCTATTAAAGGAACCTCGAAAAGGAAAATTAGATCCCCATTACACCGGCCCATACACTATTGCGGAAATTCTCAACAGTAACAATATCAAGCTCCAAATCGACAACGACAAAACAAAGATAGTACATGTAGACAAAATCAAAATGGCACATGTTGCAGATACCACACGGCCGCTATGAACAATGGCATCTCAGTGGAAAATTCACCATTCCCACGGAACCCCGGATTATACTCACACTCACTCGGTACACTCAGAACATATCACACAGTCTGGAACCTCATCACATACACTAACACAGAGGGATTGACAACACGAAGGGCACAACTCAAGGAAAACCTACATAGTCTCCACGAATATTGCTACACACTAGGATCATCATGCCTCATAAAGGGACAGCTAACGTCAATTAAATCCCGCCTGAACACCATCGAAACATCTCAATCGATACTCGAGGAACTGATCCCGTCAAGAAACACCACACAATTACGAGAGAAACGAGCAGTACTCGGGTTTATAGGGAAGGCGTACAAATTTTTATATGGTACAATGGATAGCGACGACGCCAATAGAATAGCCACACAGATAGAAATGCTCGCGAACAACTCGATAGAACTAGCAGAAATCGAACGCGATCAAACACACATAGTAAAAACGGGCTTTGATATAACACAAAAACAAATTACAACAATGAAACACGAAATCAACAAAGCAATGAACAAATTAAATCTAGCAATAATCGATACCCATGAACAAGTAAACATTCTAAAATATAACCAAGTAGCAATACAATTTATAACAGGGGTAGAAAAAGACCTCACGGAACTGGAAATGGACGTAGAAACACTAATAAACGCTATCCTTTTCGCAAAATCGGGACAAATTCACCCACGACTTTTAGCAACTAAAACCTGGCTGCAAAGTGCTGAAGCCATTATAAAAACGTCACCGAACACCGAATTTCCAATTCCGTTAGATCCGAAATACATACCAGAACTGATAGAAATATCCGAACTAATAATCTTCCACAATAACGGAAAACTCGTTTACATAATTAAAATCCCACTGCTAGACTTAATACCGTTCAACCTGTACGAACACATGTCAGTCCCAATGCGCCAGACCCCGTCGGACACACGTTTCGCCTATATCAAACCGACATCACCTTTCACAGCGATTGCCGAAGATTTCGAAAATTATTTTAGCCTACATAACCTCGCAAATTGCAAATTGATGAACTCTATGTATATATGCAAACAGGTTAACCCAATACAACGAATCGGTAGTGAAGCTGAATGCGAGATACAGCTACTGATTAACCCGCATTTTCAAAACCTCGAAACATGCGATATCCACCTGAAAACATTAAGACAAACCCATTGGGCGCGAATTCATGGCAGTAACGCTTGGCTATATGCGGCTCCCATGGCTGAAACCCTGTATGCCACCTGCGATGACCACTCATCAAAAATCGAAACCATTGAAAATTCAGGGATATTAAAATTAAAACCAACATGTCAAGCAAAAACAAAAACAACAAAATTGATCCCGACAACGGAAATAACGACAGAGATCCAAGTAAACTTTTCACGAACCATAGTATTGAATATTACAGAAATAATAAGAAATTCCATCGAAACAACAGAATCAATAAATATTACGGAAGTATTATTGGAAACAGAGACCTTCACCGATACGTTAGGCTCAAGTACTATAGACAACGATTTGACAAAAAACGAGGTAGCACTAAAAACAATAATTGCAAAGGCTCGCGAGATAACAAAAACGCATATAATACACAACAGACTGTCAATACTCGAGAAAATACTAAAATTTGGTGGAATCTCGTTGGGATCAGGCTTGATATTGGCCACGATCGGCTGGAAGTTCTCGTTATTTGGAAAGCTATCCTACATACTCAAATTAATATCCTGCATCAGTAAGCTTAAAAACCAAAACACGAACCCAATCATCAAAACCATAGAACAACAGGTGCAATACCACAGACAACCAGTAGAAGTAGTAGAAATCTCGCACGCAAACACACAGCGAGAGATAGAAACAACAGCCGAAGTAACCCCCGAAAGACCAACACGTGCGATAATGTACTATCGAAACATAGTACCGTGATGAGAGTCGCGAGAGCGACAACTACCCGTAAACAAAACATATACCCCTTACCCTATTCCCAAAACCCCACAACCTATCCACGAATGAGTGTGGTATAACGAAAAGGAAACGCGCCCAACAGGCTCCCATCATCTACACCGCCCAGGCCGGAAAACATCCGAATTGGGTGCCCAATATGTCGAAAGAGGGGACACCCGAAAGAACTTCGGGACCACCTGATCCGCTGCTGTGCGTCGCTGGTCGGCGGGCTGGCCGAGAGACCCGACGCGGACCGCCGGTGCGCGATGTGTGGCGGGCCGTTTCCGGCGAGGCGCCTCATCGCGCACCTAGATTTCTGCGCGGCCTTCTGGGTAAGGCAAGGGGTTTACCCGTGGACGACGGAAACGACAACAGCAACAACAACAACGACGACAACAAGAACAACAACAACCACAGCAACAACAACAGAGACACCACATACCAGACTTAACCCCGGAATTGCAATAGTCCCCGCAGGCTGCCCTCACGGACTAGAACCCCGACAGACAACAACGGAACCAACGACACCTGAACAAACAACACCGACAGAACAGACGACGACGACCCAGACCACTAAACAACAACGACGACGACTAGTACGAGACATGATTAAGGACATAAAACAAAAACAGACGAAACTGGACCCAATCCTAGAAAACCCCACGGACAACGAAACAGAAAAACCAGACGAAACAAGGGACACAATAACACCCAATCCTAAACCAACCATACGAAACACCGGAGCAATTCCGAGAATCCCAAAAACCCCGGAACTACTCCCCAAAAAACCAACACCAGCCCTACGAAAACGACAACCAAACGACACCACGACACAGGAGACGCTCGATGACACACTGGTACAATTACTGACACTACTTGACACACAACCAGACGAGACCCTACTCGATATACAAAAAACCATGACGCAAATAATAAACGACGAACTAACGAGACGCGAAGCAAAGAAAAAACAGTAAAAACAGTAGAGTATGAATGCGGGATGAATGAGGGAAATATATTAACAATTGAACTCCTAGGTTAAATATTACACTTAAGCACTATATTATATAATCCTATTTTTACCTTTATATTCTTATCGCCCCATCATCCCCATACTTTCATTACCTCCTTTTATGTTTAATCCTCACCACATCATTATATCCTAGCTTATCACACCTTAGCCCATTACTCTCATTAGTATTACATAATTATATTACGACATTTTTAATGACAAATGACACAAAAAAAATTTTAATTAAAATTACATTTACTACATTGAATGACATATCAATCAACCGGATACATACAGCCACATCCAACCACATCACAATAACGCCCACACTCGACTAACACAGAACTAATCAGAACTTAAACTGTTACAGAGACAATTTAAGGAACAATAATAAAATAATGGAATAAAAAGGAACAACAATAACAAATGAAAGGGAAACAATGACAGACTATAAAAATTACAAACTGGTGACACACAGGGAAAAACGGAAAAAGGAAAACAATAAGCAATAATCCAGACAACGCATACACAAATTCGGAACAGGAAAAACGAAGCAACTCAATTTCACTATTACTCACAACCAAACCCATCACGATTAACAAACCTAATCTCCATTAACACGATAAGTAATGAATAACAGTTAGTTTCAGGATCATCAGAACCAACAAAAACACCCAAACAACGAGATACCAAGAGACAGCATAGAGGTGCCAATAGGAAAACCGGACCAACACCCTCCAACCTCAGTATTCGGACCGAATACACACACCAAAATCAACACCTCAACCAACAGCAGGAGGAAAACAAAGAAAATACACAAAAACAATTCAATAGATTATATCGAGTCATTTAAATCACTGAAATCAATGTAAAAATATTCGTATTATATAGAGTCGATACCAAAAATTTCTTGTTCAAAAAATTGTAAACGATGGAGACCATCGTCCTCAAAGAGGGGGAGTGTAACGGCCCTATCCTATAACCACTTCTTTCCCACACAACACCTTACACCTACAGCAACCCTGTTATCACCTCGTTCCCACACACATCAGCACCTCCAATTTCGCCACACAGCATCCCTGGGCCACGGTCCCACGGTCCAGAACAATGCAACTTGACCATCCCCTCCACTTCACACTTCCTCCACTTCATTAGCGCTAGTCCTAATCCTTAGTTCATCTCCACCCGTTCAACGGCACAGTCAAGTTAATAAACTCTCTCTCTCAAATCGTTTAACCCTTCATTTTCACCCTTTATCACCGCTCTCTCCTTCAACGCATCTCGACCATCACATCTCACATGTGTTCGTATCACTGTGGGACTCTTCTATTACTTCAAGAAAACTATTTCACGAGTCTCATGATTCGTCCGAATTCTCACATGTGTTCGTATCACTGTGGGACTCTTCTATTACTTCAAAAATAATACACGAAAATACATCGGTAAAGTCCGATTCCAATTCACTCGCATCCTTGCAGGTTGTTTGTCGAGCGAAAAAACATAATATCGCACATCTGATGATTCGTTCAACTTCTCACATGTGTTCATATCACTGTGGAACCCGTTTATTGCTTTAAGAAAAATAATCGACGAATACCGATCGGAAAATCCTTCACTCGCATCCTTGCAGATTGTTTGTCGAAAAAAAAAAAATAAAAAAATAAATAAATAAATTGTTTCGCACATCTGATGGTTCGTAGGACTTCTCACATGGGTTGTTTATCACTGTAAAAGTCTTTTATTGCTTTAAGAAAAATAATCGACGAATATCAATCGGGAAAAACCCGTGGAAACGTCGCCGCATTATTGCAGGTTGTTTATCCAATGAAAAAAATAATAATTTAACCCATCTAATGATTCGTCCGAATTCTCACATGTGTTCTTGTCACTGTGGGACTCTTCTATTACTTCAAAAAAACTATTTCACGAGTCTCATGATTCGTCCGAATTCTCACATGTGTTCGTATCACTGTGGGACTCTTCTATTACTTAAAAAAAAAAACTATTTCACGAGTCTCATGATTCGTCCGAATTCTCACATGTGTTCGTATCACTGTGGGACTCTTCTATTACTTCAAAAATAATACACGAAAATACATCGGTAAAGTCCGATTCCAATTCACTCGCATCCTTGCAGGTTGTTTGTCGAGCGAAAAAACATAATATCGCACATCTGATGATTCGTTCAACTTCTCACATGTGTTCATATCACTGTGGAACCCGTTTATTGCTTTAAGAAAAATAATCGACGAATACCGATCGGAAAATACGATCCAAACGCCCTCGCACTCTTGCAGGTTGTTTATCGAGTGAAAAAAGAAATAATAATATTGCTCATCTCATGATTCGTCCGAATTCTCACATGTGTTCGTATCACTGTGGGACTCTTCTATTACTTCAAAAATAATACACAGAAATACATTGGTAAAGTCCAATTCCAATTCTCTCGCATACTTGCAGATTGTTTGTCGAAAAAAAAAAAAAAAAAAAAAAATTGTTTCGCACATCTGATGGTTTGTAGGACTTCTCACATGGGTTGTTTATCACTGTAAAAGTCTTTTATTACTTGAAAAAAAAAATTAAATGAAGATCGATCGGAAAATCCGACCCAAACGCCCTCGCATTCTTGCAGGTTGTTTATCGAGCGAAAAAAAAAAATATAATTTCGCTCATCTCATGTTTCGTCCAAATTCTCACATGTGTTCGTATCACTGTGGGACTCTTCTATTACTTCAAAAATAATACACGAAAACACATAGGTAAAGTCCGATTCCAATTCACTCGCATCCTTGCAGGTTGTTTGTCGAGCGAAAAACATAATATCGCACATCTGATGATTCGTTCAACTTCTCACATGTGTTCATATCACTGTGGAACCCGTTTATTGCTTTAAGAAAAATAATCGACGAATACCGATCGGAAAATCCGATCCAAACGCCCTCGCATTCTTGCAGGTTGTTTATCGAGTGAAAAAAGAAATAATAATATTGCTCATCTCATGATTCGTCCGAATTCTCACATGTGTTCGTATCACTGTGGGACTCTTCTATTACTTCAAAAATAATACACGAAAATACATCGGTAAAGTCCGATTCCAATTCACTCGCATCCTTGCAGGTTGTTTGTCGAGCGAAAAAACATAATATCGCACATCTGATGATTCGTTCAACTTCTCACATGTGTTGTTTATCACTGTAAAAGTCTTTTATTACTTAAAAAAAAAAAAATTAAATGAAGATCGATCGGAAAATCCGATCCAAACGCCCTCGCATTCTTGCAGGTTGTTTATCGAGCGAAAAAAAAAATATAATTTCGCTCATCTCATGTTTCGTCCAAATTCTCACATGTGTTCGTATCACTGTGGGACTCTTCTATTACTTCAAAAATAATACACGAAAACACATAGGTAAAGTCCGATTCCAATTCACTCGCATCCTTGCAGGTTGTTTGTCGAGCGAAAAACATAATATCGCACATCTGATGATTCGTTCAACTTCTCACATGTGTTCATATCACTGTGGAACCCGTTTATTGCTTTAAGAAAAATAATCGACGAATACCGATCGGAAAATCCGATCCAAACGCCCTCGCATTCTTGCAGGTTGTTTATCGAGTGAAAAAAGAAATAATAATCCTGCTCATCTCATGTTTCGTCCAAATTCTCACATGTGTTCGTATCACTGTGGGACTCTTCTATTACTTCAAAAAAACTATTTCACGAGTCTCATGATTCGTCCGGATTCTCACATTAATAATTTAACCCATCTAATGATTCATCCGAATTCTCACATGTGTTCTTGTCACTGTAAGACTCTTCTACTACTTCAAAAATTATATGGAAATAGATCGGGACCATCCGATTTAAACCCTCTCACATCCTTGCAGGTCGTTTATCGAACGAAAAAAAAAAACAATTTCTGCCATCCAATGATTCGTCCGAAATCTAACCTGTGTTCTTATCATAATGGAACTCATTTGGTACTTTGAAAAAAAAAAAAAAAAATTCACAAAAATCGATTTGGAAAAACTGGCTGAAACGTCCTCACAGTCTTGCAGGTCCGATAAAAAAATAATTACATGAAAATCAATCGGAAAATCCGATCCAAACTCTCTCGCATTCTTGCAGGTTGTTTGTCGAGCGGAACAACATAATTCCGGTCATCTCATGGCTCGTGCACTCGCAAGAATGCGAGAGAATTTGGATCGGATTTTCCGATTGATTTTCATGTAATTATTTTTTTATCGGACCTGCAAGACTGTGAGGACGTTTCAGCCAGTTTTTCCAAATCGATTTTTGTCAATTTTTTTTTTTGATACGAACACATGTGAGAATTCGAACGAAACATGAGATGAGCAGGATTATTATTTCTTTTTTCACTCGATAAACAACCTGCAAGAATGCGAGGGCGTTTGGATCGGATTTTCCGATCGGTATTCGTCGATTATTTTTCTTAAAGCAATAAACGTGTTCCACAGTGATATGAACACATGTGAGAAGTTGAACGAATCGGAATCGAATTGGAATCGGACTTTACCGATGTATTTTCGTGTATTATTTTTGAAGTAATAGAAGAGTCCCACAGTGATACGAACACATGTGAGAATTCGGACGAATCATGAGACTCGTGAAATAGTTTTTTTTTTTAAGTAATAGAAGAGTCCCACAGTGATACGAACACATGTGAGAATTCGGACGAATCATGAGACGCGTGAAATAGTTTTTTTGAAGTAATAGAAGAGTCCCACAGTGACAAGAACACATGTGAGAATTCGGACGAATCATTAGATGGGTTAAATTATTATTTTTTTCATTGGATAAACAACCTGCAATAATGCGGCGACGTTTCCACGGGTTTTTCCCGATTGATATTCGTCGATTATTTTTCTTAAAGCAATAAAAGACTTTTACAGTGATAAACAACCCATGTGAGAAGTCCTACGAACCATCAGATGTGCGAAACAATTTATTTATTTTTTTATTTATTTTTTTTTTTTCGACAAACAATCTGCAAGGATGCGAGTGAAGGATTTTCCGATCGGTATTCGTCGATTATTTTTCTTAAAGCAATAAACGGGTTCCACAGTGATATGAACACATGTGAGAAGTTGAACGAATCATCAGATGTGCGATATTATGTTTTTTCGCTCGACAAACAACCTGCAAGGATGCGAGTGAATTGGAATCGGACTTTACCGATGTATTTTCGTGTATTATTTTTGAAGTAATAGAAGAGTCCCACAGTGATACGAACACATGTGAGAATTCGGACGAATCATGAGACTTGTGAAATAGTTTTTTTATTTTCGTGGAAGCTTTGCTACATGAGAATCGAGCATCGTTAGCTCTCATCTGTCGAGCACCTATGGTCTATTATTTTATTTTCCGAGCACTGCAGAGTTCCAGTAGACATGAACATACATCTGAGAAAAAGCTGGAAGCGTTAGTCACACGAAAAAACTTTTTTTGTGGAAGCTTTGCCACATGAGAATTGAGCATTGTTGACTGTCTTCTTTTAATCGCCCACAATTATCTAACGTTTTTTACCGAGTACTACAGAGTTTCAGTACACATGAAAACACATGTGAGAAGAAGCCAGAAGCTTCAGACGCACGAAAAAACTTTTTGTGGAAGCTGTGCTACATGAAAATCGAGCATTATTGATTCTCTTCCTTCAATCATCCACGGAAAAAAACCGATTGAAACGTCTTCGCACTATCACTCGCATACTGCATTATTCCAAATGCTGTATTGTTGCCTGGAATTCGTGAGACGGCAAAAAAAAGACAATTCCGCGGAATAATAATAGTGCACTATAGGCGGAATGAGATTTTTTATCATTCATGCAATTTTTATCAAAGGCCATTCAATCAATCGCTGAACTTATGTGCCTATGTAATCATTGGAGCATGGACTATACTTTTTTTATTTTTGTTATTTTTTATTCTTATTATTATTATAATAATAATAATTATTATTAATTTTATTTCGACCTTTTGTTGCATCCACTAATCTTTCAATCTCACACGAAATCATCAATAATCTATGCTTGCATAATAAAAATGTTTTCGACATTAATAGACTTCGTAGCATAATTCAGTGCATAAATGACAAACGCCGACCAGTCGTATGATACATCATCCGATTGAGAGGGACAGCAAACTTCGGTTGAAACAAAAGACTTTCGGGCTCGTGAAACGAAATTCTGCCTGAACTCTGTCACTCTTTCGAATTTTTCGAATTGGAGCCTTGATTACCCGGTCCTGAGGCGTCTCCGATCATGTATGAAACAGCAACTCTGATTGGTCGAGAATTCCGAAATTCTATTGCTTTTTATTTAAAAGCTATTTAGTATTTGTAAAAACGCCCAAGTAATTTTGTTGAGAATATTGCCTGGAATACATAGCTGCCGGATGCACTACCTATACCGAATCACCCTGTATATGTTTCACTTCATCTCTCGCTCTCGTGTGTTTTTTCGCTAGCCCAGTATGTTTGTTTCGTGTTGTGTGCATGTTTCGCTCTGTATATTGCCAATTATAGTTATAGGGGAAAAAATTTACGCAGATATTTCTTTTTTATTTAAAAAAATTCTTTTTTAATTTTTTTCAATTTTTTTTTCAGTTTTTTTATTTTATTTTGTTTTTTAAATTTTTATCGATGACGTCGATTCGTTATCGTCACTTTCTTCTTCGTCTTCATCCTCCAGTATGATGACTATGATGACGACCATTGACGGTCGCATCTTCGTCGACTTCTTCATTCTGGATAGTCGACGCGTCTTCTTCGTCGTCGTAGTCGTTGTCGTCGTAGTCATTATCGTCGTCCTGGTACTCCTCTACCCTGTCTTGGTTGTTTTCGGTGCTGACTTGGCTGGTCGTTGGAGTTGTTGATGTGAATATCTCAACCTTCGTATTGTGCCACAACTGACACCCCCAATTCCCTCCTTCGTTTTCCCATTCGGGATCGACTGGGTCTGGGCCTTCGGCTTCGGTCACGTCGCTGTCCCAATCCTAGCCCAGTAGTGGCTGTGTGCCTTTTAGCCCACATGCGATGGCAATATAGGGGACGGAAAAGAGGTTTTCTGGCGCTGTGTAGCACGTGTTTATGTGAATCTTGGCTATTCTTCCCCAATCTCCAAACCAGGCCGTCACTTTGTCGTGTTGCACTTGTGTAACGGTGATGCAAAAAAATTCTCCTCCCTCGAAGCACAGGAGGCTCTTCCCTGGGAAGACTTCCTCTTCGATGACAGGGTATACCCCGGGGTATTGTCGGTTTGCGCGTTCGCACCATTTCAGCATGCTTCGGCTCTGGGAGTTCAGGATCTGAGCATAGAAGTGCCCTGGGTCAAAAAACGTCACGATCCGCGTGGTGAATCGCGAATTTCTCAGCTGCTGCACTGGGTAGTTTTTAAACGTTGTCTTCGTATGAATGTATTGGTCTGCCATGGTCCTTGCATGTGTCGTGATTGTTGTTTTTATCCTTTGTTGTGCCTCGGTCGTTGTCGTTTTTTCCGTGGATGTTTTGCCGTGGTTGTCGTTTTTTTTTTATCCTTTGTTGCACTTTGGTTGTTGTCGTTTTTCCGTGGATGTTTTGCCGTTGACGTCGTTCTGTTCCGTTTTCTAATCGTCTTTCTTTTTGTGTGTGGCCGTTTTCGTCGTTACAATTTGTTCGATTTTATTTGATGCTCGGTGTGGCGCGTTTCGATTTATACTGGAGTTATAGGGCTCACGGTTTCCCCGGATACCAAATTTTGACTTCTTCATCGGTGAGCTCCTTGATGTGTGTGTCGTTGATAATATTGTCTATCTCGCTCTTTTACTCGACTTCTCCTATCTCTTGTCTCTTTCTAGCCAAGTCAATCATTCAATATCCCCATTTATTGATATATTGAAAAAATAAAAGAACGCATCGAGTTTTCAAAGAGCATAGGAATTCAAGCATTAACATCCTTCTCATTGTAAGAAAAAATAAAAAAAATATGTATCGTCTTAATACTATTTCAAGCATTGTCTTCTATTAATGCCACTAATATGAATTTGTATGTCAGACAAATTCAGTATGAAAAAAGGAAAATAAGTACTGGTAAATGTAACCGGACGCAACTCTCATCATCGAACTTTCTAATCTGCCTTCGAGGAAAAATATTTGAATTCTATGTAGAAGCGAGAATATAATGCTCTTTGTCTCTACGTGGACACAAATGAACTCCATGGTATCGTGGCGCCAGAACGTTGCCCTCTCCGAAAAGAAGTCAGTCCAAATTTTTAATTGTACGGCTCCTAATAAAAAGAAAGAGAGAGGGACAATGCTGGTGTGTTGCCTAGACCATCCCCATTCTTGACATTGTCATTCCGTCTCTCTTGCACCCTCTCTCATTCTAGCCATCTATGACAATAGCTGTGAATAAAAAAAGTCTAACCATCCACTTGGGACTGCACTCCATCTCTCTCTTCTACTTTTACCCTCATTCTCAAACGCATGCTATGCATTGTGGTTAAGGGGGAGAGAGAGAGAGGGAACGGTTGTTAAAATCTTCCAAACAATAAAATATAAACAATTAATATACAGGTGTATGACAATAGCTCCAAAAAGAGAAAGAGAGGGACAATTCTGATCTGTAGCCTAGGCCACATATCATTCCATCTCTCCTACATCCCTCTCTCGCACTCTAACCATCCACTTAGGGCTGCACTCCATCTCTCTCTCTTCTACCTTTGCATTCATTCTCAAACGCATGCTATGAATTGTGGTCAAGTGGGAGAAAGAGAGGGAACGGTTGTTAAATTCTTCCAAACAATAAAATATAAACAATTAATATACAGGTGTATGACAATGGCTCCAAATAAATAGAAAGAGAGACAGACAATTCTGGTGTGTTGCCTAGACCATCCACATTCTTGACATTGTCATTCCATCTCTTGCACCCTCTCTCACTCCAGCTATCTACCTGGCACCTCACTCCATCTCTCTCCAACCTCCGCCCTCTCTCACACGGGCCCCGGCACCCCTACCACTCCTACCTCTCAGACCCCCCACCATTCCCCCCTGCAGCCCCCCCTCGCCTACAAGTGAGCCAGAACCGCCCTAGCTATAATACTGTTATATTTACTTATTGTTTACTGGGAAAAAAAAGGGGACGAAGGTTTCGGTATTTCCTTCGGTGTCCTTGTTACGTCCCAGCTCTCACGCTCGAACTCTTTTTTTAGCCCCCATTTAAAAAAACACGCAATACCCACAGTAGGTACTTGCAGGGCACGCATCTATTGGTATCTTCTTTCGGCGAAGCATATGTAGTCACTAAGTGCACCCAAATTTACGACAACCGTAAAATACCCCTCTTTCAAAAACTCAAAGCACGTGCAGCGTTCTACTTTTTACTGTTAGACTCTTCTCAATATTAAAAACCACTGCATACAAATTCTTTTACAAATTTAGTAACAAGCCTCCTCTGAGATTGACAGTGGACATTTCCTCGAAAAGTCGTAAAAGTTAAAACAGGGCACGGGAAAAACTCTTCAAGTGTTTTCCCACAAGCAGCATCTTTTCCTCCTTTTCTAATTATCTTTCGAAACACGCATAGGGTACAATATAAACTTTATAATATACCGCCTTTTATTTTCGAACTGCGACAACTCCTATCCAAAGTCATAAAACGCTCGAGCCCCAAAAACAAAAGTCAGGAAGCCCCCTCGAAAAGGGTCAACGACTCCTAGACGCAACGCGTGCGTCTATGCGTCGCCACGATAAAAACTCGTAAAACGAAATCTCTATACGCTGCAATGAAATATCCAAATGCAGCTCAACAACTTTGTAACATTCAAAATAGAGAGGGCTGTTTCCTCCCACCGGGTAACGGGTGAATGCCCTTTTCTGTTAATCCGTGGGAGACGCGAATCATCTCCCACTACCTAGATCAAAACTTACTATATAAACTCCGTATAAGTTACAACAAGCGCTTCACTTCGATTAAAAGTTTACTCTGTTCACGTCGTCGTAACGTCCGTTAAAATCCAGATCAAATTTACTTTGAAATTATCCGGACTTCGACCGAATTATTAAAACTCGATTGACGAGACTGAGATCTCTCAATCCGCGATAATCCGAACTATTATCGACAAACAATACATTGTACCGAACTTGTAAAACAATAGTGATAAAAATATTAAATAAAACTCTGTTAATTTGTTAAATCGGCTAATATTTTATTCGGGAAATTACTCAAAGATTTCTCCGATCTAAAAACCTCCAAAACATCTCCGAAGAGTATCGGGTATAAAAACCCACATTGATAATAAATTTGTATTTCGCGAGTTGCGGACCAACCAACAGACTCTCCGGCGAAAGATATTCAAATCTTCGCGCTCCAAATCCGGTGGTCACAAAACTCGTTCTCGATCCCTCTCTCGGGACGTAACATCCTTATGAAAAAACTACGTACTTTCCCTTCTAATTGTGTTAAAGAAAAATATAGGTACTCCATTCACGTGTATCTGCTGGTAGTGTCTCGAGAGAAGAATGAAAATGAAGAGAGAAAAAAAGATGGGAGGGGGGGATGGACCCGTCCGAGCGTGACAGCTGGCACGTAACAATCGATCCCGAGTCAGCCATTTTTGAATAATTTCACACCGATTTTGACGGCCACTGATTTTACTCACTTTGCACGTTTCTCTTTATTTTATGCACCCCAGAGATGCTCCTCGTGCTGGGCCCATAACCTGTTAGATAGTAGCATAAATAAAGAGTACGAATTGTGCGTATAACGTGTGTTGGTTTTATTATTTGATATATATGAAGACAGAGAAGCAGAAAAGTAGAATAGGTACGCTCTCGGTGAGCCTCACGTTCCGACTGACGGATATGAAAGATAAGCGTGTGTTATACACGGAAAATTAGGCGATGCCCAATTTTCTTATATCGCCCATACAAACACACACGCATACATCGTACGACGTACTCCTCAACATTTAATTTTCATGGGAATATATTTTATCTCGATTTTTAGACGAACCAAGCACATCGCAACCCAAAGTCGCCACACAAGGTCACAGGTCAGCGATGGGTAATGAAAAAAAAACGACCTATCAAACACGGAAAACCATCGACAATTCAAAGCCTACAAGGTGAGAACCAACATTTAATAATTTTTCACAATAACTAAAATTTTTATTATTTTTATACATTTGCTGCATTAAAAAAGATATATATCTTTTTTTTAGACCTTAAACAATACAGGGTGATTCGGTATAGGTAGTGCATCCGACACCTACGTATTCCAGGCTATATTCTGAACAAAATGACTTAGGCGTTTTAAAAAATACTAAATAGCTTTTAAATAGGAAGCAATAGAATTCTAGAATTCTCGACCAATCAGAGTTGCTGTTTCATTCATGATCGGAGACGCCTCAGGACCGGGTAATCAAGGCTCCGATTCGAAAAATTCGAAAGAGCGACAGAGTTCAGGCAGAATTTCGTTTCGCGAGCCCGGAAGTCTTTTGTTCCAACCGAAGTTTGCTGTCCCTCTCGATCGAATCATGTATCATACGACCGGTCGGCATTTGTCATTTATTCAATGAATTATGCTGCGAAGTCCATTTATTTAATGTCGAAAACATTTTTCTTATGGAAGCATAGATCATTGATGATTCGTGCGTCTAATGCTTCGCCTCTTTCTCACGAGTAATTGTATTTATACTGGAAGTCTACAGTACTCTGCAAAAAATGTTTGATAATTGTAAATGATTTAAGAATCGAAAGTAACGACGCTCGATTCTCATGTGGCATAGCTTTCACGAAAAAAACTATTTCGCAAGTCTCATGCTTCCTGCTTCTTTCCACATGCATTTTTGTGTGTACTGAGGCTCTGCAGTACTCGGTAAGAAACGATAGACAACCGTGGACGATCAAAGGAAGAGAGTCAACAATGCTTGATTCTGACGTGTCACAGCGTGCACAAAAAGAATTATTTCGTGCGTCCAAAGCTTCAGGCTCTTTCTCACGAGTTATTTTATTTATGCTGGAACTTTGCAGTACTCTAAAAAAAATGCTGGACAATCGTAATCGATAAAAGGATCATAGGTAACGATGCTCGATTTTCATGTGTCATAGCTTCAACGAAGATAATGTTTCCACATGTCTGAAGCTTCCGGCTACTTCTCACACGTATTTTCATATACACTAGAACTCTCTGGTACTTGGAAAAAAATAATAGACAACCATAGCTGCTCGACAGATCGGAACTAACGATGCTCGATTCTTATCTGACGCAGCTTCCAGGGATTAAACTATTTCGCGAGTATCATGCTTCCGGCTCCTTCCCACATGTATTTTCGTGTGATCTGAGACGCTACAGTGCTCGGAAAAAACGTGAGATATCCGTGGACAATTAGAGGAAAAGAATCAACAATGCTCGATTCTCATGTGGCATAGCTTTCACGAAAAAAACTATTTCGCAAGTCTCATGCTTCCTGCTTCTTTCCACATGCATTTTTGTGTGTACTGAGGCTCTGCAGTACTCGGTAAGAAACGATAGACAACCGTGGACGATCAAAGGAAGAGAGTCAACAATGCTTGATTCTGACGTGTCACAGCGTGCACAAAAAGAATTATTTCGTGCGTCCAAAGCTTCAGGCTCTTTCTCACGAGTTATTTTATTTATGCTGGAACTTTGCAGTACTCTGAAAAAAATGCTGGACAATCGTAATCGATAAAAGGATCATAGGTAACGATGCTCGATTTTCATGTGTCATAGCTTCAACGAAGATAATGTTTCCACATGTCTGAAGCTTCCGGCTACTTCTCACACGTATTTTCATATACACTAGAACTCTCTGGTACTTGGAAAAAAATAATAGACAACCATAGCTGCTCGACAGATCGGAACTAACGATTCTCGATTCTTATCTGACGCAGCTTCCAGGGATTAAACTATTTCGCGAGTATCATGCTTCCGGCTCCTTCCCACATGTATTTTCGTGTGATCTGAGACGCTACAGTGCTCGGAAAAAACGTGAGATATCCGTGGACAATTAGAGGAAAAGAATCAACAATGCTCGATTCTCATGTGGCATAGCTTTCACGAAAAAAACTATTTCGCAAGTCTCATGCTTCCTGCTTCTTTCCTCATGCATTTTTGTGTGTACTGAGGCTCTGCAGTACTCGGTAAGAAACGATAGACAACCGTGGACGATCAAAGGAAGAGAGTCAACAATGCTTGATTCTGATGTGTCACAGCGTGCACAAAAAGGATTATTTCGTGCGTCCAAAGCTTCAGGCTCTTTCTCACGAGTTATTATATTTATGCTGGAACTTTGCAGTACTCTGAAAAAAATGCTGGACAATCGTAATCGATAAAAGGATCATAGGTAACGATGCTCGATTTTCATGTGTCATAGCTTCAACGAAGATAATGTTTCCACATGTCTGAAGCTTCCGGCTACTTCTCACACGTATTTTCATATACACTAGAACTCTCTGGTACTTGGAAAAAAATAATAGACAACCATAGCTGCTCGACAGATCGGAACTAACGATCCTCGATTCTTATCTGACGCAGCTTCCAGGGATCAAACTATTTCGCGAGTATCATGCTTCCGGCTCCTTCCCACATGTATTTTCGTGTGATCTGAGACGCTACAGTCCTCGGAAAAAACGTGGGATATCCGTGAACAATTAGAGGAAAAGAATCAACAATGCTCGATTCTCATGTGGCATAGCTTTCACGAAAAAAACTATTTCGCAAGTCTCATGCTTCCTGCTTCTTTCCACATGCATTTTTGTGTGTACTGAGGCTCTGCAGTACTCGGTAAGAAACGATAGACAACCGTGGACGATCAAAGGAAGAGAGTCAACAATGCTTGATTCTGACGTGTCACAGCGTGCACAAAAAGAATTATTTCGTGCGTCCAAAGCTTCAGGCTCTTTCTCACGAGTTATTTTATTTATGCTGGAACTTTGCAGTACTCTAAAAAAAATGCTGGACAATCGTAATCGATAAAAGGATCATAGGTAACGATGCTCGATTTTCATGTGTCATAGCTTCAACGAAGATAATGTTTCCACATGTCTGAAGCTTCCGGCTACTTCTCACACGTATTTTCATATACACTAGAACTCTCTGGTACTTGGAAAAAAATAATAGACAACCATAGCTGCTCGACAGATCGGAACTAACGATGCTCGATTCTTATCTGACGCAGCTTCCAGGGATTAAACTATTTCGCGAGTATCATGCTTCCGGCTCCTTCCCACATGTATTTTCGTGTGATCTGAGACGCTACAGTGCTCGGAAAAAACGTGAGATATCCGTGGACAATTAGAGGAAAAGAATCAACAATGCTCGATTCTCATGTGGCATAGCTTTCACGAAAAAAACTATTTCGCAAGTCTCATGCTTCCTGCTTCTTTCCACATGCATTTTTGTGTGTACTGAGGCTCTGCAGTACTCGGTAAGAAACGATAGACAACCGTGGACGATCAAAGGAAGAGAGTCAACAATGCTTGATTCTGACGTGTCACAGCGTGCACAAAAAGAATTATTTCGTGCGTCCAAAGCTTCAGGCTCTTTCTCACGAGTTATTTTATTTATGCTGGAACTTTGCAGTACTCTGAAAAAAATGCTGGACAATCGTAATCGATAAAAGGATCATAGGTAACGATGCTCGATTTTCATGTGTCATAGCTTCAACGAAGATAATGTTTCCACATGTCTGAAGCTTCCGGCTACTTCTCACACGTATTTTCATATACACTAGAACTCTCTGGTACTTGGAAAAAAATAATAGACAACCATAGCTGCTCGACAGATCGGAACTAACGATTCTCGATTCTTATCTGACGCAGCTTCCAGGGATTAAACTATTTCGCGAGTATCATGCTTCCGGCTCCTTCCCACATGTATTTTCGTGTGATCTGAGACGCTACAGTGCTCGGAAAAAACGTGAGATATCCGTGGACAATTAGAGGAAAAGAATCAACAATGCTCGATTCTCATGTGGCATAGCTTTCACGAAAAAAACTATTTCGCAAGTCTCATGCTTCCTGCTTCTTTCCTCATGCATTTTTGTGTGTACTGAGGCTCTGCAGTACTCGGTAAGAAACGATAGACAACCGTGGACGATCAAAGGAAGAGAGTCAACAATGCTTGATTCTGATGTGTCACAGCGTGCACAAAAAGGATTATTTCGTGCGTCCAAAGCTTCAGGCTCTTTCTCACGAGTTATTATATTTATGCTGGAACTTTGCAGTACTCTGAAAAAAATGCTGGACAATCGTAATCGATAAAAGGATCATAGGTAACGATGCTCGATTTTCATGTGTCATAGCTTCAACGAAGATAATGTTTCCACATGTCTGAAGCTTCCGGCTACTTCTCACACGTATTTTCATATACACTAGAACTCTCTGGTACTTGGAAGAAAATAATAGACAACCATAGCTGCTCGACAGATCGGAACTAACGATCCTCGATTCTTATCTGACGCAGCTTCCAGGGATCAAACTATTTCGCGAGTATCATGCTTCCGGCTCCTTCCCACATGTATTTTCGTGTGATCTGAGACGCTACAGTCCTCGGAAAAAACGTGGGATATCCGTGAACAATTAGAGGAAAAGAATCAACAATGCTCGATTCTCATGTGGCATAGCTTTCACGAAAAAAACTATTTCGCAAGTCTCATGCTTCCTGCTTCTTTCCACATGCATTTTTGTGTGTACTGAGGCTCTGCAGTACTCGGTAAGAAACGACAGACAACCGTGGACGATTAAAGGAAGAGCGTCAACAATGCTTAATTCTGACGTGTGACAGCGTGCACAAAAAGAATTATTTCGTGCGTCCAAAGTTTCAGGCTCTTTCTCACGAGTTATTTTATTTATGCTGGAACTTTGCAGTACTCTAAAAAAAATGCTGGACAATCGTAATCGATAAAAGGATCATAGGTAACGATGTTCGATTTTCATGTGTCATAGCTTCAACGAAGATAATGTTTCCACATGTCTGAAGCTTCCGGCTACTTCTCACATGTATTTTCATATACACTGGAACTCTCTGGTACTTGGAAAAAAATAATAGACAACCATAGCTGCCCGACAAATCGGAACTAACGATGCTCGATTCTTATCTGACGCAGCTTCCAGAGATTGAACTATTTCGCGAGTCTCATGCTTCCGGCTCCTTCCCACATGTATTTTCGTGTGACCTGAGATGCTACATCGCTCGGAAAAAACGTTAGATAACCGTGGACAATTAGGGAAAAGAATCAACAATGCTCGATTCTAATGTGGCGTAGCTTCAAGAAAGATTATGTTTCCACATGTCTGAAGCTTCCGGCTACTTCTCACATGTATTTTTATATACACTAGAACTCTCTGGTTCTCGGAAAAAAATAATAGATAACCATAGCTGCTCGACAGATCGGAACTAACGATGCTCGATTCTTATCCGACGCAGCTTCCAGAGATTGAACTATTTCGCGAGTCTCATGCTTCCAGCTCCTTTCCACATGTATTTTCGTGTGATCTGAGATGTTACATTGCTCGGCAAAAACGTTAGATAACCGTGGACAATTAGAGGAAAAGAATCAACAATGCTCGATTCTCATGTGGCGTAGCTTCTACGAAAAAAACTATTTCGCAAGTCTCATGCTTCCTGCTTCTTTCCACATGCATTTTTTTGTGTACTGAGGCTGTGCAGTACTCGATAAAAAACGATAGACAACCGTGGACGATTAAAGAAAGAGCGTCAACAATGCTTAATTCTGATGTGTCACAGCGTGCACAAAAAGGATTATTTCGTGCGTCCAAAGCTTCAGGCTCTTTCTCACGAGTTATTTTATTTATGCTGGAACTTTGCAGTACTCTGAAAAAAATGCTGGACAATCGTAATCGATAAAAGGATCATAGGTAACGATGCTCGATTTTCATGTGTCATAGCTTCAACGAAGATAATGTTTCCACATGTCTGAAGCTTCCGGCTACTTCTCACACGTATTTTCATATACACTAGAACTCTCTGGTACTTGGAAAAAAGTAATAGACAACCATAGCTGCTCGACAGATCGGAACTAACGATGCTCGATTCTTATCTGACGCAGCTTCCAGGGATCAAACTATTTCGCAAGTATCATGCTTCCGGCTCCTTCCCACATGTATTTTCGTGTGATCTGAGACGCTACAGTCCTCGGAAAAAACGTGAGATATCCGTGGACAATTAGAGGAAAAGAATCAACAATGCTCGATTCTCATGTGGCATAGCTTTCACGAAAAAAACTATTTCGCAAGTCTCATGCTTCCTGCTTCTTTCCACATGCATTTTTGTGTGTACTGAGGCTCTGCAGTACTCGGTAAGAAACGATAGACAACCGTGGACGATTAAAGGAAGAGCGTCAACAATGCTTAATTCTGACGTGTGACAGCGTGCACAAAAAGAATTATTTCGTGCGTCCAAAGTTTCAGGCTCTTTCTCACGAGTTATTTTATTTATGCTGGAACTTTGCAGTACTCTAAAAAAAATGCTGGACAATCGTAATCGATAAAAGGATCATAGGTAACGATGTTCGATTTTCATGTGTCATAGCTTCAACGAAGATAATGTTTCCACATGTCTGAAGCTTCCGGCTACTTCTCACATGTATTTTCATATACACTGGAACTCTCTGGTACTTGGAAAAAAATAATAGACAACCATAGCTGCTCGACAAATCGGAACTAACGATGCTCGATTCTTATCTGACGCAGCTTCCAGAGATTGAACTATTTCGCGAGTCTCATGCTTCCGGCTCCTTTCCACATGTATTTTCGTGTGATCTGAGATGCTACATTGCTCGGAAAAAACGTTAGATAACCGTGGACAATTAGAGGAAAAGAATCAACAATGCTCGATTCTAATGTGGCGTAGCTTCAAGAAAGATAATGTTTCCACATGTCTGAAGCTTCCGGCTACTTCTCACATGTATTTTTATATACACTAGAACTCTCTGGTTCTCGGAAAAAATTAATTGATAACCATAGCTGCTCGACAGATCGGAACTAACGATGCGGGATTCTTATCCGACGCAGCTTCCAGAGATTGAACTATCTCGCGAGTCTCATGCTTCCGGCTCCTTTCCACATGTATTTTCGTGTGATCTGAGATGCTACATTGCTCGGAAAAAACGTTAGATAACCGTGGACAATTAGAGAAAAAGAATCAACAATGCTCGATTCTAATGTGGCGTAGCTTCAAGAAAGATAATGTTTCCACATGTCTGAAGCTTCCGGCTACTTCTCGCACGTATTTTCATATACACTAGAACTTTTTGGTATTTGGAAAAAAATAATAGATAACCATAGCTGCTCGACAGATCGGAACTAGCGATGCCCCATTCTTATCCGATGCAGCTTCCAGGAAATAAATTATTTCGCGAATCTCATGCTTCCGGCTCCTTCCCACATGTATTTTCGTGTGTACTGAGACTCTGCAGTACTCGGTAAAATACGTTAGACAACCGTGGACAATTAAAGAAAGATAGTCAACAATGCTTGACTCTCATGTGGCACAGCTTCCACAAAAAAAGGTATTTCTTGCGTCTGAAGCTCTGGCTTCTTTTCACATGTTTTTTTATGTGTACTAGAACTCTGCACTACTCGGAGGAAAAATAATCAACCGTAGGTTCCTGACAGATGGGAACTAGTGATTATTTTTTTTATTATTAGAATAATTATTATTACAATTATTTCATTTTTCTGAACCACTAGGCTACTTGATTCATATGTTTTTATTACTAAGATGATTGCCACGTACCAAAAGTTCTAAACAACCACACGCTAAATTAGTTATTGCGTGAAATTTTTGAATAATGAAATCTTCAATGATAAATATAAGTATCGATTACATCCAGCAGCATGGCATGAACATTCAATTGTCTTCCATGTGCATCTTTCTATTCCTTGACCGATCGACTCACCCTTCACAAAGAAAGTTTTGTCCATAAAAAATAAATGAATGTCGATTCAATACATGACAGATATCGCGGCCTCTTGTAGCGTTCGGTGAATGTGGTTTGCGCGTTATTCTGAATTTGCTAATTATTTTTCCTCATTATTTGAACTGGGTCGCGTTCGTGTAGTTTGAGTCGGTTTATGTTTGCGTGTGATTAGACGTGTATACGGATTTGTTTGAGTAGCCTTGTCGACGTGCGTGATTTTGTGCATCCACCTCGACGATGGCAGAGTATACTCCTCGCGAGTATACAGATATGATCAGTGCCTATATCGAGTGTAATCATAGTGCTCGTGCCGCTGCTGAACAATACCGGTTATCGTGGCCTGATCGCCGACACCCGAGGGGTCCCGTGATTTCTCAGGCCTATCTACGATTAACTGAAACCGGGAGCGTTCTACCAGATCATACGAATCGGGGTGCTCCGCGGACAGCACGCACTGTGCGAAACTAAAATCGAATACTGGATACATTTGCCCAAAATCCTACGTACAGTATTCGTGGCGTTGCACGAATGCTTGGACTCTCATATAGCGCCGTTCAAAAAACAATGAAAGCGGAAAAAAAACACGCTTTTCATTATACTCGAGTTCAGGGACTCACTGCTGATGATTACCCGAAACGACTCGAGTTTTGTCGTTGGCTGATACAACAACACGAAGCTGACGAGAGATTTGTCGAAACGATCATTTTCTCCGATGAGTCGACTTTTGGCCGAAATGGAACGTGGAACAGCCACAACTTTCATTGGTGGTCTGACAAGGATGATAATCCTCATCAAACGATTGAGGGATCTTTCCAGCACAGATTTCAGTCCGTCAATCTTTGGGCTGGAATCTGTAGTGGACGTCTGGTGAGTACTGTTTTTTTTTAATACGACCGAAGAAAATTGAAAAAAGTTTGTTTTGTTAAATTTTAACGACTTTGTGCATTTTTTTCGCATAAAATGAAAGGAAAATTGCAGATGTGTCCTATAAAAGGTTATTATTAAAGTATAATTAAATGGCGATTTCTTCCAAATACTTGGGAGTATAAGAAATGCAAAACCACTTTCTTAATGACTCCCAAATATAAAGTCAAATTGTAAAAAAATTTCGACACTGCAAACATTTTTTTGCACGTATGTTTTTCAAACATAACATAACAAATTTTAACAGGCATCTTCCTTCGTACTCCTTTATACTTCCGAATATTCATTTTGCTATTGTTCGACGACCATTGTTCGTTGAAATATAGCCTATTAAAAATCGTCAAGAAATGTTGGAAATTATTTTTATCACTCAACTCTTTGCATTGCATACATCGTATCATTGCATTATGAACTAGCAAATCTCTGAATCGCTTGCAGATTGGGCCGTACGAAATAGAAGGCAATTTAACGACGCCGATCAGGAATGTCGCGAGAAGAATTCAGCCGGGCGATGTACCAGCATGATGGTGCACCAGTTCACACGAGCCATCTTGTTCAACGCAAGTTGCACACTATGTTTGGGGGTCGTTTTATTGGCAAAGGCGGGATGCGCGACTGGCCCCCGCGATCACCCGACTTGAACCCCTTAGATTTTTTCTTGTGGGGCCATTTTAAGTCGCAGGTGTATCGCACACCTGTAAATAGTCGTGCAGAATTGCAACAACGAATAGAAAGAGCGATACAATCTGTAACGCAAGGAATGTTACAGCGCTGTGTTCGTAGTTTTATCAGCCGCGCCCGCTGCTGTATTGAGATGGACGGAGGTCATTTCGAGCACCTACTGAATTGAGTCAGTGAAAATCCCACCGACAGGAGATATTATTGGCTCGAACATTCATTAAGGTAGTCTTAAACCTCCGTTCAACCTGTAACATAGATCTCAATTTTGAGTCAAATGCATTCCAACATTATTGATCTTGAGAACGAATGAACGATTGAACATTTTTTCACATTCTACCTAAAGAGTTTTCGAAACGGCATTTGACACACAAAATTGATGATCATTGTGGATATATCCGGAAACTTGCGAAAGTTGTAACAGTCGACAAGCAAAAACGGTATCCAGCGTTAGAACGGGTATAAAGTTTCCGCATTCTTTGCGAGACTTTCTGAGCAGTAATGTGTGTATTCGCGCTTCTGAAGCATGCTTTTCAGAAGCCCTTACGCTGCAATAGTGCTGCTCAGTTTTTAGTATTTTGCGGGCACTTCGTTCAGAGAATAGTAGAATGTCGACTTGGACAGGTATTCTCGTTTGCCCGCTGGTATCAAGAGCATTCAGTTCTGAGCATTACCAAAACCGCTTTGCTTCCTGTAATTTACTGTAGTTTCTGTATCAGTCCAGGAATGTAATCTGATCCCCAATCCGGCTACATATCCTAGTTATCGTGTACACAACAACAAACTTTTACAGCGTCCTGACAGTAAGTATAGACATCAAGTTGATAATAAGAGCACTGTAGATTAGCTCACATGCGCTTATGACGTAGTATCGTTACAGTCAGCATTGCTTTTCTTAGAATGGCAAGTCGATCAACCGACGACAGGTTCTGATGTAGCAGCTGTTTATTTTATTATGATTTCAATAGGACTTTATAATAAAAAGACAGCTAGTGGATTAGGCCTAAAGGGGATACCACTGAAAAAAAACGCGCCATTTACTGTACCTCTTCGGTGGTGTGGAAATTAGTAAATTCATATTACTAACCGATTTTAAATGAAGAAGAGGACATGCCGGAGGATGAAAGAACTAAGGATTAAAAAAGAAATAACGGATTAATATGGTTAGAAGAAAATGAAGTGTTAATAATAACTTGAAGTTTCAAAAATTTGTTTTCGTATGCTAAATGAATAGAGGACTGAACGAATTAAATCTTTTTCATACTTGTTACAATCCTCCAAAAAAATGATGCATTCAAAACAATATACAAAAAATGCGTTTGGAAACAAGCGATCTTTTTCTTAAACTTCAAACTTGTCACTATTTTCATAAACATTGTTCTGATTTGATCTTTTCAATAATACAAGAATAATTTATAAGGCTTTTGATCAAATCATGTATTGTAATCATCCATTCCCTGGTAGAATTTTCGGGCAACTTCTCACATGTGTTCATAACAATGTGGAATTCGTTTATTATTGAAAAAAAAATTATCGAAAATCGATCGAGAAGGCCGATTCAATCGTCCTCGCATCGACGCAGGTATTTATCCCACAAAAAAAAATGTCCACATCTCATGATTTCCTCGATTTCCTACAAGTGTTCTTATCATTATGAAAGTCTTTAGTGCGATCTTATGATTCGTCCGAATTCTCACCTGTGGTCTTATCACTGTGGAACTCGTATACAGGGTGGTCCACGCAACGTGTGCACCTCTTTCACGGTCGAAATATGCGTTGCACGAAAAAATGTTGTATACAAAAGTTACATGGTTTATGAGGCTTCATCATGTGGTGCATTTATTTTTATTCTAGGTGGAGGCGCTTCGGAGATTTCAAGGTCAACTTTGTTTTTTTAAAGGGAATGCTATATTTTTTATAGCGTAAGATGATAGAGTATCGAATTTTGAGTAAAAAAGTATAGACCCTTATTAGCCGTAAAATTAATAGTTAACGAGTATTTTCACTTTATTACTTTAAAATTTCTATTGCGTAATATCAAGTTGGAGATTCAAATCTACTACAAATATCTGAAGGATAGCATTGTTTACATGACAGTGTTTATCAATATAAACACATTCATCACATCACACGCTCTTATCATGATTCGCAATCCTCTCAATATTTGTAATCCAGTATTAAAGTTTCCTTCAGTGATCGTGCGTGATTATTAGAAAGATAAAAGTGAAAATGAATTTTTGTAATAGTGACAAAGTTGATATGCTTTTAGTGTACGGAGAGTGTCATAGAAATGCAGTAAGAGCTAAAGCTATGTATGCCGAAAGATATCCTGAACGGATTCAACCATCTCGAACCATATTTGAGAGAATCTGTAAATCGCTTCGAGAAAATGGACATTTCAATCTTAATAAACGTACCGTAAGACAAACTGCCACTTCTGAAGAGAATGCTATTGCGGTCTTAGCAGCCGTAATAGAAAATCCTCATATTAGTACGCGACAGATTTCACGAGGTTCGGGAATAAGCAAAAGCAGTATTCTACGAATTCTGCATAAAAATAAATATCACCCCTATCACCTTGCACTTCATCAGAAACTACATGGAACGGATTTTGAAAACCGCGTTTTGTTCTGTCAGTGGTTCCTACATCAAATAAATCAGCATGATTATTTTCTACAAAGTGTGTTGTTCACTGATGAAGCAACGTTTACAAACCGTGGACAGATCAATTTGAAAAATACGCATTACTGGGCAGCTGACAATCCTCACTGGATGAGAGAAGTCGACCACCAACACCCATGGAGCGTTAATGTATGGTGTGGAATACTGGGCAACCAATTGATTGGTCCATATTTCATTGATAATCGATTAACAGGGCAAAAATACGCGAACTTTTTGAATAATAATTTACCACCTTTACTAGAGGACGTGCCGTTGAATATCCGTGCACGTATGTGGTATCAGCATGATGGTTGTCCAGCACATTACGCACGTATTGTGAGGGAACTACTGGATAGAAATTTTCCCAATCGATGGATTGGTCGTGGTGGACAATTCATGTGGCCTCCACGCTCACCAGATCTTACTCCTCTAGACTTTTTTCTGTGGGGCACATTAAAAGACAGAGTGTATCGTGAAATACCAACAACTCCGGAGGATATGAAACATCGTATTTGTTTAGAATGCATGACACTTAGTCCGGACATAATTCAGAATGCAGTTTCTTCATTAGTTAATAGATTTTGTCACTGTATTGATGCCAATGGACATCAATTTGAACACTTACGTTAATTGTGATAAGCCACGAGTCACTGAATGTACTCAAAGTAATAAAGTGAAAATACTCGTTAACTATTAATTTTAGGGCTAATAAGGGTCTATACTTTTTTACTCAAAATTCGATACTCTATCATCTTACGCTATAAAAAATATAGCATTCCCTTTAAAAAAACAAAGTTGACCTTGAAATCTCCGAAGCGCCTCCACCTAGAATAAAAATAAATGCACCACACGATGAAGCCTCATAAACCATGTAACTTTTGTATACAACATTTTTTCGTGCAACGCATATTTCGACCGTGAAAGAGGTGCACACGTTGCGTGGACCACCCTGTATATTACTTCAAGAAATATAATTGGTGAATACCGATCGAGAAAAACCGATGGAAAGGTCACCGCATTGTTGCGGGTTGTTTATTCGATGAAATAAAATAATTTAGCCCATGTAATAATTAGCCCATCTAACGATTCCAATACTCGCCAATACTCGCATGAATTCTCAAGACAGTGGAACTCGTTTATTACTTCAAAAAACTTATGGATGAAAATCAGAGGGGAGAAAAGTGATCCGAACGTAACTGCGTTGTTACTGCGAATTCGTGAGACGATAAGAAATTATTTCGCGTATGTAATGAATCGCGAAACTTCTTACATATGTTCTCATCATTACGAAACTCTTTATTCACTCAAAGAAGAATCTTTGACGAATATCAATCGAGAAAAACCCATGGAAACGTCGCCGCATTATTGCAGGTTGTTCATCCGTTGAAAAAAATTAATTTAGCCCATCTAATTATTCGTCTGAATTGTCACATATGTTCTGATCACTGTGAGACTCTTCTAATACTTTAAAAAAAAAATTTCATAGAAATAGATCGGGACCATCGTATTGGAATTCTCTTACATCCTTGCAGGTCGTTTATCGAACGAAAAAAAAACAATCTCTCCCATCCAATGATTCGACCGATTTCTAACATGTGTTCTTATCATAATGAAACTCATTTGCTTCTTTGAAAAAAATAATATACAAAAATCGATTTGGAAAAACTGGCTGAAACGTCCTCGCAGTCTTGAAGTTTATTCGTCCGACAAAAACATTAATTTCGCCCATCTAATGATTCGTGCAACCTCTTACATGTGTTTTTTATCATTCTAGAAATCTTCTATTACTTTGAAAAAAAGAATACATGAAAATCGGTCGGAAAATCGGATACAAACTCCCTCGCATACTTGCAGGTTGTTTATCGAGCGAAAATAAATAATTCCGCTCATCTCATGATTGGTCCGAATTCTCACATGTGTTCTTACCACTGTGGGATTCTTCTATAACTTCAAAAACAATAATACATGAAAATACATCGGGAAAATCCGATCTCAATTCTCTCGCATCCCTGCAGGTGTGCGAGATAATTTTCCCTATGTTTTTTCATGGATTATTTCTTTTCAAGTAATAGAAGAGTCACACAGTTATAAGAACGCATTTGAGAATTCGGACGAATCATTAGACGGTTTTTCCGGATCGGTATTCGTCAATTATATAACTTGAAGCAATAAACGAGTTCGACGGTGATGAGGACATGCGAGAAGTTGTACGAATCATGAGATAAGCGGAATTATTTGATTTCGCTCGATAAACAACGTGCAAGAGTGCGAGGGAGTTTGGATCAGTTCTTCCAATTACTTTTCATATATTATTTTTTTTCATGAAATAGAAGAGTTCTACAGTAATGAAAAACATGTGAGAAGTTGTATGAATCATCAGATGTGTGAAATTATATTTTTTCGCTAGACAAACAACCTAAAAGGATACGAGAGAATTGTAATCGGATTTTCCCGATGTATTTTCATGTATTATTTTTTTTAAGTAGTAGAAGAGTCCTATACAGTGATAAAACACATGTGGAGAATCGGACGAATTCTTAGATAGGCTAAATTAATTTTTTTCATCAGATAAACAACCTGCAATAATACGGCGACGTTTCCATCGATTTTTCCCGATCGGTATTCGTCAATTATTTTCCTCAAAGCAATGATCGAGTTCCACAGTGATAAGAACACTTGTGAGAAGTTGAACGAATCATAAGATGTGCAAAATTATGTTTTTTCGCTCGACAAACAACCTGCAAAGATACGAGAGAATTGGAATCGGATTTTCCCGATGTATTTTCATGTATTTTTTTTTTAAAGTAACAGAAGAGTCCCACAGTTATACGAACATATGTGAGAATTCGGACGAATCATGAGACTCGCGAAATAGTTTTTTTCGTTGAAGCTATGACACATGAAAATCGAGCATCGTTACCTATGATCCTTTTATCGATTACGATTGTCCAGCATTTTTTTCAGAGTACTGCAAAGTTCCAGCATAAATAAAATAACTCGTGAGAAAGAGCCTGAAGCTTTGGACGCACGAAATAATCCTTTTTGTGCACGCTGTGACACATCAGAATTAAGCATTGTTGACGCTCTTTCTTTAATCGTCCACGGTTGTCTATCGTTTTTTATCGAGTACTGCACAGCCTCAGTACACAAAAAAATGCATGTGGAAAGAAGCAGGAAGCATGAGACTTGCGAAATAGTTTTTTTCGTAGAAGCTACGCCACATGAGAATCGAGCATTGTTGATTCTTTTCCTCTAATTGTCCACGGTTATCTAACGTTTTTGCCGAGCAATGTAACATCTCAGATCACACGAAAATACATGTGGAAAGGAGCTGGAAGCATGAGACTCGCGAAATAGTTCAATCTCTGGAAGCTGCGTCGGATAAGAATCGAGCATCGTTAGTTCCGATCTGTCGAGCAGCTATGGTTATCTATTATTTTTTTCCGAGAACCAGAGAGTTCTAGTGTATATAAAAATACATGTGAGAAGTAGCCGGAAGCTTCAGACATGTGGAAACATAATCTTTCTTGAAGCTACGCCACATTAGAATCGAGCATTGTTGATTCTTTTCCTCTAATTGTCCACGGTTATCTAACGTTTTTTCCGAGCGATGTAGCATCTCAGGTCACACGAAAATACATGTGGGAAGGAGCCGGAAGCATGAGACTCGCGAAATAGTTCAATCTCTGGAAGCTGCGTCAGATAAGAATCGAGCATCGTTAGTTCCGATTTGTCGGGCAGCTATGGTTGTCTATTATTTTTTTCCAAGTACCAGAGAGTTCCAGTGTATATGAAAATACATGTGAGAAGTAGCCGGAAGCTTCAGACATGTGGAAACATTATCTTCGTTGAAGCTATGACACATGAAAATCGAACATCGTTACCTATGATCCTTTTATCGATTACGATTGTCCAGCATTTTTTTTAGAGTACTGCAAAGTTCCAGCATAAATAAAATAACTCGTGAGAAAGAGCCTGAAACTTTGGACGCACGAAATAATTCTTTTTGTGCACGCTGTCACACGTCAGAATTAAGCATTGTTGACGCTCTTCCTTTAATCGTCCACGGTTGTCTGTCGTTTCTTACCGAGTACTGCAGAGCCTCAGTACACACAAAAATGCATGTGGAAAGAAGCAGGAAGCATGAGACTTGCGAAATAGTTTTTTTCGTGAAAGCTATGCCACATGAGAATCGAGCATTGTTGATTCTTTTCCTCTAATTGTTCACGGATATCCCACGTTTTTTCCGAGGACTGTAGCGTCTCAGATCACACGAAAATACATGTGGGAAGGAGCCGGAAGCATGATACTCGCGAAATAGTTTGATCCCTGGAAGCTGCGTCAGATAAGAATCGAGGATCGTTAGTTCCGATCTGTCGAGCAGCTATGGTTGTCTATTATTTTTTTCCAAGTACCAGAGAGTTCTAGTGTATATGAAAATACGTGTGAGAAGTAGCCGGAAGCTTCAGACATGTGGAAACATTATCTTCGTTGAAGCTATGACACATGAAAATCGAGCATCGTTACCTATGATCCTTTTATCGATTACGATTGTCCAGCATTTTTTTCAGAGTACTGCAAAGTTCCAGCATAAATATAATAACTCGTGAGAAAGAGCCTGAAGCTTTGGACGCACGAAATAATCCTTTTTGTGCACGCTGTGACACATCAGAATCAAGCATTGTTGACTCTCTTCCTTTGATCGTCCACGGTTGTCTATCGTTTCTTACCGAGTACTGCAGAGCCTCAGTACACACAAAAATGCATGAGGAAAGAAGCAGGAAGCATGAGACTTGCGAAATAGTTTTTTTCGTGAAAGCTATGCCACATGAGAATCGAGCATTGTTGATTCTTTTCCTCTAATTGTCCACGGATATCTCACGTTTTTTCCGAGCACTGTAGCGTCTCAGATCACACGAAAATACATGTGGGAAGGAGCCGGAAGCATGATACTCGCGAAATAGTTTAATCCCTGGAAGCTGCGTCAGATAAGAATCGAGAATCGTTAGTTCCGATCTGTCGAGCAGCTATGGTTGTCTATTATTTTTTTCCAAGTACCAGAGAGTTCTAGTGTATATGAAAATACGTGTGAGAAGTAGCCGGAAGCTTCAGACATGTGGAAACATTATCTTCGTTGAAGCTATGACACATGAAAATCGAGCATCGTTACCTATGATCCTTTTATCGATTACGATTGTCCAGCATTTTTTTCAGAGTACTGCAAAGTTCCAGCATAAATAAAATAACTCGTGAGAAAGAGCCTGAAGCTTTGGACGCACGAAATAATTCTTTTTGTGCACGCTGTGACACGTCAGAATCAAGCATTGTTGACTCTCTTCCTTTGATCGTCCACGGTTGTCTATCGTTTCTTACCGAGTACTGCAGAGCCTCAGTACACACAAAAATGCATGTGGAAAGAAGCAGGAAGCATGAGACTTGCGAAATAGTTTTTTTCGTGAAAGCTATGCCACATGAGAATCGAGCATTGTTGATTCTTTTCCTCTAATTGTCCACGGATATCTCACGTTTTTTCCGAGCACTGTAGCGTCTCAGATCACACGAAAATACATGTGGGAAGGAGCCGGAAGCATGATACTCGCGAAATAGTTTAATCCCTGGAAGCTGCGTCAGATAAGAATCGAGCATCGTTAGTTCCGATCTGTCGAGCAGCTATGGTTGTCTATTATTTTTTTCCAAGTACCAGAGAGTTCTAGTGTATATGAAAATACGTGTGAGAAGTAGCCGGAAGCTTCAGACATGTGGAAACATTATCTTCGTTGAAGCTATGACACATGAAAATCGAGCATCGTTACCTATGATCCTTTTATCGATTACGATTGTCCAGCATTTTTTTTAGAGTACTGCAAAGTTCCAGCATAAATAAAATAACTCGTGAGAAAGAGCCTGAAGCTTTGGACGCACGAAATAATTCTTTTTGTGCACGCTGTGACACGTCAGAATCAAGCATTGTTGACTCTCTTCCTTTGATCGTCCACGGTTGTCTATCGTTTCTTACCGAGTACTGCAGAGCCTCAGTACACACAAAAATGCATGTGGAAAGAAGCAGAAAGCATGAGACTTGCGAAATAGTTTTTTTCGTGAAAGCTATGCCACATGAGAATCGAGCATTGTTGATTCTTTTCCTCTAATTGTTCACGGATATCCCACGTTTTTTCCGAGGACTGTAGCGTCTCAGATCACACGAAAATACATGTGGGAAGGAGCCGGAAGCATGATACTCGCGAAATAGTTTGATCCCTGGAAGCTGCGTCAGATAAGAATCGAGGATCGTTAGTTCCGATCTGTCGAGCAGCTATGGTTGTCTATTATTTTTTTCCAAGTACCAGAGAGTTCTAGTGTATATGAAAATACGTGTGAGAAGTAGCCGGAAGCTTCAGACATGTGGAAACATTATCTTCGTTGAAGCTATGACACATGAAAATCGAGCATCGTTACCTATGATCCTTTTATCGATTACGATTGTCCAGCATTTTTTTCAGAGTACTGCAAAGTTCCAGCATAAATATAATAACTCGTGAGAAAGAGCCTGAAGCTTTGGACGCACGAAATAATCCTTTTTGTGCACGCTGTGACACATCAGAATCAAGCATTGTTGACTCTCTTCCTTTGATCGTCCACGGTTGTCTATCGTTTCTTACCGAGTACTGCAGAGCCTCAGTACACACAAAAATGCATGAGGAAAGAAGCAGGAAGCATGAGACTTGCGAAATAGTTTTTTTCGTGAAAGCTATGCCACATGAGAATCGAGCATTGTTGATTCTTTTCCTCTAATTGTCCACGGATATCTCACGTTTTTTCCGAGCACTGTAGCGTCTCAGATCACACGAAAATACATGTGGGAAGGAGCCGGAAGCATGATACTCGCGAAATAGTTTAATCCCTGGAAGCTGCGTCAGATAAGAATCGAGAATCGTTAGTTCCGATCTGTCGAGCAGCTATGGTTGTCTATTATTTTTTTCCAAGTACCAGAGAGTTCTAGTGTATATGAAAATACGTGTGAGAAGTAGCCGGAAGCTTCAGACATGTGGAAACATTATCTTCGTTGAAGCTATGACACATGAAAATCGAGCATCGTTACCTATGATCCTTTTATCGATTACGATTGTCCAGCATTTTTTTCAGAGTACTGCAAAGTTCCAGCATAAATAAAATAACTCGTGAGAAAGAGCCTGAAGCTTTGGACGCACGAAATAATTCTTTTTGTGCACGCTGTGACACGTCAGAATCAAGCATTGTTGACTCTCTTCCTTTGATCGTCCACGGTTGTCTATCGTTTCTTACCGAGTACTGCAGAGCCTCAGTACACACAAAAATGCATGTGGAAAGAAGCAGGAAGCATGAGACTTGCGAAATAGTTTTTTTCGTGAAAGCTATGCCACATGAGAATCGAGCATTGTTGATTCTTTTCCTCTAATTGTCCACGGATATCTCACGTTTTTTCCGAGCACTGTAGCGTCTCAGATCACACGAAAATACATGTGGGAAGGAGCCGGAAGCATGATACTCGCGAAATAGTTTAATCCCTGGAAGCTGCGTCAGATAAGAATCGAGCATCGTTAGTTCCGATCTGTCGAGCAGCTATGGTTGTCTATTATTTTTTTCCAAGTACCAGAGAGTTCTAGTGTATATGAAAATACGTGTGAGAAGTAGCCGGAAGCTTCAGACATGTGGAAACATTATCTTCGTTGAAGCTATGACACATGAAAATCGAGCATCGTTACCTATGATCCTTTTATCGATTACGATTGTCCAGCATTTTTTTTAGAGTACTGCAAAGTTCCAGCATAAATAAAATAACTCGTGAGAAAGAGCCTGAAGCTTTGGACGCACGAAATAATTCTTTTTGTGCACGCTGTGACACGTCAGAATCAAGCATTGTTGACTCTCTTCCTTTGATCGTCCACGGTTGTCTATCGTTTCTTACCGAGTACTGCAGAGCCTCAGTACACACAAAAATGCATGTGGAAAGAAGCAGGAAGCATGAGACTTGCGAAATAGTTTTTTTCGTGAAAGCTATGCCACATGAGAATCGAGCGTCGTTACCTTCGATTCTTAAATCATTTACAATTATCAAACATTTTTTGCAGAGTACTGTAGACTTCCAGTATAAATACAATTACTCGTGAGAAAGAGGCGAAGCATTAGACGCACGAATCATCAATGATCTATGCTTCCATAAGAAAAATGTTTTCGACATTAAATAAATGGACTTCGCAGCATAATTCATTGAATAAATGACAAATGCCGACCGGTCGTATGATACATGATTCGATCGAGAGGGACAGCAAACTTCGGTTGGAACAAAAGACTTCCGGGCTCGCGAAACGAAATTCTGCCTGAACTCTGTCGCTCTTTCGAATTTTTCGAATCGGAGCCTTGATTACCCGGTCCTGAGGCGTCTCCGATCATGAATGAAACAGCAACTCTGATTGGTCGAGAATTCTAGAATTCTATTGCTTCCTATTTAAAAGCTATTTAGTATTTTTTAAAACGCCTAAGTCATTTTGTTCAGAATATAGCCTGGAATACGTAGGTGTCGGATGCACTACCTATACCGAATCACCCTGTACATGGACCCGCAGTTTTCACAGCTTTTCACCAAGATCGAAGATCTGGAATAAGCTGTGAAATTATATATATATTTATATATATCAATGATTATATATATTAAATTATATTATAGAAGCTGGAATAACTGTGAAAAATTTGGAAAAAATCCGAGTTCTAGAAAAGCCTAACATCGTTTCGATGCGAGACCGCAACGACATGGATCTTGCGCTCAAAACTGTGGATGAATATGAAGCCCTTGAAAACCAATTGTCCACCGATGAAAAGTTTTGTGAAGAAATGATAAGACATTACAATTTCTATCAAGTTATTCTTTAATTATTGAAATCGTTCATTTGCTGTTTCATTAGGTTACAAAGATGTGGCTAGTAGCTAATCCTGGAAGACCAGTTCTTATCACGGTGCGAGATATATTTAAAAAAATTTATATCTTGGGAGGTTCTGCACTATACGGCGGTTAAGGATACGGGGAAAATGGCGTTTTCAAAGACAGCAAAATTTTGCTATGATGCAAAGTACGTTTCATTGATAACTTCAAGAAATTGTATTTACTCGTGTTTTGTTATTGTATTTTAATTGCTAATATTTTCTATACTTTTAGATGCTATTACGGCAAAATTTACCGTTGACTGTTACGTCCCAGCCTCATGCTCGAGCGTTTTTTTTTCGCCCCCTTTTCAAAAATTATGCAATGCCGACAGTAGGTACTTGCAGACCACGCACATACCGATATCTTCCTTCGTCGAAGCGCATAGCTTGTAGTATACAAGTACCTCTAGATTTATGCTAGTCGTAAATACTCCCTTTCCGGGAAAAGCCTACCCAATACATACTGTCTACATTTACAGAGAGACCTCACTCGACGTCGCCGCACTCCTTTTTTTTATCATAGAGTTTCCCTAAATCCAGCATAAATAATTTGTCTTAAAACTCAGCAGCAATCGCATCCAGCGCTTTCCCCGAAAATTCCTCCCACAAGTGGAACTCAAAAGAGCGACGGGAAAGTCCCTGCAGGATCTTTCCCACGCACAAACCTTTTTTTTATATGCTTCAGTTATCCTTTCCCTCTATCTAAAAGATACTGAAGCACTTCAAACCACTGGCGCCTCAAAATGCGGAATTTTCTCAAACATTCACTTCAAGAAAATAAAAGCCGAACTCCCCTAAAAACAGGATGACGACTCTTGACCATCGCGACCAAGCGTCGCCATCCCCCATGTATAAAAAAAAACTCCAAGAATCTTTTCGAAAAACAGGATGACGACCCTTGAAACCCGTCGCGACCGAATGTCGCCATCATCCATGTATAAAGAATTTTTTTTAACAGACTTTCGGAAAAATAAGATAAACTTTGTCGCGACCAAATGTCGCCTCATTCCATATATAGAAAAACATCGAATCCCAAATAACTTTCCAAAAAAAAACACGACGACGACCCTTAAACTCTGTCGCGCCTAAGCGTCGCCGTCGCGCCACTCTATAAAGATAAGAAACTCAGAAACTAAAGAGGACTATCGAGCCTCCCTTGCATTTTAACTCCGCCCTAATTTCTAAACGCACAAATGCAATCTGTTTATCCTGCAACTGCCCAATCCAAGATCTTGACTAACCAATAACGTTTAACTTCCATCTCAAAAAATGAATCATGGGAGGTGCTAATCAACTCCCACCTTTCCCGATAAACTATTATAAAACCACGATACAAACCTCGAAGTTCGTTCAATCGTTATACAAATTTTATCGAGTTCACGTCGTCGTTACGTCCGTTACTCATTGTAAATTTCGGACTTAAACAAACTTCTGTAAATCTCCGTAAAAAGAGACTCAGCTCTCCGACGCGTATCAAACGATTCGAAACCGATTACAAACTCATACAAACTGTACCGACTTTGATTAAACTTAGTGATAATTACTTTTGATAAATAAATATTCTGTTAAATTGTTATCCGACGGACATTTTTTTTTCATTCGGGAAATTTCATCGAAATTTCTCCGGAATTCATCCTTCGAAACATCTCCGAAGAGAATCGAGTGTGAAAACTCAATTGGCTATCATATTCGCGAGCCGCAGACCAACCATCATCAACTCATTGGTGAAAGATATTTAAACTTTCGCGCTCTAAATTCGGTGGTCACGTGACTCGCATCAAAATCCCTTCTCGGGACGTAACAGCCAACAAATCTGGTGGCAGCGGTGGGATTTTAAATCTGGTGGCAGCGGAAAGCAACAAATTCGCACCAGCAACAAATCTGGTGGCAGCGGAAAGCAACAAATTCGCACCAGCAATAAATCTGGTGGCAGCGGAAAGCAACAAATTCGCACCAGCAATAAATCTGGTGGCAGCGGAAAGCAACAAATTCGCACCAGCTAGAAATCTGGTGGCAGTGAAAACAAACATTAATATAGCACCAGCAATAAACCTGGTGGCAACGGAAAACAAGTTCGGTGATTTATACCATAACAGAGTATCATTATCAAGCAAAAATCGGTAACAGTGAATTAAAATTGTGAACTAAGCTCGTGTCTAAAGACCTTTCTGTGCATTCGCATCATAAATCTACAAGACGTTCTTCAAATGCAACATTATAATACGACGTGAGAAACCTGCTGTAAGCGTGGCTGACCGCACACTCATCACCAACATCATAAACTTCGTGACGCAGGTCAACTTTCGGAAGCAGCCTGACACCTTTGGGACGGTTCGGACGCGTGCCATAAAAACCGCCCGCTGCAACTCTCAAATATCTGCACCTATTTACAAGATCTTCAACGAGTAAGTCAAAACATTCACAATGCCTAACGACACCGAAATCCCCATGGAAACGTCGACGGCGTACAACCCTTCGCAACCACATCAGCAACAAGGGCCATCGCAGCCTTTGTCACAAAATACTTTCTCTTCATCATTTCAAATTCCATCAACATCGCAACATCCAGTAGATAATAATATAACACAACTGTACAATAGTTATAGAGATTTTACAAAATATTTACCAGAGTTTGATGGAACAAGTAGAACAATTTCATTAACGGGTTATTTAGAATATTGCGACACAGCAAGAGAATTTATTGCAGCAACTGGGGAAAGGACGGTCGTAGCGTTTTTAAAAAGCAGATGCAAAGGTGCAGCTTTTGAAGCATTAGAAGGTTCTCCAATTCCAACAATAAACGAATTAATAGAAACGTTAAAAGAGAAATTCGTTGTTAAAAAACCAATTGTAATGTGGTTTTCAGAAATTTCCAAATTCCAACAGAAAAGTAAAGAATCAGTTACAGAATTCCATAAGAGAATAATCAGATATTTAACAGAATTTAGACAAGCAATCGACAGTTCGTCCCTTAAAAGTCAAACTGGAGCAATAGAACTTGCGGAAGAACTTGCAGCTGATCAATTCAGAAAAGGTATTAAACCAATATATCGCGCTCACATCACATTTGACCATCAACCGGATATTGCAAAAATCTTTAAGCAAGCGCGCGAAATCGAACGATCGATGGGTTATGCAGAGGCAGAAAATGAAAACATGAAAACTTGTTTACCCATAATACGATCAAATAATTTTCGTAATGACACAAGAACTAATTCAAATAAATTTTGTTCACATTGCAAAAAAACAAACCACACAATTAACGAATGTTTTGCATTAAACAAATGAAACAACAAATCGAAATTAGAAACCAATACGGACGCTGCTTTGTGTAATTACTGCAAGAAAAAAGGTCACTGGATAAAAGACTGCCGTAAACGAATTTTTAACGAAGGCAAAAAGGCCGAACAGGAGAATTCGAACAATGTGCAGGGAAACGGGAAAACGACCCCTCGACAGGGCGCTGCGACGGGGCAACACTCACAAGAGCGCCAGAACGAATAGGCACAGATGCTTCACAAAAAATTCTTCGAGCAAATTGTAATCTCAGTTTCACTTCTATAAATTACAATTCTCCGACAATATTTTTATGCTCGAAGGATCTAATTAAATCAAAAACTTTATTTCTGGCAGATTCCGGTTCTCAATTAAATTTGATCAAAATAAATAATCTGAAAAATCCAAATACAATTGATAGTTCAATAATTTACGAACTGCAAGGAATCTCAAACACTGATAAACCCGTGACCGTGGGTGAAATCAACCTCGAAATCAATAATAAACTAGAAATATTCCATGTAGTTTCGGAAAATTTCCCGATAGAATTTGATGCAATACTTGGTAACGAGACATTAGGAGAAAACAAGGGTAGAATCGATTGGTTAGCGAAATACGTACGGCTGAACGATACAGATTATCCATTCACAAACACAGAATCGTTTCTTCTGCGGGCCAGACATAAAACGATCATGTTTGTTCGGGTAAACAACACGTTAAAGACGGGATACGTACCACGCATACCCTTGGGCGATGACATCTTTGCAGGCGAAGCCTTGGTTACTAACACCAACGGCAAAGCTTATATATATGCCATCAACACCTCAGACAAAGACGTTGAGATAAATGCTCCCGTAATTTCTCTATATCCTTTTGATATGAGCATAGACGAGGACGATCAAACGGAAATTAATTCCACAAAAGACCAGACCTTAGAGCACAAAAGTAGTACTCGGACGCGAGGAAACCGTGTTAGTGAGGTAATGAATCTTTTAAATCTTGATCATCTTAACGACGAAGAGCGTAATGCAACTTCCACTCTTGTAGAGGAACACGTAGACCTCTTTCATTTGCCAGGTGAATTCCTTAGATCGACCAATGTATGTACGCACAGAATTCCTACCGTGGATGATATTCCGATTAATACAAGACAATACAGACATCCACCATTCCAAAAACCGGAAATAGAAAAGCAAATAAATAATTTATTAGAACTAAACATTATCGAACCATCAGAATCTCCATACAATTCACCATTGTGGATTGTTCCGAAAAAAGCTGACTCAAAAGGAAACAAACGATGGAGGCTTGTGATAGACTTTCGAAAATTAAACGATAAGACAATCGGTGATGCATATCCTCTTCCCTTAATAACCGACATATTAGATCAGTTGGGAGGAGCAAAATATTTCTCGATATTCGACTTAGCTTCTGGATTCCATCAAATTGAAATGAATGAAAAAGATAGGCATAAAACGGCATTTACGACCCCTCATGGTCACTACGAATTTAACCGAATGCCTTTTGGTCTGAAAAATGCACCAGCAACTTTCCAGCGACCTCGTCGCTTACGACCCTTTAATACGAGGTCCTTAATGGACCTCGTATTAAAGGGTCTACAGGGCAACGATCTTTTCGTTTACCTGGACGACATCGTAATATACGCACGGTCAATAGATGAACATCAGACTAAATTTAAAAAACTCGCTGAAAGATTACGTAAAGCCAATTTAACTTTACAAACAGATAAATGTGAATTTTTAAGAACAGAAGTGCGATATTTGGGACATTTAATTTCTGCAAACGGTGTTAAACCAGATCCAAAAAATATAGAAGCTGTAGAAAAATTTAACACACCAAAAACTCCGAAAAACGTAAGAGAATTCTTGGGTCTTGCCGGATATTACAGACGATTCATTAAAAATTTTTCAGGCATTGCAAAGCCATTATCAAATCTTACAAGTAAAAACGTGAAATTCAATTGGACATCCGAACACCAGTTAGCATTCGAAACATTGAGAGATAAATTATGCACATCTCCAATTTTACAATATCCAGATTTTTCGAAACCTTTTATCGTAACGACCGACGCATCAAATATTGCAGTCGGCGCAGTCTTATCACAAGGCAAAGTCGGAGAAGATCCCATGGTAGCAGCAGCATCTAGAGTCTTGAATAAAGCAGAGAAAAATTATTCCACTCTAGAAAAAGAAATGGTCGCGGTCGTTTTCGCTTTAAAGACCTTTAGACCGTACCTTTATGGCCGGCAATTTACACTACTGACCGACCATCGACCACTTGTTTGGGTAAATTCGATGAATGACCCAACGTCTCGTGTACTGAGATGGAGAGAACGTCTAAAGGAATTCGATTTCAAAATCCAGTACAAACCGGGAAGGGTTAATACCAACGCAGATGCCCTCTCCCGCAATCCGATCGTTTTACCGATCAAATTCAAATGGCGTGTCAACGTGTCCCCACACGATGGACGTACATTAAATCTTAACCCGGGAATCGCGAGGACTTACACCTCCTCATCAGACTCTTATTCCCAGGGTAAACACAAAATTCAGAAAATCACAAAATCTGATTCAGAGGAAGATGTTCCGGAAACTTCCATCGAAAATCAGTCTATTCAAATTCCCCATATGACCAAACTCGCAGATGTGGCAATTCCTGGAGAAACGCACGCGGACACGGTTATTGAAGGAATTTCTACAAATTTAAATCAGATCGAGCGGCTTGATCATCCGCCATCTCAGAACCTCAGTGACGAATATTCGCAAACTCTCGAAGGAATTCAGAACCTTAGTCTAGATAATCTAGAAAATTTCGAGGGAAATAAAGATAGAAATCAGAGCATCGAGACAAACGTATCTCAAAACATAAGTCGAAATCTTGAAAATAGAGATTTTAATCAGAGCATCGGGACAAATGAATCCCAAAGCAAAATTCGAAATTTAGATCCGAGCATCGGGATAAATAAATCTCAGAGCAAAAATTACGATTCCGATACGAAATCGAAACAAACTTTAGTGGAATCCGTAATAAAACGTAAATCTTGCATGAAGCAGAAGAATCGAGCTAGTCGACATCTTTCTTTTAAAAATCTTTCAATTCGTGATAAATCTCCTTCTTCCGACGAAGATGAAGATAATACAATCGCAGTTCCTTTGAGCACAAATAATTCAGATAAAACACCTGTATCTTCAGATGCAGAATCCAGCGACGATAACGCGCAGCAAAGTGTAATCATTATAGGAGAAAAATTAACTTCGCAAAACCCAATAGAGAAACCAAATAAGGGTGAATTAATTCTGCATAAAACCCCTATATCCGAAACTAAAAAACCATTTTGCGAACTTTCCCATACGTCAACACCAATTGACTCAAAAATCGCTCGTAACAAAGGAATTCAAAATCGTAACAATTTTCAACGCAAACTTGCTGAAGAGCTTTTGAAAAAACGCACGTTTAAATCCGCAAATTATACTCCCTCACCCGCAAGACGAGTTAGAAAAAAATTTAACGAATCTCTCAGGAACGAAAATATGGAAATAGAAACCAGGGAAAATAGGCTCTCTCCGGAAGACATGTCCCTCACAGAAGAAGCAATTACGCAACAAGGCATACAAAACATAACAATGCAGGATGATCCGACCAATACATCCGCAATGCAAATGTCAATTTTAGAAAATTCAATTAACGAACCATCTTCGGATGAGGACATGAAAACGATAATAGAAACCGAACACCCACCGGCTGAGCCTATGCCTCAAGTAATTATTCCTCCAGCCCCTGTGCAAAGCTCGGAAATTCAACCACTCCGCAGGTCTACAAGAGAGAGAAAACTGAAGAAATGTCCTTGCTGCACAGACGGAGAACACCACACACAAGCAAGAAAACCTCGTGTTCAAAAGACGAAAAGAGCAGTAATTAAGCGCAAGAAACAAATTCAAATTCCAGAAACCATAGTCGAAATGTCGCCTCGAAATCTTACAGTAGCATCAAACGAAAGTAATCAAGCAAAGACAAAACCTTTCGAAACCAACGAAGCTCGAATGTCAGATTTGTGCGAAACTATCTCAAATATAAATGTCTCTTTACCTACGATCATACCCGAACACACTCTTCAAGTAGATAACGACTCAATCGACGACCAACGGCAGATAGAAAACTCGAACAGTAATAATACTACACCTCTTTTAAAATCCGTACCTCAAAAGTCATCAGAAAGCGATAGCGACTCAAACACGGATACAATGAACGTTATCGAATCTAGAGATAATTTAGAAATGACAAAAGATCATTACATTTGTTTTATATCCGCTGATGGAACAGTTTCGAGTGAGATTGGAAAAAGATTAATCGAAATAGGATTATTAAAAAATTTGAGCCCACATAACAATTTCGAAATCGGGCAAGTTCTTATTTCAGGTACACCGAAAAAGAAAATTTCGCGTTAGTAATTCAAGATCATGGCACAGCTCCATTGTTTCAAGAAAATGTTATTAAAGCATTTGAAAATTTGAAAATTTAAATGACAAATTTGAATATCAAATCAGCAGCAATTTCTCGCAAACGCAGTAACATTAACGATACAATTTGGCCGAAAATTAAAAATATTATCAATTCAGTTTTCAACAAAAGCAACATACAAATAAAAATCTGTAAAGACGAAATTATAACTCCTCCAGTTGAGGATAGAAACGATATAATCCGTGAATGCCACGAATCCCCAATAGCAGGACATAAAGGCGTCACAAAAACGTACAACAGAATACGACAGAAATATTTTTGGGACAATTTAAAGAAACAGGTAGAAGATTTTGTGAGACAATGCGAAAGCTGTCAACGAAGAAAATTAGTGAGAATAAAAACGAAACAACCAATGGTTATTACAGACACTCCGTTAAACGTATTTGACAAAATATCGATGGATATAGTTGGTCCAATAACTCCAGAATCTAATTTCGGTCATCGATTCATCTTAACAATTCAAGATAATTTGTCTAAATTCTCGTTCGCTATTCCTTTGGTAACTGCAACCGCTAACGAAATCGCTTACGCTTTAGTGACCGAATTTATATGCCTCTTCGGTTGTCCGAAAGTTATATTAACCGACCAAGGAGCAGCATTCATTGGTAAAATAATGAAACAGTTGACGAAAGTATTGAAAATCAAACAAATTAAAACAACTGCATTTCACCCACAATCTAACGGATCGCTTGAAAGAAGTCACCAAGTCTTGACAGATTATCTCAAACATTACACCAACAAAAAAGACTGGCATAAATGGTTACGATTAGCAACATTTGCATATAATACAAGCGTACACGAAGGTACAAAATTCACCCCATATCAAATTGTTCTTGGCAGAGAAGCTCGTTTACCATCTCAATTCAATTACCTCGATAATTTATTAACGTATGATGACCATGTTAAAAATCTAGCAGCCCAGTTACAAGAAACAAGGAAATTAGCTCGCAAGAATTTAGAAAACGCGAAACAAAAATCGAAAGTCGTATATGATAAGAAAATTAACCCAGTTAAATTTCAAACGGGAGACAAAATATATTTAGTAAAAAATCAGAAAGTTGGAAAATTCGACGACAATTACAAAGGTCCATATTTAGTGACTGAAGTATTCTCGGATCAAAATGATATTGAAATAGAGTTTGAAAGGGGGCGAAAAAAAAACGTTCGAGCATGAGGCTGGGACGTAACAAATTAATTAATAGAATTATATCATACCTTTTGTTCAGTCGTTTTTTCGTCGTTTCACCGTCTCGCGCTGACGCGTTCCCTGCCAAATTGGTGGAAAAATAATATCGCGCTGATGCGTTCCCGCCAAATCGGTGGAATAATAATATCGCGCATGCTTCGTGGTGCTGGTTGTGCTTGCTTGTAACGTAGGGCGGGTTGTTCAAACCTCTCGTTACAAGCCTATATCTGGCAGATAGTATATCTTTTGCACAGGCTATGATCTGACACTTTGAAAGGAAAGAAGGGTAATTTTAAAAAATGTACCGGAGTTTCTTTTCGAAAATGTATTCATGAAGTAACGACATTGCATACATTTTAATATGTCCCTGACCATCGTCAAGTTCACAAAAAAATATTTTAGAAACAATATCATCGAGGGTACATCTCTTACTAATATTTGTACTTTTTGTTTTCCAAATGTCAAGATTTTTTGAACTACACGGATATTCGTAAACAGCTGCATCTGCTGTTAAAATTTTGCCAACTATTTTCAAGGCGTTCGGCGGATCATTATTTAAAATATACATTGACTTTATCATAAGAATTTGCTTGTTACGCAATAATATAACGTTATTTGGATGACTGTTCGTTAATATCCAAGTTCTATACCGGATTTTTTGCACTATAGTATTCGCGTCGATTCTCACACGTTTTACTTTTAAGACTTCGAAATCTGACTTTATACTAACATTTTCAGCATTTGCCCAAAATCGTTCATTGAACCGACGACATATTTGTGATAAAGGACGTCTACCACTTCGCACCATTTTTTTTATTTGTCCTAACGCGCTTTCGAAAGGAAATGCTGACAGTTTCTCAAGCGAACAGTTGAAATTTTGAACATCATCTGGCAAATGAATGAGGGAGTGCATGTTAAGAATTTGACTATTCGAACCATATAGGTGCTTCGCCAATTGTACAAACGAATGTAGAAATAATTTCGAGTGCTCAAGATAATTTCGCGCTAGTTTTTCTGAGCAAAGAATTCGAATAGATGCGTGGAAAAGTAAGAAATGTCTCCATAAGTTAGCGGGCAACGTATTTTTTAGAAGCAGTGGAGACAAATAAAGTAGGAAAAAGCGAAATTCCGTGGCCTTCCACTATGCTATCTCTGCCATCGATCTCGTTGTTCGCTGAAAATCTCCCGGAACTTGCGATTGCAAAGTCAATAAAGATTGAGTCAAACGCATTTTGGTATTTCGACTCATTCTTACTGTTCTTGAACCATTCAGCCAATAATCCAGAATTTTTTTTGTTATACCGAGATAACCTAGATGCATGATATCTAACACGAAATGATCGACCATATTGAGCTCAGGAATCAGAGTGAGCGGCGAAACACCTGTGTGGTGCTGTGGCTGTGTAAAATTTCGAAAACTTTCGTCGGTTTTTTACAAGATACAGATAGATACAATTCGTACAAGATCTTTACATAGATACAATTCGTACAAGATACAGGAACGTATATCGTTCGATTTTCGTGCCTTTCACCTGAAACGACACAGCGTTCACAGGCGAAATATCCGCCGTGATTCATTATACATTTAACAAGCGAACGAGCAGGTCGATCGCACTTGAAACATTTGATCCGGACTTGAAATAATTTTTCTTTTATAACAATGTCATCGTGTAACAGAACTAGTAGTTCGGCAACAAATTTTTCGAAATATTGATTTATATTAGCAGGTTTACTATTGCCCAAATATATAGCAACAGGAAACGGCTTGTAAATATCTGGATCGAAAAATAATTTGCACAGTAGTGGCCACATTTGCTGATTGCTCGATTTGAAAAGCGGCATTCCGTCAATTTGAAATTGTACGTGCAAAACTCTTTCATCATGAATATTTACGTTAACGCACTTACACAGATAGTTCGCGATTCCAAAGTATACAAATTGGCCTTCTATTTCACCATTATCATTTGTAAAATCTGCTATTTCATAATTTGTGGAAGTTGTTTTTAAAAATGTTTTCGCTGACTTTGGTAATTCAGTTGACCATCTACTGCGAAGGATTTCCAACAAGCCATCAATCTGAGTATGAGGAATATTAGCATTCACCGCCCACTTGCGTAATCGTTCGGTTTCATTATCTTCTGCGCACACCAGATTTTGTTGGACAGGCTCTCCGTCATCGTATGTAGTCGATTGTAAATCCGTATTGTCACTTTCAATACTAGATTCACTGTTGCTATTTGATTCATTGTGAGTGTGTCCTTCTGGAGTTTCATTCGCATCATGGGAACTGCCATTACTCGCCTCACTGTGGTTATCCTCTTCACGAGTTTCATTCGCATGCTGAGCACTGGTGGATGGCATCACTGTATGTTCAAAAATATATAAATTTTTAATGCGCAGATTAAAAAAGAAATCTTGACTTAACATTCAATACCATTCAATTTAAAACATTAAAATACATTTTTGGTTCACATTAATATACCTTGATAAAAAAAAAACATTTGAAAAATTTGTTTTTTTTCCAAAAGAGGTTAAACATACCTTCCATCGGTGTCCTTTCCGGCTCATCGTTTTCACGGGCTCGAGATCGGAACCTTTGTACACGAATACGTGTTAACAAACGTTCCTGTTGTTTTCGATTCATTATATTATTAGTTTTTTATTCACTGCACTGTCAATAAGCTTAAAACAAATTTTGAACTTAGTCAAATATGTGTCAAGGTTTGTATAGCTCTGAAATATACGGCTGAGGCGCAATGAGTGTTGCTTCAGTGTAGTGGTAGGGATAGCGTCGCACCAGAGGGCACCACCTGCACATCCACCTCAGCGCCACCAAGATTAGCCTGACCACGGCCTGAAAAGGGCCTTCTAAGAGAGCCATACTACGGCTCTGATAAGGCAAACCACATCACGGACTGTTCATTTTGCCACAACTTTGCCTGACTGGAGCTGGCCTGATCAGAGAAGGCTCACGCCCGAATCAAAATTGTCGTGGTACGGATAGCCATGTCGCTCCCTGGCCAGAGCCTGATCATGAATCCGGCTAGCCTGATCAAATTTCCAGCCGGGGTGCTCCTGTAAGGCTCGCCGTAATATGGCCGTAACAATGCTTGCCTTAAAGTGCCCCTCTAAGGCTCACCGTAATATAGCCATATAATATAATATACAGGGTGGGGCATTAACTATCGCCACCGTAAATATCTCTGTAATTATCGACATCACAAAAAAATGTTCCAAACAAAAGTTGTACCGTACGAAAGGGACTACCAAATGCGACCATTTTTTTTCATTTCAGTGGAGACGCTGATGTACAGTGAAGGTCACCTCCACTTTTTTAAATGGGCTGGTACATTTTTTTCCCTACCATCTTGAAGAGCATCGCAAACTGCATAAAAACATCAAAGGGTCAAAGTCGTTCAAGGTCATTTTAAGATGAAAAAATGACATGAACGTCATTTTTATGTGAAATGAACTTTATTTACAATAGATATTCAAAATGGTTGCCATTAGAATCGATGCAGTATTGCAATCTCCTTATCGCATATTGTGTAGAATTTGTTATCACTTTGGCACTTATCGAATCACATGCTTATTTTATCTCGTCTATCGTGCAAAATTTAACCGTAGTTTGGCGGTCTAAGTCTTTAGAAACGAGAAACAGAATGTGGTATCAGCATGATGTGTGCCTGGCACATTTTTCGCTAATAGCTAGAAATGAATTGCATTAGACATTTCCGAACCGTTGGATTGGACGCGGAAGAGCTGTATCGTGGCCAGCTCGATCACCAGACTTGACGCCTTTTGATTTTTTTTTGTGGAAATACTTGAAAGATCTCGTTTACAAAGAACGTCCAACTACGCCGGAGGATATGCGCGACAGAATTCTTCGAGCATGTGATTCGATAAGTGCTGAAGTGATGAAAAATTCTACAGAATCTGCGATCAGGAGATTGCAATACTGCATCGATTCTGATGGTAATCATTTTGAACATCTACTATAAATAAAGTTCACTTCACGTAAAAATAAAGTTCATGTCACTTTTTCATCTTAAAATGACCTTGAACGACTTTGATCCTTTAATGTTTTTTATGCAGTTTGCAATGCTCTACAAGACGGAAGGAAAAAAATATACTGTCATATTTGAAAAAGTGGAGGTGACCTTCACTGTGTGTCAGCGCCTCCACTGAAACGAAAAAGAAATGGTCGCATTTGATGGCCCCTTTTGTACGGTACAACTTTTGTTTGGAACATTTTTTTGTGGTGTCGATAATTACAGAGATATTTACGGTGGCAATAGTCAATGCCCCACCCTGTATATGTATAATAATCCTTTATGGCCCTCGCTACGCAGCGCCCTCTTTCATAGCACACATGTAAATATACAGGGTGACATGTTAAGGGTGGCCACCCCCTTTTATTTCGCCACCCGTAAAGATAATCGGATGGGTCGCAGGTGATTTTTGCAGGAAATTTTCTGAATTTTCCGATAGAAAATACGGCGTTCATCGAAAAATGATGGATTTTGCAGCACAAAAGTGACCACTACGAAAATAATGTGAAAACATATTTTTTTCTGATAGGAATAAAGTAGACTTTATTCCGAATACGGGAAACACGCGAACATTTTTTTTTCAGTACCGCATCATTAAGAAAAGTTATGTCAAAATTGGGTGTTATAATACCAATTTAAACGTATCTGAACGCAACGATGGAATCGAATGAACAGGGCTGTAGTGTTTTGTTTCAAAGTCGGTTTGTCTTTTGCGCTCAAGTTCATTCTCCCAATGTTAATTTTGTATCTGTCAGTGTGAAATGCCAAAAAGGTTATTTAAAAAATGTCAGGTTATTGAAAAATATGTCGTCAACGAGCAGACGACGCAGCAAATCACTCTCGTACCGCTGGTTCAATTCCGATGTTTCGTTCAGTCAAATTCAAATTTATTCGATAACGCGCATTTTTGATATAACTTTTCTGAATGATGCAATACTCAAAAAAAAAAATTTCGCGTGTGTCCCGTATTCGGAATGAAGTCTACTTTATTCCTATCTGAAAAAAATATGTTTTCACATTATTTTCGTAGCAGTCACTTTTGTGCTGCAAAATCGATCATTTTCTGATGAACGATGTATTTTTCATCGAAAAGTTCAGAAAATTTCCTTAAAAAATCATCCGCGACCCGTCGGATTATCTTAACGGGGGGCGAAATAAAACGGGGTGGTCACCCTTAACATGTCACCCTGTATATATATATATATATATGTAAGTTTGGCACCGTGGCAAACTTATTCTCCCAGTCGTGTACAGGAGTACAGGGAGACGTTCGCGCGTTAGCCGTCATACGGTATGGTTCAACACACTACAAGAGACCGACAATTGTGTTTATTCAGGTGCGGTGTTAAAAGTTAAGATAATATTAGTTGGTAATTAATTGTAAACGTCGTTGTAACTTTGTAAGTTTTAATTATAGTTTTTTACTGCAAATTCACTTGTCGTGATTTCTCCGCCTTCCGTCAACGATATAAGTCCCTGATTTCGAGACTTATAAATCAACACAATATGGGTGATATAAGGGCAATATTTCACTTCGCATCTGAGGCTGCAGATATTAAAACAACGATAATTAACGTCAAGACCATCCAACTGGTGGGCCAAGCTGAAATTTTTTAATTTCCTCGAGAGCTGCAAACGAGTGACCAACATCCACAACTTTTTGAAAATGCAATAACAAAAGGAGTTGTTAGAAGCTTGAAGACACGCAACAAGTTCCGAAACGTGATCATAAACTTGGCGGAAGGCAAACTGAAAGAAACTTATTTAGACGACGAAGGTAATATCGTTTTCAATGGATACTATCTAGAAGAGGTCCAGGCTGTCTCACCGACCTCAACGCAAACGATCAAGGCCCAGACACACGAAAAACCAATTCACTCTGTTGCGAAAAACTTAATATTAGAAAAATTTAATGGGAAGAATTCGAATGCTGAATCGTGGCTAGAAATGTTCGTAACAGAATGTAAAAGGCTTGATATAAAAGAAAACAGATTCCCAGAAGTTTTGAGGTATTCTTAAAAGGGCCAGCTTTGGAATGGTTTTCAATACGTGTAAAAACAAACTCACTATCACACGCCTGGGAACTCTGGAATATAGTATATTACACTACAAGGGCAGAAAGTTTGACATTCCTGCACTGCGCGTGATGATGCCCGAGGCGAAGCCGAAGGACATCATAACGCGCAGTTCAGGGCTGTCAGACTTCTGCCCGTGTGGTGTATACTATTTTTCTTTATACCCGATCGAAAGTACGATAGGTGCACGTTTCGATTTCGGACACGACGATCGCGGCACGAGCGAAGCGAGTGCCGTCGGTTTTGATGCCTGCCCCGACATTTGCAGCACGAGCGAAGCGAGTGCTCCTGGTCGGGGAGGCAGGCATCAAATCCATAAAAAAAAAACAAATCTAATTGCATTTAAAGAAAAAAATGAATTAAAACTTATAAAAGGTTATTTATTTTCATTTTGCACAAAATCTTATTGCGTTTTATTTGTTTCAGCATGAATAATAAAAATTTGCTTCTTCTGAACTTGATAGTGTCAATTGTACCAATCCACAGACTTCTTTGGAAATGTATCTGCCTGGATGATTACTTCTGCTTCCTCATTAAATTTTTTCAACATCGCTTCTTCATCGATTGATTCATTTCACTCATCTTGCTTCGCTTATTACAGTTACACTTACTTTTCCTTTTCACTTTTTAATTCACTGCAATTTTTAATATATATTTGAGGCAATTAAAACATTGATAATATTTGAATGATGAACTTTATTTATGTATAGAATAACTAAGGTTAATTATAATTGACTGACAGCAGTCGCGATGGTCTTATAGATGCAAACATTTTTCTTTCCCGCTGTCATATTAGGGCCGAAAGAACGTACTTCCGACCGAGGTATGAAGAAAATTCATTTGTAGACACGTTCGGCCAAAAGTCATGGTCCGAAATCGCATATGCTTACACGTTTAAATATTTAAAAGGATCCCTTTTGGAGTTTGCATTGAAAAAAAGAAACATGTTGCTAGACGTGGATCCGAATTTAACTATCAGCTCTCAAATAAACCTGATAGTGATAACGCTAACAAATTTTGTCACAGCACGGTTAGAAAAAAAAAATTAACGAACATGGAAGATTTAATGTCGATGCTGAGACAAATAGACCCGATGAAAAGTAAATACATTAATAACTTGAGTGAGAGGAACGAAGATAAATATAAAACTCAAAACAAACACAGTCCGTGTTCGTACTGCGAAAGTGTAGGCTTTCCAAATAGATATCATCCAGAGCAATTATGCCGCACGAAAATAACACATCAAAAAATAAACAAAAACGACAAAATTGAAGTAGCAAACAATACAGAAATTCAGGATGCGATTGCTTGTACGCAAGAAGCAAAAAACGAATAGTGACCCCACTTATAAAATTAAAAATTCTGATAATCAATGAACCAGCCATCGGCTTGTACGATTCGGGAGCGAACATATCGCTGATAAACCATAAATATTGGAAAAAACAGAATCTGACGAAAAATATAAGTGGGGATAGAAATATAGAGACGATTGCAGGCACGTCAGAAGCAGAAGGTGTGAATACCCTGTTAGTAACAATATTTAACATTAAAAAACCATTCTCATTTTTGAGAGTTAAAAGCGAGTCATTCAGAGAGGATATACTAATAGGTTTAGACTGTATAAAAGACTTTAAACTTTGTCAAGATGAAAACTTGAGAATATGGCAAAAAAATTATGGAGAGATAAAACAAAAAAAAAGATCCTAGAGCAAAGGAAAATATAATAAATAACATCAATTCGGAGAATAATAATTTAGAAAATCTAATGACGAAACACAAGAAAGTTTTTGCAAAAGGAAAATTCGATATCGGGACAGTAAAAAATTACGAAGCAACGATAAAATTAACAGAAAACAAGTACATAGCAAAAAAACCATATAAATGCTCAATTTACGATAAAGTAGTAAAGTAAAACCAATCGAACAATTATTGAAGACGGGATTGATAGAGGAATTATGTAGCCCATACGCGGCACCAGTTACACTACATAAGAAGGAAGAAGCGAGAAAATCTCGCTTATGTATTGACTATAGAGAGCTGAACAAAAAAGTAGTCCCAGAAAGCCAACCTTTTCCAAGAATCGATGATTTAACGTTACGAGCGAGAAATTGTAAATATTTCACCAAATTAGATGTGAACTCGGCGTTTTGGTCGATTCCACTACGTATCAAAGATAGGTACAAAACAGCGTTCGTAACCCACCATGGGCACTGGCAGTGGTGTTGTTTACCATTCGGATTAAAATCGTCGCCGGCAATTTTTCAACGAATTTTGTCAAATATAATAAGGAAAAATCAGTTAGCGGCCTTCGCAGTAAATTACATTGATGATATTTTGATTTATTCAAAAAACTACAGGGATCATGTGAAACATATTGAACTGACATTAAAAGCTCTAGAAGAACAAGGAATCAAATTAAATCTAGCAAAAAGTGTGTTTACACAAAAGAAAATAGCATATTTAAGTCACGAAATAAGCGACAATTGTGTAAGACCATTAAACGATAATGTAATTGCTATTAAGAATTTCCCAATACCACAGACAAGGACACACATTAGACAATTCCTAGGGAAAATAAATTTTTACTTGGAATATATTCCAAGATCAACCATACTTCTAGAATCACTCCATAATCTATTGAGAAAAAACATAGAATTTAAATGGTCAAAAGGCTGCCAAGAGAGTTTAAAAAAAATAAAAGAATATTTATGCTCAGACCCAATTCTGGCAATATTCGACCCAGCCATCCCAATTAAAATTTATACTGATGCCTGCTTACAAGGAGTTGGAGCAATATTGGAACAAGACCAATCAGAAGGAAAAATCAAACCAGTATTTTTCTTCTCACGAAAATTAACAGAATCACAAAAAACAAAAACAGCAATCTATATTGACTGTCTTGCTATAAAAGAGGCAATTTTATATTGGCAGTACTATCTGATAGGACAAAAATTTACGATTTTCACTGACCATAAACCACTGGAAAACTTCAATATAAGAAAATGTAATGACCCAGAATGAAGACAAATTTTAAATTACCTCTCCCAATTTGATTTTGAAATAAAATATAACCCGGGGAAGAATAACTTAGAGGCAGATTGTTTATCACGGAACCCAGTATTACAAGCAGACACTAGAGAAGATAAAACATCAAGAATAAAAATAGTAAACTTCCTAAAACTAGAGGAAATCGTTGACAATCAAAAACAATTAAAGCTTGATAATAAATACGAAATTGAAAATAATATAATTTACAAAACACTAAATAATAGAAGGAAAATTTGGCTAACAGAGGAATTTGGTATGGAATTGATCAAACACATACATAATAAACTAGGACACATCGGACGGAAACAATTAACATTAACGATTACCCATAAAATCTATTTCAAAAATATGCATAAACACATAAAAACGATATGTCGCGCATGTGAAACGTGCATAAAGAACAAAACTAGAATTGGGAACTTCAAAGCTCCATTATCACAACTAAGCCCAGCCTCCGAACCATTCGAAATCGTAGCATTAGACACGATAGGAGGTTTTGCAGGTAATAAAAGCACAAAAAGATATCTACATTTGCTGATTGATCACTTTACGAGATATGCGTATATTTCAATGTCAAAAACGCAAAGTGCAAAAGACTTCATAAAACTAGTAGACCAAATAAAAAACAAGAATATTATACAGACTTTACTTACAGACCAATCCGCAGGGATTAATTCAAGAGAGTTTAAACAGCACCTAAAAACGAAAAAGATAAAGTTACACCAAAGATAAACTTTACACCAAATTATTTATTAACTGGAAGAGATAAGGCAATCTTACCAAACGAACTCAACTACATGAGCGAAGATAAGCTGAAAAATGACAGATTAATAGCGCACCAAAACTCGAAAAAGATTCACGAGCAGAATAAGGTCTACTATGATAAAAATAAGGTTAATATCAAGTACAACGTAAGAGACTTAGTATACATACAAAATGGTAACAAGTTAAACAAAAACAAACTAGACCCAATTAGAAGCGGCCCGTACAAAATAAAAAATGAAATATCAAACGTAATATATATAATAGACAGGGGACAAAAGAAAAATGACCCGCAGATTTTCCATGCCAGTAAATTAATTCCCTACCACTCATCGCCCACTCCTGCAGCTCGGGGAGGGGGGATGTAAGTTTGGCACCGTGGCAAACTTATTCTCCCAGTCGTGTACAGGAGTACAGGGAGACATTCGCGCGTTAGCCGTCATACGGTATGGTTCAACACACTACAAGAGACCGACAATTGTGTTTATTCAGGTGCGGTGTTAAAAGTTAAGATAATATTAGTTGGTAATTAATTGTAAACGTCGTTGTAACTTTGTAAGTTTTAATTACAGTTTTTTACTGCAAATTCACTTGTCGTGATTTCTCCGCCTTCCGTCAACGATAAAAGTTCCTGATTTCGAGACTTATATATGTATATATACAGTCGTGAGCGAAAGTTAGGGATCACTTTGATTTTTTCGGAGCACGTCGCGAATAGTCGATACAAAATTTTGAAAAAATTAGGGTGCATAGGAAATTTAATTAGCTTTCGAATGGTTCTAATCCCACCTCGATCGGACGATAAAAAACAAAATGGCGTCGACTTTTGCAAAAAAGTGTATTTTCGCCGAGGTGAACATTTTTGAAAATTGCGAAAAAAGATATACAATGCTATTTCAGCGGATTATCATGTAATGATAAAGTGATAGTATACACTTCGCTGAATCCGAAACCACCCTTAAACTTTTTGTCCGACAATTGGGAGTGGACATACGCCGTTTTGAAAGTCGGAATGAGTAAAGGGCGATATCTCCGATAGTACTCGATCGATTTCGCCGAGCTTCCGTGAGAAGTTGTGTGAAAATACCCTCCAAATAATGGGTTACTTAGGTGTTACGAGAATTCCGTGCACCAACGATGCACCGCCGAAAACCGTTGCATTTCGGTGTCACTTTTTCGTTTGAGAAAACCTTCCGTTCCGTTATTTTTTTCATTCGTAGACTTTATTCAATCTCCATTTTTGTATAGCATTACATAAATACTTAATTACTTTATTCATTATCAATTCTAAATTAACTTCAGATGATTTTATTTTCAACACTTGTTTACCGATGGGTTTTCTGGTGCATCAATTGGAAAAAAAAAAAATAGTTGTCAAATGAGAAAAAAAAGATGTTCGGTCAGAAATCGAACCCACGACCCTCGCGTTGTCACGCCGCGCTCTTAACCACTCGGCTATTCCTCACTTGTTGTTCTCAAAAACAAGCAGAGCCCTATAAAGTGCGTGGTCGCATACCGGGCGAACAACACGTGCTCCACTATAAAAAAATGCAGATCGAATAAAGTCCACGAATGAAAAAAGTAACGGATGGAGTTGCGAGACGTAGTTTTTTTAAATATCGAAATTTTGTTTCCGGCGAGTTTGGTTTATTGGAACACGCGAGTGTTGATCGCCCGCTATGCAACAACGCACTTTATAGGGCTCCGCTTGTTATTGGAGAACAACAAGTAAGGAATAGCCGAGTGGTTAAGGGCGCGGTATGGTAAGCCGATGGTCGCGGGTTCGATTCCTGGCGGTAAATTTGTTTTTGTCATTTCAGAACTATAATTTTTTTTTGAAATCACTCACTACAGAATCAATCATGAGATCGATATTGGTGAGGACGAAAAAAGATTATCTGAAATTCATTGATAATGACTTTCAAAAACCATGATATTATTCATAATTTGAACAAATACGTAATCATTTTGCATTATTCTACGACAAAATTCAAACAAATTTCGGCACATAACAACTAATTCACTGATTCATAAGTACTCTAACAACTGGGGATTCGAGAAGTAGTTATAAAAATTATTTGTCCAATTGTTGTTTGTCTGAAGTGTGTCAAAAAATTAAAAAAAAATTCGTTTCGTGTTTGTCGATTTTTCGTGTTTCATTCTGTGTCATCTAATTCGGTAAAGGAAAGAAAAAATATCGTGAGCAGCTTTTTTTGTGAAAAAAATGTTTAAACAAATTGGTTGTTTTTTTTACAAAACACAAAATTTTGCAAATTACAATTCTCTCCAATCGAGTAATGTAAGAAATCTCGTCACTTCCCCGTTCCCTACATTTATTGAATTTCGCACAAGATCTGCATGCACGCACAGCCTTCGTTTACAATTTGTTGGTAAATAAATAAATATTTATCTGACTATCGGAATGTGTGTGTACGCTGAACCGTCATCTTTCGGGTGCGAGAGAGACATCATCATGCACAACCAGCAAGGCGCGCGATAGAGCGCTTGCAGTCGCTCATCGGCCAGTGGCGCTCAACGCGCGGGCACGAAGATCGCGGCAGAGTCGATTCGCCCGGTGTCCCGTTGTACTCTCGCGTTTGATCGTTGATAATTTTGCATCCCGGAATCGCATTCAAACGTTTTTTTTTTATTTTCCTCGTTGAAATGTCGTTGATACGATAGGCTAACTTGCATTACCGAATGTCGAAAAGTGGGGCGGGCAGGTTTTCTCAAACGAAAAAGTGACACCGAAATGCAACGGTTTTCAGCGGTGCATTGGATTCTCATAACACCTAAGTAACCCATTATTCGGAGGGTATTTTCACACAACTTCTCACGGAAGCTGGGCGAAATCGGTCGAGTACTTTCGGAGATATCGCCCTTTACTCATTCCAACTTTCAAAACGGCGTATGTCCACTCCCAATTGTCGGACAAAAAGTTTAAGGGTGGTTTCGGATTCGGCGAAGTATATACTATCACCTTATCATTACAAGATAATCCGCTGAAATAACATTGTATATATTTTTTCGCAATTTTCAAAAATGTTGACCCCGGCGAAAATACACTTTTTTGCAAAAGTCGACGCCATTTTGTTTTTTATCGTCCGATCGAGATGGGACTGGAACCATTCGAAAGCTAATTAAATTTCCTATGCACCCTAATTTTTTCAAAATTTGTTATCGACTATTCGCGACGTGCTCCGAAAAAATCAAAGTGATCCCTAACTTTCGCTCACGACTGTATATTGTGACGCCTTGTTCGGGGGAAGGCGAAACAATCCGGGAAAAGGGGGAAGCCGAAAATCAGAAATAACAAAAAAAGAACAAAAAGAAAAAAACAACGAGTATATTAAACTATGGCTGGGCGCCAGCGAGTTTTCTCGCGAACTCGCAAACGGACGGAAAAAAAAAATACAAAAAAACTGAAAATGGTACTATTAGATACGCGAATGGGGCAGGGGGATCTCAGGGGGAGGGTTCCCGAACGCTATGCGCCTCTTACTTTTAACCGTTGAGTCCCCGTAGGGAACGTTGATGCAAAAGAAAACTGATGACGAGAAAATAACGCCAACCAAGGAAAAGAAGAATTACGCGAGCACGCGATAACGACGGGGGCGGCAGGGAATAGAGGTCCGTGCAAGGGTCGCTGGGGGAGGGGGGGGGGGGGGGGGGGGAAATGCACCACGCACAACGCAAGGGGGAATGCAGGGAGATCGGCAAAGGAAAAAAACGTGGGCCTCGGGGCCACTCGCAACGCGACAACAAAAAAAAATAATAATTTCGGACCGATAAAGAAAATTAAGAAAAAGAAAAAACTCACGCCCCGTACAAAGCCTTCGTTCGTCCGATCTCTCCGTCTCTCTCACACTCACTTTACGCTCGACTCCTTTCCACACTCTCTTCCTTCGCAAACACACTATTCCTTCCAAAACTCCGTTACTCGCAACTCCTTCGCAACTCCTTTTTCTTATCCAGACTCTCTTCTCCTCACTCTTCTTTCCTCTCACTCACGCACTCTCGCAATCATACACAATTTCCTTCCCTCTACTCCTTCGCACTTCCTTTACTGCACACACTCTCGCACTCACTCTCAAAGAACCAACAAAGAAAAATTATAACAACTCAAAGAAACAAAAAGGGGGCACGCAAAAAAAAATGTAAACGCAATATCGCAAAATGACTCTATACGCTCGGTTTGAAGCCTCGCTCGCAAGTAAAGTCTCTTGCGGCTTCCGGGTTCTTCACGCAAATTAGGGAAAGTGGGAGCGATTTTTGGGGGGGCTATTACGCAGGATGGGAGAAATTTCTAATAGGTGATACTTGGGACGGGAGAGGGGTGGCAGCACGGTGACTCTGCATTGATCGTAGATCCTCCAAATATGCGCCGCGGGAACGAGATGTCGTGGGATATTCCGACCCCGGGGGTCGATGCATTACTCTGGGTCTGCCACTGTGTTGCCGGCCGGTGATGGTGGCGCGGCTCGGTTGCCCCAGGGTCGATATGTCCACGGAGGATGAGCCTTCTCCTCCGTGTTCTGACTGGGTTCAGCGACGATCGCTGGGGCGGGGAAGCAAGGTCCTCCGCCGATACTTTGATGCACCCCCGGGGTGGAGACGACGAGATAGGGTCCGCTTCGGCGATGATCTGCACAGGGGCTGCGGTCCACCGCTGATGCTGCGCTTTGGGGGGGAAAGAAGGGAGGGAAGAGGGGGGAAAGCGAGAACGACGCTTTTGGGGCATTAACGGCGATATAATTGCGTAACGTAAACGTAACTAAACTACTCACATCTCTTGGTTTTCGCGACATTCTTGGACGACTTAAGCTAATACGCGGTAAACGGGGGTCTCGAGGGGAACGCTACGCGAGGGAAGGGAATGGGGGGGACGTGCGTGGTGGACTTGCGAGGGGCAGGTCGGGGCGACCTGTGACGCAACGTCACAACTCCCCCCGGCCTGACGTTGGTACGCCGTGCGTACGACCGTCATAACAAAACTAAAATAAAAGGAATTAGTCGCAAATAATACCAAAAAAATTTTCGTGACCATGGACAAAAAAAAAAAAAAAAAAAAAACAAACGCAAGTTTCTTTCTCCTTACCGGTCCTTTATTGCACATGCGTGACTCTATTAAATTTTTGGGTGGTGATGGGAGTGGAGGGAGGCACGAAGATACCAGTCGCTCATAGTCTTAAGGACTTCCTATTTTGTGCCGCGACCATGCGGTTCGCGTCTCGTCTGTCTTCAGTGGGGGTTCTTCTGGGACAAGGGGGGTCATGGGCTTGGGGAATTGGGTTCACGGGTTCAGGAGCGGTTCTGCGGGTTCTGAGGGCGGAAAGGTTACGTTGCGATCGTAATCCAGTGCGGCGTGGCAGGTTTCGTTCCTTTATGAGGGGGATTACACGCGGGGGCGTGGGGTTTTTTATCGCGATTGGGGTCGGGGTTTCGTCGGCGATATGGACTTTTAAATCCTTTATGTGGACTCGGGGATTTTTTCTACTGTTCGGATCTTCCAATTCATAAACTACGGGGGAAATAACTTTCAGGATTTTATAGGGGCCACTGTAACGGGGGGCTAATTTGGCTGCAAAATTCTGGGCTCCGGACGATAGGACCCGATTACGCCGCATCACGAGATCGCCTTCTTTGAACGTGACATCTCGGTGATGGCGGTTGTAGTAATAAGCTTGCCTTTTGGCGGCGGCTTCGAGGTTTTTGTGCACCCAATCATGTATGAGGGGTAATCGCTTCATTCTGTCACTCCAATTATTGATATTTCCGGGGTCCAGCGAGGTGCAAGGGAGGGCAGTGTCGCGAATACTTTTTGCAGGGCGGGGGTTTCGACCAAAATTAAGGAACGCGGGGGTCATATGCGTGGAGGATTGCACGGCGGTATCAAGGGCGAAACATAACTCGGGAAGGTGTTGGTCCCACTCACGGTGGTCGAGGGTAATGTAGGAATTGATCATGGTTTTCAGGGTTCGGTTAACTCGTTCTACAGGGTTCGCTTGGGCGTGGTAGGGAGGCACGGTGGTTTGGGTGATGCCCCATTCGTGAAGGTGTTGCTTTACGTGTCCGTTGAATTCTGTACCGTTGTCCGTCAGTAAAAATCGGGGGCATCCCCAGCGATTTACGATTAATTCGTTAAATGCCGTCATTATGGTGGGACCGGTGGCTGCGCGAAGCGCACGGGCTTCTACGTATTTCGTGAACAGGTCCTGGAAAACCAATATATATTTGTGTTGGCTTTTACTGGGGGGGAAGGGGCCCATAATGTCAGCAGCGACTACAGACCAGGGTCCTTCGGTCGTTCTCTCTCGCATTATCCCTGCGGGACCGACCTGGGGAACCTTCTGCTGCTGACACTCGGGACAACGGGAAACATAACGCGCAACATCTTGAAAAACTCCTGGCCAAAAGAAATCCTGGGTAACTCGATGATAAGTTTTATCTACTCCCAAATGGCCAGACTGGGGATCATTGTGGGCTTGATGGAGGGCACGGGGGCGGGAATCCAGGGGTAGAACGAGTTTCCACGAGTCGAGATCGGTCATGGCAGGGTCGATGATGGCATGAGGGCGGTGGTAGTAAATACGGTCGTCTTCTATTCGCCAATTAGGGTATTTCCAGGGGAATTCTCGGATATTTTTCATTTTGTCGGTGTACCAGGGATCGGCGGACTCACCGAGGGCACAGAGATGTACGATCTTCATGTCGTAGGCCTGCATCGCAAGGGCCCAACGGGCTAATCTTGCCGTGGGATCGCGAAGGTTACGGAGCCACAGCAGGCTGCTGTGGTCCGTAATTACTGTAAAATGGGTTCCTTCAATGTAAGGGCGGAATTTCTTCACCGCCCATAGTACCGCGAGGCATTCCCTTTCCGTCACCGTGTACTTTCGTTCGGCGGCGGTCAGGACTTTGCTCGCGAATACTATGGGACGCTCTACCCCTTCAATCTCCTGCGTCAGCACAGCGCCCACTGCCGAGTCGCTAGCGTCAGTCTGGAGAGTGAAGGGCTGCTCGAAATCAGGACGGGCGAGGACGGGGATTTGGACCAGGGCATCACGGAGGGTTTCAAAAGCATTTTGCTCTTCCTCTTCCCACTTCCAAGGAACATTTTTCATCAATAGGCGGGTGAGGGGAATTTTATCGTGAGCGAGGTCGGGGAGGAAGCGAGCGTACCATCCGACCATTCCCAAGAATCGGCGAACTTGCTTCAGGATGCGGGGAGGGGGATAATTAACCCTTAATCCTGACTCATATTTTCGGCACCTTCTATCCCGACTCATGGGTCGTTTTCGTCTTTGCGTTATTTGGATCAGTAAAAACGCCTTAAAAAATCTAAAAAAAATTCATGGAGCTTCTTTCGACCTTTAACTTGAAGCCCTAATAGGAATATTTTGAAAAAAAAAAAATTGTTATACTTCTGTTATTTAAAATCTGGAGGTACCTCACGAAAAATCATTTGTTTACTTAAAAAATCATAACTTGAAGCCAAATAAAGATATCGACACAAATAAAAAAAGAAATTGAAGGTGAAGAGTATACCTTTCATAAAAAAAATAGTCGAAAAAGTTTTATTGAGAAAAAATGCTTAACTTTTGAACCTGAAAATAGCGAAAATTTGGGTACTAAAATTGCGTGTAAAAATGATTTTAATGAATAAATTTGTTGTAAAGTGGGTATAAATGAATAACGGAACAATGTTTTAGTGTGTGATTATATATTTAATCGTGATGGCAAGATACACAGCATGAAATACGGTGCTCGTCGCAAGTGGGTTTACCGCATTTCGCGCAACAAATGTTTGTTTTGCGGTCTTTTTCTGTTTTACAATAAAAACATCGTTTTCGCTTGTTCATTTTTTGGATCCCAACATTCGCGGTTACATTTTCTTCAACTCCTAGCAATCTTTGAATGGATTGCGTAGTATTTGTATGAAGTTGTGGGCATTCAAGGCGTTTACGGAGCTGTGGCGCTATTAGCTCGAATGCCAACTCTTTCAAAAAATCGGTTCGAGAACGCGGCTCATTTATACAAGCTAAATTGTACAAAATGGAAGCATTCACACTGGCCTGATCCATCATACCGAGAAAGAAACGCATCGTCCATCTACGAGTTCTTCGGACCTCGTACTCCGTTCCATCGCTGTCATGGTCTTCCAACAGATCAGCTTCCTCCTCGGAGTCGTCTGATCCAAAATAGCTGACATTTTCCCGAGGCCGCAGAATATTCAGAACTTCTTCGGTCGAACGTGAAGCCATTTTTAAAAAAAACTACATAAAAATTTTTTTAAATTTTTTTAATTTTCTAAAAAAACTACATAAAAATTTTTTTTAATTTTTTTTTTGCGTGTGCAGACCTTCTTTTGATTTTTAGATGATATTGAACGCATAAAAAAAAAAAAGTTGAAAAAACTTACCTGTTGTTTTGGGCAACGTAATTCCGACTCATGGGTCGTTTGCGTCCGTGGTGGAATACGTCCGCTCGCTGTGACGGCTTGACGGTGAGTAGCGCACTGGTACCCCGTATGTGGGTCCTCGAGGGACATAACTTTTTTTACGAAGGGGATATAGCGCGTTCCGGACCCGTTTTCAAAAATTACTGCACTTTAAAATTTCGCTTGAGTCGAAAACGACCCATGAGTCGGGATTAAAGGTTAAGAATGGGCTCGATTTTTCGGGGGTCTGTCTTTAGTCCGTCTTTTCCGATAATGTAACCTAAATACGCAACCTCGGGACAGAAAAATTCACTTTTTTCGAAGTTTATTTCCATCCCGGCGTCTAAAAATGTCCGTAAAACCTGTCGCAAATACTTGAAGTGGCTGTCCTCGGTGTCGGTCGCAATAATAACGTCATCTAAATAAGCAAAAACGTGGGGTTCCCACGCGGTGTCGATTAATTGGTCCATTAGTCTTTGAAATGTCGCGGGCGCGTTCGTCAGTCCAAAGGGCATACGCTTAAATTGAAATTGTCCTCGTCCGGGTACAGCAAAGGCGGTGATGGGGCGGCTATTGGGGTCTACAGGGATTTGGAAGTAGGCTTGGCTGAGATCGAGTTTGGAAATGAATCGGGCACGTCGCAGTCCGTCGAGGATTCGGTCCATATTGGGAAGGGGGTACGCGTCTTTCTTGGTCACTTTATTAACGTCACGGTAGTCCACGCAAAAACGATATTTTCCGTTGGGTTTAGGGACTATAACGGGATTACTCAGCCAGGGACTTTTACATTTCTCGATCACTCCCTCATTGTACATGCGATCGACCTCACCATGGGCAACCTTGAGCATGTACGCCGAGAGAGTGCGAGGTTTTTGGCGGATGGGAGGGTGACCTTGTACGTCAATGGCGTGTACGGTCAAATGGGTGGAACTGAGGAGCGGGGAGGTTTTCTTCAGGGTCATGGTTTTCAATAGGGTTTGCAAACGGGATGAGGCAGCTTGGGAGGGTTCGACGAGACCGGCGCACGCTATCTGGGGATGTATATGGACCGCAATTTCGGAGGAATGGAACGAGTGAACGACTCCGACCCTTGTCCTCCAGGTTTCGTTCTCGTAATCGATAATGAAGCTAAATAATTTGAGAAAATCGATACCAAGCAAACAGGGATACTCAATGGCCGTGACGCGCACTCCGAGTGTCTCCAACCGTCCCTCTACCTCAAATAGGAGGGAGGCGAGGCCACGGACAGGGAGCACGGCGCCACTGGCTACTCGCACGGTCTCGTCTATGGGTTGAAGGGACGCGCCAAGGGACTCGCTCAATTCTGCACTGATGTAGCTCCGGGTGGACCCGGAATCAATCAGGCTTCGCGTGGGCGTCCCGCCGACGGAAACCCACGCGAAATGACGATTATCACCGGTAACAACGGCGAGGGGGGATGCGACAGGGGCTTCGGCTATATGGGCTAGCGGGGAGGATTCGTCTCTCCGGGGGGTTGGGTTCTTTACTGACCCCCCGGCATGGCGTTTCCCGCCCGGCGACGCGCGCAAACACCGCAAGTATTCACATCCGCTCCCGGCCATCCGCACACGCGGCAGAAGTAGCCAAGAGGGAGCGAACACTCGCGATATACGTGGCCGGGCTTTCTGCAATTATAGCAATTGACGGGAGAGGATCTTGGGGCTGAGGAGTACGCGGGCGGGGGTTGACGGGGTGCCACATCAGCGAGAGCGGGGATTTTTCGCACGGGGCTGCTCGGGGGAAAGGATTTTCGCGGGGGTGTTGGGGAGCGAGGCTCGATAGCAGCTGCCGTCCTCTGAGGGGTCGTACGGGGAGGGGACCGGGCGATGGTGCTGTACGAAATGCGAAGGGCGGGCTTGGGAATGGCCGCGGGGGGTGTGGGCTCAAATTCGATTAAAGGGGCCGGAGAGGGGTCGCGTTTTCCGTCTGCTACCGCGGCAGCACGACTGCGTACGCTCTTCTCCGGGTAAAACGCGGCGGCGGGCAACGCGGACTGGGAAACGGGGGGGGGAGGACGATAGGACTACAATCTTTCGCTCACCTCCTCCCGCCGGCGGCCCACACGCTGCAGATCGAGGAAACTGTGTATTTCCTCTCTCATGACGTGAACCGCCAGTTCGGGATGGAGGTTACGGCAGCAAATGTCGAGCTGAACGCTAAGGGGGAGGGAAGGGTTGAGATGTCTGAAGAGGGTGCGCATCTTTACAAGGTATTCCGCCACCGGTTCGCCAGGTCCCTGCGTTCGCAACTCCACCTCGCGGCGTAAGCGCTCCTGCAGGTCCCCGTGACCAAACCGTTCTCGAAAATAAAAGGCAAATCCCTCGTATGAGGTCCAGCTAGGGTGCTCCACGCGGTGCCACAGGAGGGCTTCTCCGGTGAAAGCCTCCGGTAGCGCACGCAAAAGCTCCCCCTCGGTGAGGCTGCGACTCGTCGCGTACTCGTGGAGGCGACGGAGGAACTCCTCAGCGTCATCGCCTCGTTTCCCGGCGAAACGAGGGCCGAACTTCCTCCAGTGGTCCGTGAAACGCGAGTCACGAGCCTCCCGAGAATCGGAAAGGGTGGGAAAACCGGAAAAGGGGGAAGGCGGGGTTACGTAGGGGTTAGGGGGTGGCGAACGGGTGTGGGGTGGGGGAAGAGGTCCCAATCGGGTACTGCTGTGCCCCGTGGCTCGCGGTGGGAAGGTGTATGTGCCCTCAGGGCTCCAGGGTGCGTACGAAACGGGAACAGGGGTCTCGAGGGGTCGGGGAGGGGTGTTGCGGGACTGTACTGCGGGTGAAATCGACGAGGGTTGCTGTTCAATAATGGGGGGAAGCGCGAAGGTTACATGGGGAGCGGAAGGGCTGGGAACGGGGATAAGGGGTGGGGGTAAACGAGAAAAATCTCCTGGGGTGGTGGCGTCAAGATCGAGAGTGAGGGGGTCCCGATAACGACCCATGGATTGCCCCGTTGGCAAGGGGTCGCCAGGGGAAGAGAAACTCCTCGGGGAGGGACGAGGGGGGTCGCGGGGGCTCACGGAAACTCTGGGCTGAGAATCTCGTGAGGGTCGGAGGATCTCGCCGTAGAGAGGGTGTTCAACCGCTACACTGAGGGTAAAGGGGAGGGAGTCGGGACTCAGGGTGTCGACTCGTTCGTCCCAGGGGATGGGCGTGTGAGGAAAGCGACTGCGAAGCTCCGCTCTCACAAGTCGCTCGGTGATCTCCTCAACACTGCCCCAGGATGTGAGTCCTGCACGGTCGCATCGGAGGAGGAGTTCGCGAACGTCGTGAACTGCGGTCAGCGACGCGCGAATGGCTTGGGCTCGGTCTTCGAAACTGACCTCGACTCGTTCGCGGGGATGGCTGGTGGCGGGTAGGGGGGCGGAGGTGGTAATGGGCGAGGTGGTTGTGGTGGTCGTCGTGGTGGTGGTGGTCGTGGGGACCTCCATGGTGACTACCCCACAAGCGCAAAGCAATTGGAATAGGGAAAACACGAGTCGAAAGGAAAGAAAGAAGAAAAATAAATAGGAGTAATTTCTAAAAAAAAATTAATTAATTACGCAAATTTGAAAGATAATAAAATACAACAGAAATAAAATAGAACTAAATGAGGCAAATAAGGAATAACGAGCAATAAAAGCAAAAGTCGATTAAAAAAAAAGAATTGGAAAAAAAGGAGATTTTAACGAAATAAGGGAGCGAAGAGGAAAAAAAAATTTCTGGAGGATGGAAAGCAACGATAAATGAAGGGTACCTGTAATAATAGAAGGGGCAATGGGGCAGGGGGGCAGGGCAGGCACACACTGTCTCTCGAGGTATGGGGCGATAATAAAAAAAAAATACGAAAAATTAAATAAATGAAGTCAAGTACTCGGAGACTTACCTCCGAATGCTGTGACGACAAAGGGAGTAACTGTGCAACGTTAATCGAAGGGGAAGGAGAGAACAGCCGGGCGGGCAGATATTCGGGGGGCGTAAGTCCAGCTGTCACGTAAGAGTGCGATGATCGCGGCACAGATGGACTATACAATTTCGTAATTTCGAAATAATATTTCGGAGACAATGCTAAAATCTAAAGCGGCTTAATACGCGACGATTTCGGGAGAATTGTGCGTGGTGCGAGGGAGGCGGCAATAACAACAAACCTTGGCTCACCGCGCGAGTTCACTCGTCAGCGGTGAGCAAGGCAACGCTAGGGCGGGCGGGGCAGGGGAGGGAGGACTCGAACGGTGGGCTATTTATTAAGTACAATACTCGCCAAAATTTAATTTATGGCGAGTATTCTTTTCGGGCCCCACGTTGGGCGCCAAAATTTGCGACGCCTTGTTCGGGGGAAGGCGAAACAATCCGGGAAAAGGGGGAAGCCGAAAATAAGAAATAACAAAAAAAGAACAAAAAGAAAAAAACAACGAGTATATTAAACTATGGCTGGGCGCCAGCGAGTTTTCTCGCGAACTCGCAAACGGACGGAAAAAAAAAATACAAAAAAACTGAAAATGGGTACTATATGATACGCGAATGGGGCAGGGGGATCTCAGGGGGAGGGTTCCCGAACGCTATGCGCCTCTTACTTTTAACCGTTGAGTCCCCGTAGGGAACGTTGATGCAAAAGAAAACTGATGACGAGAAAATAACGCCAACCAAGGAAAAGAAGAATTACGCGAGCACGCGATAACGACGGGGGCGGCAGGGAATAAAGGTCCGTGCAAGGGTCGCTGGGGGAGGGGGGGGGAAATGCACCACGCACAACGCAAGGGGGAATGCAGGGAGATCGGCAAAGGAAAAAAACGTGGGCCTCGGGGGCACTCGCAACGCGACAACAAAAAAAAATAATAATTTCGGACCGATAAAGAAAATTAAGAAAAAGAAAAAACTCACGCCCCGTACAAAGCCTTCGTTCGTCCGATCTCTCCGTCTCTCTCACACTCACTTTACGCTCGACTCCTTTCCACACTCTCTTCCTTCGCAAACACACTATTCCTTCCAAAACTCCGTTACTCGCAACTCCTTCGCAACTCCTTTTTCTTATCCAGACTCTCTTCTCCTCACTCTTCTTTCCTCTCACTCACGCACTCTCGCAATCATACACAATTTCCTTCCCTCTACTCCTTCGCACTTCCTTTACTGCACACACTCTCTCACTCACTCTCAAAGAACCAACAAAGAAAAATTATAACAACTCAAAGAAACAAAAAGGGGGCACGCAAAAAAAAAAATGTAAACGCAATATCGCAAAATGACTCTATACGCTCGGTTTGAAGCCTCGCTCGCAAGTAAAGTCTCTTGCGGCTTCCGGGTTCTTCACGCAAATTAGGGAAAGTGGGAGAGATTTTTGGGGGGGCTATTACGCAGGATGGGAGAAATTTCTAATAGGTGATACTTGGGACGGGAGAGGGGTGGCAGCACGGTGACTCTGCATTGATCGTAGATCCTCCAAATATGCGCCGCGGGAACGAGATGTCGTGGGATATTCCGACCCCGGGGGTCGATGCATTACTCTGGGTCTGCCACGGTGTTGCCGGCCGGTGATGGTGGCGCGGCTCGGTTGCCCCAGGGTCGATATGTCCACGGAGGATGAGCCTTCTCCTCCGTGTTCTGACTGGGTTCAGCGACGATCGCTGGGGCGGGGAAGCAAGGGCCTCCGCCGATACTTTGATGCACCCCCGGGGTGGAGACGACGAGATAGGGTCCGCTTCGGCGATGATCTGCACAGGGGCTGCGGTCCACCGCTGATGCTGCGCTTTGGGGGGGAAAGAAGGGAGGGAAGAGGGGGGAAAGCGAGAACGACGCTTTTGGGGCATTAACGGCGATATAATTGCGTAACGTAAACGTAACTAAACTACTCACATCTCTTGGTTTTCGCGACATTCTTGGACGACTTAAGCTAATACGGGGTAAACGGGGGTCTCGAGGGGAACGCAACGCGAGGGAAGGGAATGGGGGGGACGTGCGTGGTGGACTTGCGAGGGGCAGGTCGGGGCGACCTGTGACGCAACGTCACAATATACAGTGTGACAATTATAAAGTGGACGCTATTTACTTGAGGGTTTAACGCGGTGATATCGGGATATGTAAAAATCGTAATTGAAGTAACTTTTTCCGCTTTCTTTGAAAAAAAATACGGCGTTACTCTAGGACACATAGTTTTCGCTGGCGGAAAATGTAAATCCCAGAAAAAATCGTCTACGACGAAAAAAAAATTAGACAAGTACTTTGTCGTGTGCTTGCTCTATTCTTTTATCACCCGCAAAACTGGACGCGACAACAAAAAACCTTTGATATCATTATATTGGTCAAGTTATGAATGTTTATCATGTAGTCACAATAACCACACCACATGAGTAAAGCTGTTTGTAAAATGTGCATCACAAAAACCACACCATATGAGTAAAGCTGTTCGTAAAACGTGCAAAACCACTCCATGAAAAAAAGTACTTGGCGCATGTTTAATATACTTGATACTTTGTAGAAGATGTAACTCTTTTTTAGAATGCCGTATGATGTATATTAAAAATGCGCCAAGTACTTTTTTTCATGGAGTGGTTTTGCACGTTTTACGAACAGCTTTACTCATATGGTGTGGTTTTTGTGATGCACATTTTACGAACAGCTTTACTCATGTGGTGTGGTTTTTGTGACTACATGATAAACATTCATAACTTGACCAATATAATGATATCAAAGGTTTTTTGTTGTCGCGTCCAGTTTTGCGGGTGATAAAAGAATAGAGCAAGCACACGACAAAGTACTTGTCCAATTTTTTTTTCGTCGTAGACGATTTTTTCTGGGATATCATTCGTTTTGGTAAAGATTTAGTTTTACCAACAAAGTATATCGAATTTCTTAAATGAACTGATTTTAAATCAATATTGATAGAGAGAAATCGTTTGACTAATAACTTTACGATTGAGTCAAGTTGTTGTTAAGTTAATTGTTCTTCTTACCTTTGTCGATCTTTTTACTGTGAATTTTTTTTTTTTATGTATTCGTTTTTTTTTTTTTTTCTACGTTAAATTAACAGATGAGGTTATGTATGATACCGGTAAACTGAAACCACACTGTTTTTTAATGCACCATTAGCGATCTATGTGAAGTTGGCCATCTTTGTTTGCATTTATTTTTGTTTCATCCAAATCTCACGTCGGTGGTTATTTCATCAGATTTTATTTACGAAAATATTTTCATTTTACTGGAAAGGACTTTTCACTGTTTGAAATTCATAAGAGCTGACGTTTTTTTCTAATCCACATTTTATAAGTTTGTTCGAAGAGGTTAGAAAACGCGTATCGTAAACTCAGTTTGCGGGAAAAAGATACGTCGAGATACTCGAGATATGATATGAAGATACTCTCGTTTATTCCATTATACAGCATGTAAACGCGGTGGAAACTCGCCCTGCGTGACCGAAAACTAGTCGCGCTCATGAAAATCCGGCATGCGTGACATCTCAAGCAGACGCTACAGCGTCAAAACTAAGGCACGCATTGGAATCATGAAATTAATGAAACACGAAAATCCGACGTCTGGGCGCAATTTTATCGACACCAATCGACAGATCGTTATCACATTACATAATGAAACTGTGATCAAAAGTTAATTTCATTCTTTAGATCGATCTAAAATTAATGGGATAAGGTCGGCAATGCGCGTGAAAGTAGTTTGTTCGGGAAAAGATACACGGCGAGCCTCGGGACACGTACTTGTCCCGAGACTCTGCCGAGTCTCTTGATTAAAAAATGAAAAGAAAAAGTTGTTTTTTATTTTTTTTTAAGAAAGCTTATTTAATTCTAAACACAAACCAGTTTTTATATTTCGTTTGCGGATAATATTCGTTGAGAAAAAAAATAACGAAATTGAGTAAAATACAAGTTTTCAAATCGAGACAATAGAACAGAACCGTGGTATGTGAACTTGCATCGTTACCATGCTGTAGCAACGATCCCATTAATCCCCATTAATGCTGAAATGACATATCATCAGGAAAACTGACAGTTCGAATGCTGAAGGGCCGGGGGGGAGGGGGGGGGGGCGTGGAAGGAAGTTTCATTCGAAGAAACAAGAATAATACATTGAAAAAGCCAACAAAATTTCGGAAAATAATCGGCAGTTTATCCGTATTGAACAACCGTCGAAACATCATCGCCGCATTCTGCTGTCTTTCTCGACTAAATTATGTGGCAACGAATGACCGGTGTTCGACAGTTATCGAAAAAATAATATTCATAATTAATCATTGACTAAAAGCTTTAATTGGTTGATTAATAAATTAACTTATTAGTAAATAATCAAATAATTGTCAAACACTTCAATGAATGAATAAATTATAGAACGATTTTTTTTCAACTGGAGCAGCACTCTAAGACAATGAAGTGACTTCCGAACTGCACTGTCCAGAATGCTTTTAGTCAAGTACTAATTAACCACGAGTTGTGCAGTGTCAGAAACACATGTCAGAAGTGGTATGAACTGTTAGAATAATGAAATAATGTTTTTTTCACCAGAACAGCACTCCAAAACAATGCAGCGACTTTCCAGCTGCATTTTCCGTAATGGTTTTGATCGAGTACTTTTTTCCTTACCATTCATGAGTTCGACAGTGTCAAGAACACATGTGAGAAGTCGTACAAACAATGTGAAACGTTAAACTAATTTTTCTAAAACAGCAGCACTTTACTACAATACAGTGATGTTCGAGCTCCATTTTTTGGACTCCTTAAACTTAAATGATTCTTTTCCAATAATACACGAGTTTTGCAGTATCAAGAACAAATATGAGAAGTCGTGCGAACTGTTGGAACCGCAAATTTTTTTCTTTTCAACCACAGCAGTACTCGAAAACAATGCAGGGATATTCAAACCGCAGTTGTCATTCTGCTTTTGATCGCATTTTTTTTTCTATTCAACTACAAGTTCTGCAGTACCAGGAGCACATATGAGAAGTCATTTCAATTGTTAAAAACGCGAAATTATTTTTTTTCAACCACAGCAGCACTCTAAAACAATGCAGTGACGTTCGAGTTAAATCTTCCGGATAGCTTTTGGTTTTTAATTTTTTTTTCTTAATCTTCCATGAGTTCTGTAGTGTAAAGAACACATGTGATAAGTCGGATGAACTGCTAGAAACGCTAAATAATTTTTTTCTGGAATACTTGTGAGTAGTATTGGTACCCGTCTGGGGCCCCCCACTCCTTCCCCCACCACTCGTCCACTCCCACTGCTAATTTTAGCAAGGTGATTTGAGAGTAGTGGGGTGAGGATGGGGGATGTGAGCCGGGCCGCGGACGGGTACTGATACTTTTTGGCGCGTCAGTAAATTTTTGATGATGATGATGATGATGATCATCATCATCATCAATATACACGCACACACACACACGCTCAAATGAAACACGAAACGCTAGAAATTCATTCCTGATCTAAATATATTTATTGATTAACTAATAAAATTTATAATGGCGATTATATCTGGATACGGTGAGAGATACTTCTATTTTTTCCTGCAACAGAAAAAATTGTTCACTTTTAAAATTTTTCACTTTTAATTTTATGACGCATCACTTTTACCGCACTCATTTTCGCGCAGAACTCACGCTTTTTTCGCCGCGCTACCGACTTCCTGGGGTGGACGCCGTCGGCGGGCGGCCTCCAAGGCCCGGCGCCTACGGAGCCGCTCAGCTCCCTGTCTGGCATGCTCAGCCAGGGCCCGCCGCTCCTCTTCTTCGTCTCTCAATGTCGCTTCGTGGCGCGCGCAATTGTAATATTGGCGGACCACCCGCCGCCCATCCGCCCCGACGGTGATTTCAACATCGTAGTACTCATCGGGGACATCCTCCCACGCCGCATAATCAAAGCTATCGCCTTTTAAAAAACAAAAAATTAATCACACGAACATACACTATTTTATTCACGCTATTGAAATCCCGCACACACACACTTACTCGACGACATTTTATTTTTTAATTTTTTAATGCGCTCTTGTCAGCGTCTCAAACTATAATGAAGCTCATTAGCGAAGTCCCTGCATCGCATCAACCGCATTGCGCCGGGGGGAGAGCGATATCCCCACCAAGTTTGTCTAGCAGCATCTTGATGACGCTGCAGATAGATGAGATTATCTCAAAGACGAAGCACATCACACTTTTATATTTTATTTTTATTACTTTTTATATTTCATTATTTTTATTACCCACACGATTAATAATTTTAATTTACTTTCTTATATTTATTACTGATTATTACACCGATATCATCTTTAAAGTCTAAAACTGAACGTCTTATTTATTCAATTATTAACGAGAGGGGTGTACGTTTTTATACATTCCCAAATTTTTTCGCGAAACACTGCCGCTATTTCAGATATAATATATGTTTGGAAGATACGGCTCTAGAGAGTCTTTGCCCGAGGCGTCAAGCGCTCGGTTCACAATCATATCGATGTTTTCTTGGGATTCCAGAAATTTTATAATTGCAGCGCGATTCAATTTATTCGCCGCGCGAAGGCGCTCGTCTGTGTACGCTAATACGGTGGCCATACAGAGATTCGCAACGGAGCACTCGCGTTGTAATTGTTGCAAATGAACATCGATACATTTACTCGCTTCGACGAGATTTTCAAAAGTCGGGCGTTGTAAGATGATGTTCGGAGAATAATTTCGCCGACGCTGAACTAGCGATGTTTCGCGCTTTTCGGCGGGGTTTTCCATAGTACAGCCGAAACAAACTGCGCGTCTCTGATAACACGTAGTAAAAAGAATAGAATGTCCTTCGCGCGATAAGCGTTTTCCATGCATATTCTCAGCTTCAGAGTCGCGAGCCGCGAAGTATCGGGTAATTTCCGGGTAATCGATTTTAAATTCCTCCCATTCTTCAACGCTAAACATTATACCGGTGAACAAGTTCGTTAATATTTTTACCACCGGTGTGAAAGTATTTTTTTCCGGCGATAATTCAAAGCCACACGTGATTATTTTTCCCAAAAGATATATTTAAGCCGTATATGACATTCCGTAAAAGATGAGGCGATATACACTGCCGACTCTCTGCCAATTTTTGACCATTATTTTCCATTTTATCGGTGCTCTACGTTTCGCGATTTTAATCACACTGATTGGAAATAAACGATTTCGCTTGTTTTATAGCACTTTTTCCCTGACCACTGTAAATACGGCTCGCGAGAATCATGAGCGAGAATTGGAAATCCATTTTCTCTTTGAAGATTGCCGCTCGGAATATCGATTCCGGTATTTCGTCAGTCTTGATTCACACGCTCGAACACGCGCGCTAGTCACCAGGGTAATATAAAATTTCGCTTATTTCTACTGTTTCAGCAAATCGGTGCTTTGTTTTTTAGAAAGAGAAGGTAAATACGTGAGAAATTTTTTATGATATCATATTCGGTGAGCTATTTATGCGTCTAAACAGCTACCTGTATCAAACACGAGCGAATGCGAAGAATGGCGACGCTGCCGTTGTTAAATAAAAGAGCACATAAATATGTGAAAAAATTTTATAGCGGAATATTCCAGAAGGAGATATTATACTCCAAGGCAATTCCGCTGACGAATGAGAGAGAGAGACAATCTCTATTCTTCGATGAAATTATGCGCACGAGCGCTATGTTTGTCTCGCTCTCCCCAGGCGTAAAACACTGCTCGAAATTTATTAACAATTAACCCCCCGCGAATTGGAAATCAATCTTCTCTCTGAAGATCGTTACTCGGGATATCGATTTCCGTATTTCATCAGGCTTGATTAACCAGCGCGAGCGATATCGAATTCCCCTTATTTTGACAGTTTCAGCAAAATATTTCTTTGTCGAGGTGTTGTCTCGAGAAAGAAAGAGAGAGAGAGAGAGAGAGAGAGAGAGAGAGAGAGCAGGTAAAGGCGTAAGAATCTTCTTATAATATCATATTCGTCGGGCAGTGTGAATAACTGCATTCCCACAGTCAAACGAGAGAACATTATTACGTCTTTCTTTATTCTCTGATGAAATTATGCATGCTCGCGTATCAAGCTCGCTGTTGTCTCGAGAAAGATGGTGAATATATGAGAATTTTTTTATTATGGAATATTCCGGAAGGATATCAGATTATACTCAGCAAGCTATGTTCTCGACTAAATAACCGCTGGTATAAATAGCAATCGAATTCGTAGAGTCGACAAACGAGAGAGACTATCTTTTTATCAGCCGATTAAGCAAATACAACCCTGCGACGAAAAATTAAATTATATATTACAGGGTGACATGTTAAGGGTGGCCACCCCCTTTTATTTTGTTCCCCGTGAAGATAATCTGACGGGTCGCAGATGATAGTTAAACGAAATTTTCCGACCTTTTCGATAAAATATACGACGTTCATCGGGAAATGATAGATTTCGCAGGTAAAAAGTGGCCACTGCGAAAAAAATGTGAAAATACTTTTTTTTTTGATAGAAATAAAGCGGACTTTATTCCGAATACGGGACACCCGGGAAAAATTATTTTTAAGTATCGCATCACAGGAAAAAGTAATATCAAAATGCGTATTATCGAATCAATTTGAACGGCACTCGAATAAACGTCGGAATGAAACGAACGTGAACACAGTGAGTTGTCGCGTCTTCTGCTTGCTTTCTGCGCTCCCGGCGGCTTTGCTTGCTGTCAGTTTACGCGTCAGCAGGTTACGCGTGAGACGTCAAATCGAAAGAGAATTCGAAATGACAACTGTTTTTGAATCATCATTAAAGCGTGAGACGAACGATTGGGGTTAGTAAGCACTTGCAACTCGATAAAAGGGTCTTATTGATAGAACTGTTGTCGAAAGTTCGCCGAGATCGGCATGACGTGAAAAAAAATGTTTTTCATAATGTTTATGAATGTTCATTAGTAGCTCTGTCGTTAAAAACAGGTATCGCAATATGAACAATAAAATAATTTCGTAGCAAAATTTTTTAAAATATCGCAAATTTAAAAAGGATTGCACAGAACGAACACATACGATACCAAATCGAAAAATGTAACGGCAAATGTGTTCCACATTTTTTTTTAACTTGTTGATAGATAGAGATATTGCAGTTGACTGAAATACATCAGTGCTAACGGTAGACTTTTTGCGGATAAATCAATTCGCCCATCTAACGATTCGTGCCAATACTCAAATGGATTCTCAACGCAGTAAAACTCGTTTATTACTTGAATAAAGCTTTTCGATGAAAATCAGAAGGGAAAAAGTGATCCGAACGTCACTGCATTGTTGCCGCACATGTTCTCATAATTATAAAACTCTTTATTGACTCAAAGAAGAATACTTGATGAAAATCGGTTACGAAAAACCGATGGAAACGTCGCCGCATTGTTCGAGGCTGCTTATCCGACGGAAAAAAATAATTTCGCCCATCTTATGATGCGCGCGAATTCTTTCACGTGTTCACATCACAGTGACCTTCTTCTATTACTTTTAGAAAAATAATACATGAAAATCGATCGGAAAATCCGAATTAAACTCCCACGCATTCTTTCAGGTTGTTTATCGAGGGAGAAAACTATTTTCGCCTATCCGATGATTCGGCCGAATTCTCACATGTGTTTTCACCACAGTAGAAAGCGTTTGTTGGTTCCGAAAAAATATTTAATGAAAATCAGCGTCTAATAAGTGATACGAATGTCGCTGCATTGTTGCCGCGAATTCGTGAGACGAAAAAAAAAAAATTTTGCAAATCTAATGGTTCGCTCGACTTCCTACCCGTGCTCTCATCACAATGAAACTCTTCATTGGCTCAAAAACGAAATCCTTGCAGAAAATCGATCGTGAAAAACCGATAAGATGGTCGCCGCATTGTTGCAGGTTGTTTTTCGGATATAAACACATAATTTCGCACATCTAATGATTCGTGCAAATTTTCTCATGCATTTACATCACAGTGAAACTCTTGTATTACTTGAAAAAAAAAATACATGAAAATCGATCGAAAAATCCGATCCAAACAACCTCGCATTCTTGCAGGTTGTTTATCGAACGAAAAAAACAATTTCGCTCATCCAATGATTCCTCGGAATTCTCGCATGTCTTTGAAAAAAATAATTGGCGGAAATCGATTCGGAAAAACGAGCTCAAACGTGCTTGGAATCTTCTGGGTTATTCATCCGGCAAAAAAAAATAATTTCGCACATCCAATGATTCGTGCGACTTCTCACGGGTGATTATAACATTGTGGAATTCGATTATTACTTCAAAAAAATAATTCACGGAAATCGCTCGGGAAAGCCGATTTAATCGTTCTCGCATCTGTTGTGTCCCGGGATTCCGTGATAAAGAATTTATCGCGAAAAAGGGATCAAGGTTCTGGGATTTTACCAAACGAGTGAAACTCCAACTCAATCTCTACCAAAAATAACTTAGATTTATTCGACTAGGTTGGTCTAAAATGATTAATACAAGTTGGTTTTGCCTTAGGACCAAACTCGTCGACGCCCAAACCCGGACTGCCTGATCCTCGATGGATCTTTTGGCTGCTCCGGTGAATAATTTGTGTCGGCTTTTGCAATATTGGGTAATGCAATCACGCTGACAGTGTAATTGCCCAATATTGCTTACTTTATTTTAGCGATTCGTATTAGCCTTTTGCAATATTGAACAATGCAATGTAATTGCTCAATATTGCCTACTTATTTTGGCTACCTAAGGCAGTTGAACGGCCTCTGCAGTTGAACGGCCTTGAAAGCTTATTAACCCTTGTGTGATGGAAGATTCCAGCACACAACATTCCTCCCCCCTGGGAAGAATAAATCTCTCCTGAGATTTACATTTTGGCGGGTGTTTGGTCCTTCAGCTTACAATTTTGTTTGTTTATTTGTTTACATGTTTGTTTTTTTCGTTATTTTATAATTCTGATATAATGTTGTTGTCGCCGCATCCTTCGCGACACGTTTTTTTCCTGTAACATAGACAAAATATTAATAGCAACAATCAAACGAGTCTAACAGATGCACAAACAGAGTTATAAACTCATAGCATACTCACCGATGACGATGTAGCGATAAACTTGCCCCTCGACGGAGGCCTCCGAGTCGCTGTGGAGGGATTTTTCTCTCCAAAACCTGTAAATAGTACAAATCAGTATATCATGAAGTATAAACTAATATTAAGTATAAATAAGAAAAGACTAACCCTGTGATACTCACCATCCAAGGTGAAACTGGGAAAAACCCCTCCGTAGCTTCTCCGGCACCAGGAACCTCTGCGCTGCGAAGCCTCCGGAGGCGAAGAAATACCTCGACTGCGAAACCTGAAAAAACAAACGTACAAATAAGTCCAGATTGGTTATTAATGATTGCTGTTAATCTCGACAGATTCGCACCATCCGTAAGTGCAAATCTGTGGCCGAAATTCAAACAGAATTATGTGAAAAAAAAAAAAAAACTCGAACCGATAAAATAACGCCGCAAGTAACACAAAAATTACTTTTGGCGAACACACGCGTAATATCATACGCAATTCAAAAACGAGAATGTAAAATTACACTCACCTGTCAAAACCCGACACTGCGTTAGAGGTTAAACACTAAGACTCATGGCCGTACGTAAAATCGCATGGGCCCGGGGAAAAATATTCCCCAAATCTCGTGCATACTACGGGGCCCCACGAGAAACTAGTTCCGGCCCTATATCCCTGCGAGCACGATATAGGGTTCCCTGGCGCTTCGTAGCAACCGCTACGAGGAATGTTTCGCGCATACGAAGCGTCACTCCGAGGTGCATATGAAGGCGACCGAGAAACGGTAAAATCAGATTCGTCAGCGCACAATCTCAACGCGAATTCGAGAGAATTCCAGTCTACACGCGAATTCGAGAGAATTCCACCCCTACACGCGAATTCGAGAGAATTCCACCCCTACACGCGAATTCGAGAGAATTCCAATCAAATCGTTTTAAAAAGTAGTATCACTCTCAATAAACCCCTAAACACCCACTTTTTGGGTTATTTTATTATTCTCAAATTTTTATTTTTTTATTTTATTTTTTATAGCTTCTCATATTCTTCATCTTATTTTATTTTTTAATTTTTTGCCCCTCATCCCTCTTTACCCTAGGTAAAGAGGGCCACGAGAGGAACCCCCTCAACATATCTAAAATATACATTTATTTTTCTATTTGACAATTTGTTTTTTATCTCACGCTTATGCCCCACGGGAAACCATCAAAACGGAGCAAGGCACTCCCGCTCGAAAAGCGAATTGCCAAAAACAACTCCCTCCAAACGACCGTCACCGTAACGAAGCGCAAGGATGATCCTCGGGCGGTGAAAAAATACTCAGAAAAATTCCAAAAGGTGCACCCCACCGCGAAGCCCACTACTCCCACTAGAACAGAGAATAGCCCTCCGGTGATTCCCGATCCCATCTACGACCCTTCTGGTCCGGTAGAGGTGCACCTTCCACCATTTCGCGACCACGATTTCGAAACCTTCTACGCCGAACTTGACGGTTTAGTATTCCCCGCCCCAGGATCAACCCCGCGCTTTTCACCATACGTCCCACGAGGAAGAAGGCCAGCCCCTAGAGCTAAATACGAGTATGTGCCCTCTCGAAAATGCACGATCCCGACAAAACCACCGACCAACCCGCGGAACAAACAGCCGTTAATCGAGCTACCCAAACGGAACGTATCGGCATAATCGGTCGCGGTTGGTAATCAGGAACTCGCGCATTCCACATCGTATGTAAATAGAACTCGTGCCATCGCGGCAAACTCATGTACTACAAAACGCGGAAGCGATAAAACTTTTTCTAAAGCCATCACGGCAAATTCATGTACTACGAAACGCGGAAGCGATAAAACTTTTTCTAAAGCCATCACGGCAAATTCATGTACTACGTACTAGTCAAAATATTTTTATTTCTTTTAAAGCCATCGCGGCAAATTCATGTACTACGTACTAGTCAAACGTCAAAGAACGCACTCCGGTAATTTTACACAATAAATTACCATTTCGGTTAAATGACCGAGCGGTTAAATTACCATTTTTTTCCCCTTATCCCTGCAACGGACACCACGAATGCACGGGAACTGCAATTGGCAAATTGTACCTTATCAATGTTTTTTCTTTATTATATATTTCCCAAAGTTTCCCATTATGAGGTAAGTTGTACCTCGTATAATCTCGATTAAATATGCTTTTATTTTTTATGTTGAATTCGTACGTTGTTTCTTTTGTATGATATTTCCTTTAAGTATTGGTAGAGGTAGCTTGCGTTTTGATGACGCAGCTTCTCTGTCTTGAGCCATCCCGTTGGCGGTCGTTGGCTCGCTGCATATCGCGATTGCGGGTGGCTGTTTTTGCTTCCGCATGTACAAGTATATACAGGTCGCTCCGAGTATTATCGGTACAAGCGCGCCTAATGAACAACCACCAATCGCAAATTGATGAATCATTTCTGCATGTTTTGCGTTATTTACTTTTGTTTTTAATGTTTCCAGTCTTTCTCCTAATTTGTTTATTTCTGCTGGATCGGTAATTAATTTGTGTGGTAATTCTGAAATCAATGAGGTGTGCTTCAATATTTGCGCATCCTCTTCCAAAAATGTTAAATTTATTTTAGGTATAAATTCTTGAAATATATCTTGGGTTGTTTCTCCCAGAGTTTCAAGTCTAAAACTAGGAGTGGTGACAGAACATTTTCCGTCCAAGGCCAGAGTCCCTACACCCTTAAGTGCTACGTACTCTACAGGTCGTTGACCGCAATGTATGAGTAGTGTTTCTGACTCTGGTGCTACGTATAGCCATCTCCCCCGGTGTTCGAGCGCGATTACGAGTGTGTTATTTATTACGGCAATTCTTCGTTTACAATTTTCGTATTTTGTATTATGCGTTAAATACATCCCTGTTTCGCAGGCTGTGCACGTGTGTGCTGCGAGTGCGGCGTGTTTAGGTGCGCAATAAAAATGTGAATTTAGATGTTTACATGTTCCTAATTCGGTTTCTGTTATAGGAAGACATGATTTTCGCGTTTTTTCGACTATGACAAGAGTGTTTACTATTTCAATGAATTGATAGTTGCGTGCATCGATTTTTGCTGGTAGAGGGTATACTTTGTTTACGATGTATTCCTCGGGTCCCACGAGTGGTATTTTTACTACGAGGACGAGGTCAGTGTTGCTGCAATAAGAGCCTACTTCGCTTACCTCTAATAATTTTGGCATTTCTTCGCGTTTTATTTTTGTTGGAAACATGAGGCCTCTCGGAAGATGTGTAACTGCGTTGTTTAAATATTCGGAGAGCTGTCGCGGGGATAATACACTCGGATTGACGAGTCCCTTTGACAGTTCCACGAGGAATTGTACTAATTGTCTGACATCGCCTAAAAGGGATTCGACTATTAGTCCCAAAGTTGTTAATTTCTCGTCTAATTGTTGACGTTCGTCGAGAGCATCTAAGCGTGCTGATAATCCTTGCTCCACCTTCGAGATGAGTTTGTTGAGCGTTTGTTGATTTGCCTCTAATCGTGATGTTGACTTGTTGAATAGGTGAATAGTTGCATCGAGGATTTGGATGTTTTCTTTCATCGCATCCTCTGCTGTTTCCTGTTTCGAACTTATTTTATCGAGTCTCTCATTTATTCTTGCAGCATCCTGAGCATCCATATTGCCCGTGATGACTTTGATAATTGACCCCAGGCCATTAATCAGTCCTCTACGCTGACGTAGCGTTTTTGTGCCTGTAATATCGTACACGGCTCGTATCTCTTCGTTCACCTGATTGAGCATCCTTGTCGCACTGCTGGTGATCGAATTGCATAGCGCATCGTTTTTCTGCCGTCCTCGACAGAGTTCGTTTAACTTTATTAAAGTCTTTTTTATACTTTTCTCTTGTTCTTTCAAAGTGTTGAGATCTATTTTGATTACTAATTTCCAAATGTCATTTGTTATTGACAAGGTTCCGATTTCCTTGTAATATAGTCCTGGAGAAACCGCAAATTTCTCGATGCTGTAGGGTTTCCCTTTTTTCGGCTCGCAATGGCTCGGCTGCCACAGTAAGGGCAGGTACCTGTTGACATATGTCTCAGGGTTAGCCTATTTCATCCCTAGTTTATTTTCGTGTGTATAATTTTTATATCTTGTGTTAAAATTTTATCGTTCTTAATTCTTTCTTTTTCGTTCGCGTTCATGCAAACTTCTCGCTGAGTTTGCGGGATTGTCCCACTTTTCTGCAGTTTTAGGTCGGATTACAATGTCCGATTCCTGGCTTCGTCGTCGTCGTTGCTAACGGCGATCAGTCTTGCTTGAGACGTCGAGGCATTTGTGTCATCGCGGTTTTTCAAAAAAATTTTGTAAGTATAAACTTTATTTTGTGTTTTTTTTTTTTTTTTTTTTTGTATATAATGTTTATATTTATTTATTTGTTTATTTATTTTTATTTTGTTTTATTTTTCCAGACACAAAATGGAAGACTGGCACTTTGAGCAGGGTGCGGTGGTTTTTGGCACCGAGGATGCGGAGGTAGAATTTGTTTTGGTAGGAGTCGGAAATATGTATATATATATTATTATTATTATTATTATATATATATAAATTTTTTTTTTTCCAGCTATTCTTGATTTATCGTTTTTGTTTTTTATTTCTTGCTTAATTTAACTTTTGTTGTTGGTCTCTTTTTGTTTCAGACTCCCCGATTGCGGAAACGCACACGGCCGCGTCTGCCCCTCCTGCGATGGCGGATGAGGGAGTTTATTAATCACGCGGTGGCGGTTCGCCGCCGGCGAGCGCGGCTGCGTGCAGCCGTGGATGAATTGTGGCGCGTTACGCCTGTAGCGCGGGAAGAAGAAGTTTGGGGCTACGAGCCGGCTGATGTATTCGGGCTCTGCTCCCTTTTTTACGGAGACGTCACCCCGGAGGAAGGGTGGTGGCTGAGCCGGCCGCGGATGTGGTGGCTGGCCGCCCTCTTCCGGGGGTGGAATCAGCCGGCTCCGTGGTTGTATTAACGACGCCGTTTAGCGAAGCGTTTATTCTAGCGTTTGTTATCGATATATTAACGAAGTATTGTTTGTAACAATATATGGGAAACAAAAGAATTTTGTATTTAAATTTTTTTTATTTTTTCCTTTCCCTTTCTCCTATTTTTCTCTCCTTTTTCAGGGCGCGTGCGTTCGGCCGGCAGCCGTTATCTGCCGGTCACCGTTAGTTGAAAAGAAATTATTAAAAAATTTTATTTATTTATTATTATTTTTTTTTTTCTATTTATAGTTTTTTATTCATATATTATTTATTTATTGGTTTATGAATATTTATGGAAAGCAAATGTATATATATATAATCAAATGCAAATATATATATATAAAACAATATATATATATATAAAATTTTTTTGCTCTACATTATCCTCAGTTTCTTTTAGTGGGTAATGTAGGGTTTGATCCTATTTGTATGTACCCGTGTGTTTTTCCTTCCTCGTCCGATAATATAAGTTTCCTTTTCTTCCTTGCTTTTTACTGTATAAGGCCCCACCCACTTGGGTGTGAGTTTGGCCGATCGTCCCCTCCTTAATGTTTCGTCTTGGAGAAGAACTCTATCGCCTGGACGGTATTCTTTCGCCGTCGTCTTACGATCGTATTGTTCTTTCGCTTTGTCTTTTGCCCCTTCCACTCGCTCGCGGGCTCGTTGCCATACTGCCCGCAGGCGTTCCCTTAACTCTGCCGCATAATCCTCATGCGAATATGTCAATCGCGGGGCCTGTTTTAGAGCCGTTGGTAGCTCCGCCTTCTTCCCGAAGATCATTTCATGCGGTGTGATTTTTGTCACTGTGTGGGGCGTGGTGTTATACGTGAACATCGCATATGGTAACCACTCATCCCAATCCTTTTGATCCTCTCTGATGAAATTTTTTAGATATTCGGCGAGAGTTCTGTGTGATCTCTCTAATGCTCCGTTTGATTGAGGATGATACGCTGTAGTTTGAATTTTTTCTATGCGAAATAACTCGCATACTCCTTTAAAAGTTGCACTCAGAAAATTTGTGCCTTGGTCCGAAAGGATTACTGATGGTGCGCCAAATTTGCATATTATTTCGGTCGCAAGGGCCTTCGCTACTGTATTTGCTTCTTGATTTGGCAATGGTATAGCGAGGCTGTATTTTGATAATAAATCCTGGAAGGTAAGTATGTATTTATTTCCTTTATCCGTTATCGGTAGAGGTCCTACGATATCGACAGCACATTTTTCAAATGCATGTGTTGGTGTGTCTGTCTTAACCATCGGGGCCTTTGCGTTTTTCCCCGCCTTATTTTTCTGGCATTTGTCACAACGCCGTATGTGGGCGGTGACGTCCTCCTTCATTCCTGGCCACTCATATTTTTCTTTCAGCCGATGCATCGTTCGTACAATGCCCTGGTGTCCACCTAAGGGGGCATCATGATATTCATGCATGAGCTCGGCGCGTTCGAGTTTCTCGAGACATGTTGCGCCTATGCTGCAGCCATCTGCCTCGCTCTCATGGCAGGCATTGCCGCTCGGCTCGCGCGTAGCGTGGAGATTCTCCCCCGGCGCCGCGATTCCCCAGGCCGCTTCTGTGGCCCGAGGGGCCTCGCTGGCCGCGCGAGAGCGTTCTCTCTGTCCTTTTTCCTCTTGTGGTTTTGATATGCTGTCTTTTTCCTCTCTTTCTTTATCGTGCGCTCTCGCTCTCGTCAGTGCATAAATGCGACTCAAAGCATCTGCGTTGGTATTCATTTTTCCTGCTTTATATTGTATGTCGTAATGGTATTCTTCCAACTTTATTCTCCACCTCATTAACCTCGATCCTGGGTCTTTGACCCCAAATAACCAGGTTAATGGTTTATGATCGGTTACGATGATGAATTTTGTTCCATATATATATGGTCGAAATTGGTTAACTGCCCATACAATGGCTAATAATTCCTTTTCTGTGGTTGAATAATTTATTTCAGCTTTGTTTAGTGTTCTGCTTGCGTAACAGATTGGTAAATCTTCTCCGATTTTCCCTTGTGACAATATCGCGCCAATTGCTTTATCTGAAGCGTCTGTTGTCACGATAAACGTTTTAGTAAAATCTGGATATTAAAGTATGGGTGCTGTAATTAGTGCTTCCTTCAATCGCTCAAATGCGAGATCGCATTGCTTGGTCCATTCGAATTTGATGTCCTTTTTTGTGCAATCTGTCAAAGGTCTTGCTATTTTTGCAAAATCTTTGATGAATCGACGGTAATATCCTGCCAATCCTAGGAATGACTGAATATCTTTTACCTTTTTTGGTACGGGAAAATTTTTTACGGCTGATATTTCCACGATTTCCTTCCTTCAAAGGTTCCGTGACTACGCTGGCTGTGTTGATAACTGTGACTATGGTGGGTTTTGTGTCCCCCGCCATGTAAAAATTTTCTGGCGATGGTCTGTGTACCTTCGACTCCTTTTCCCTCTTCTACGGCTCCTCTTACGGCGTCGTAGAGATTCGTGTATCCACGCGACCTTACTAGCAATTGGTATTCTTTACGTAGACCTCGTTCGAAATTATTTAGAGTGAATTGTCGCAGTAGTTGCTCGACTGCTGCTTTGCCGGTCATTCGATCGTCTACTTCCCCGGTACAGCTCGCAATTAACTCCATCATAATTGTCTCTATACGTTGTGCATAGGTTTGCACTGTTTCGTCGCTTTTTTGACGGCAAGTGTGTAATTCTACTTGTAAGGCTGGTATTGTGCGTTGTTTTTCGAATAAAACTCGCAATTCACGTTTTAAGTCGTCTATTGAGTCTATCGCTCTGTGTCGCAAGGCTGCTGCTGCGCGACCTTTTAATTTTAATTTTTGTATCGCGACGAGTAGTTCCTGTCGATCCTCGGGATCTACCGCCGCTGCGGCGTACTCGATTGACTCTATGAAATCGACTACAAGCTCCGGTGCTGAAGCATCGAAGACAGGAAGACTATCTCTCGCGTCCTTCATGGACATTCGTGCCCTTTCGCGCGGCATTCTGTCCCTATCAATGTTCAATAAGGAGAACTCGTTCGGATCTATTTCTCGCGCACGCTTGGTTTCTACCGGATCGAAAGATTCGTCTTCGTCCGAGTGAGATTCGTGCGGACTGGAAAAACGTACTCGCTTCGGAAATTTGAGTTTCGCGAGAGTTTCCGGTGATAAATACAAACTTTCCGCGCTGCTAGTTTCGCGTCTGCGTTTTTTGGGTTGCTCTTCGTCGTCTGAGAGCTCGTATTCTACCCGTGACTCGAAAAATGAATCTAAGGACCGCGATAAATGACGGTTACCTCGCGAACATAAACGGTTATACCGTTCGTCGTCCGACATAAACGAATTCTCTGGCTTTGGAGAGTTTTAACAAGAAAAAATGTTCTGTCACTTACAGAAAGATGATCGCAAGTTGCATTTTGCTCTACGGTTGAGTTTCGCTCTGAATCTCGTTCTCTCTGGATGTGAGTCCTTGACAGCTGGGCCTTCCGTTGATCCTCGGGATCCTCGGGTTGTTTACTTGGTGCGACTCGGTCGCAATCGGTGCACTGCCTCACGTACGGCGACTCGGTCACTCTCTACGCGTTCTCGGGTGCCCGATTGTTATGTTAATTTCAGCGAAATTGAGCTGTGGCAATCCCACCGCTGCCACCAATGTTGTGTCCCGGGATTCCGTGATAAAGAATTTATCGCGAAAAAGGGATCAAGGTTCTGGGATTTTACCAAACGAGTGAAACTCCAACTCAATCTCTACCAAAAATAACTTAGATTTATTCGACTAGGTTGGTCTAAACTGATTAATACAAGTTGGTTTTGCCTTAGGACCAAACTCGTCGACGCCCAAACCCGGAGTGCCTGATCCTCGACGGATCTTTTGGCTGCTCCGGTGAATAATTTGTGTCGGCTTTTGCAATATTGGGTAATGCAATCACGCTGACAGTGTAATTGCCCAATATTGCTTACTTTATTTTAGCGATTCGTATTAGCCTTTTGCAATATTGAACAATGCAATGTAATTGCTCAATATTGCCTACTTATTTTGGTTACCTAAGGCAGTTGAACGGCCTCTGCAGTTGAACGGCCTTAACAGTTTATTAACCCTTGTGTGATGGAAGATTCCAGCACACAACACATCAATGCAGGTTGACTATCCCTCGAAAACCATATTTTCGCACATCTCAAGATTCGCTCGACTTCCTACACGTGTTCTTATCACTATAAAACTTTTAAGTGATTTAAAAAAAATCTTTGACGAAAATCGATCGCGAAACCCCGATAGAAACCTCGCGGCATTATTGCAGGTTGTTTATCCGATGATAACATAATTTAGTCCATCTAATGATTCGTCCGAATACTCACACGTCTTCTTATCACGGTGGGACTTTACTTTTACTTCAAAAAAAATAATACATGAAAATTGTGACGCTTTCCGCGGGGGAAAGCGAGACAATGCGGGGAACGAGGAGAAACGGGGGAAATACAAAAGAAGCTGAAATTAAACGAGAAATAATATATTAAAAAAGAAAGAGACTATTGTATGACAAAAAGGAAAAGATTCTACGGATTGGGCGCCAGCGAGTTTGACGCGAACTCGCAACGACAAACTATAACGAAAAAACCGAAAGAAACAAAGCAAAAAAAGTTCGCAATACACGATCTGGGCTGGGGAAGGGGATCTCAGGGGGGAGGTTCCCGAACGCTAACACGCCTCTCACTCTTGACCGCCGAGTCCAAAGAAACAGAAAAGGAAAAAAAGAATGAGGAAAACACGTGATCCTCGCGAAAAGAAAAATGAAAAAAAAATCGACTCTTGGGAGCGGAATAGCGACGGGGGGGATGGTACGGAGGAAGTGGGTTAAACGGGCGCGGGGGAATATAGGGGGAACACAGGGGGAAACACCACGCACTCTTCGCAGGGAAAACGCAGGGGAAATACGAGAAAACGAGCCTCGTGGCCGCTCGCACGCAATCTCGCCGAAATATAAAAAAATGATCGGACCGATAAGTGGAAGGAAGAGAAACTCACGCTTCCGCCGTCTCCTCCTCAATCTCGCCCTATCTATCCTTCTGGGCTGTTCGCTCCACGCCAATCTCCGTAACGTCCTTTCCAACGTCTCTCCCTTCACACTCTTCCTTTCCCGCCCTTCTCTTTCGTCCTTTTCACTTCGTTTCCTTTACAAACGTCCTTTCCACGTCTTCGCTCTCAGTCCCGCACACGGATTATTCCCTTACAACTTTTCTCCTCCACGACTTCTCTCACACACAACTTCTCTCACACACAACTTTTCCCATACACAACTTTTCCCATACACTCTTTTCTCACACACAACTTTTCTCATACACTCTCTCTCTCTCACGCACGCACCTTATCGCAAAAGAAATAATAAAAGAAAGTATAACGCAAACAAAAAAAAGGAAAAAAAAACCAGAAGGGCTCGAAAGGGTCTTAGCTCGATTTTCACCGTTCAACGTTCCGCTCGCAAGTGACGAGCTCGTCGCTTGCTTGTCGGGTTCTGGGTTAATGGGGGAAAGTGGGATAAATTTTCGGGGGGCTAGTTCGTAGGAAAGGGGAGGGATGGCAGCACGGTGACTCTGCATCGATCCTAGATCCTTCGAGGCGAGCCGCGGGAGCGAGGTGTCGTATGATATTCCGACCCCGGGGGTCGATGCATAATCTCCGTTTGTTCGCTGTTACCGGCCGGTGATACTGGTGACGGCCCGATTGCCCCATCTGATAAGTCCACGGGGGATGGGCCTTCTCCTCCGTGTTTCGACTTTTGTAGGGAGATTCACTGGTGCGGGGAAGCACCATCCTCCGCCGCTACCTTGATGCACCCCCGGGGTGGCGTCGACGAGATGAGGCCCGCTTCGGCAATGATCTGTGGTGTGGTTGAGGTCCACCGCTGATGCTGCGCTAAGGGGGGGGGGGGGGAGGATGGAACGGGGGGGAAGATTGAATCGAGCGAGAACGAGGGCGAGCCCTCCAGCGTACTTCGCTTCGCGTTTTCGCGAATTCGCCTTGCTTACGACTAGTTACAATTGTACTTCTGATTGGTAATTACTAGTAATTCTACGACGCGTATACGGGGATCGCGAGGGGGACATAACGCGGGGGGGAAGGAAGTGGAGGGAGGGCATGCGTGGTTGACTTGCGAGGGCAGGTCGGGGCGATATGTGGCGCAACGTCACAAAATACATCGGGAAAATCCGATTCCAATTCTCTCGCATGCTTGCAGGTTGTTTCTCGAGCGAAAAAACATAATTTCGCACATCTGATGATTCGTACAACTTTTCACATGTGTTGTTTATCACTGTAGAACTCTTCTATTAATTTGAAAAAAATAATACATGAAAATCCATCGGGAAATCCGATCCAAACCCTCTTGCATTGTTGCAGGTTGTTTATCGAGCGAAAAAAACATAATTTCGCACCTCTGATGATTCGTACAACTTCTCACGTGTGCTCTTATCACGGTGGGACTCGTTTATTGCTTCGAGAAACATAATTGACGAATACCGATCGGGGAAAACCGATGGGAATGTCGCCGCATTATTGCAGGTTGTTTATCCGATGAAAAAGAAAAATTTAGCCCATCTAATGATTCGTGCAACTTCTCACATGTGTTATTTATCTCTGTACAACTCTTCTATTACTTCAAAATAAATAATACATGAAAATCCATCAGAAAATCCGATCCAAACTCCCTTGCATTGTTGCAGGTTGTTTATCGAGCGAAAAAAAACATAATTCCGCACATCTGATGATTCGTACAACTTCTCACGTGTGCTCTTATCACGATGGGACTCGTTTATTGCTTCAAGAAACATAATTGACGAATACCGATCGGGGAAAACCGATAAAAACGTCGCCGCATTATTGCAGGTTGTTTACCCGATGGAAAAAAATAATTTAGCCTATCTAATGATTTGTCCGAATGCTCACATGTCTTCTTGTCACTGTGGGACTCTACTGTTACTACAAAAAAAATCATACATGAAATTACATCGGGAAAATCCGATTTCAATTCTCTCGCATCCTTGCAGTTTGTTTCTCGAGCGAAAAAAACATAATTTCGCACATCTGATGATTCGTACAACTTCTCACATGTTTTGTTTATTACTGTAGAACTCTTCTATTACTTTGAAAAAAAGAATACATCAAGCGATCCAAACTCCCTTGCATTGTTGCAGGTTGTTTATCGAGCGAAAAAAAAAAAATTTCGCACATCTGATGATTCGTACAACTTCTCACATCTGTTTTTATCACTGCGGGACTCTTCTACTACTTCAAAAAACATAAAACTTTGAAAAAAAGAATACATCAAGCGATCCAAACTCCCTTGCATTTTTGCAGGTTGTTTGTCGAGCGAAAAAAACATTATTTCGCACATCTGATGATTCGTACAACTTTTCACAGGTGTTCTGATCACCGTGGGACTCGTTTATTGCTTCAAGAAACATAATTGACGAATAACGATCGGGGAAAACCGATGGGAACGTCACCGCGTTATTGCAGGTTGTTTATCCGATGAAAAAGAAAAATTTAGCCCATCTAATGATTCGTGCAACTTCTCACATGTGTTATTTATCTCTGTACAACTCTTCTATTACTTCAAAATAAATAATACATGAAAATCCATCAGAAAATCCGATCCAGACTCCCTTGCATTGTTGCAGGTTGTTTATCGAGCAAAAAAAACATCATTTCGCACATCTGATGATTCGTACAACTTCTCACGTGTGCTCTTATCACGGTGGGACTCGTTTATTGCTTCAAGAAACATAATTGACGAATACCGATCGGGGAAACCAATGGAAACGTCGCCGCATTATTGCAGGTTGTTTACCCGATGGACAAAAATAATTTAGCCCATCTAATGGTTCGTCCGAATGCTCACATGTCTTCTTGTCACTGTGGGACTCTACTGTTACTACAAAAAAAATCATACATGAAATTACATCGGGAAAATCCGATTCCAATTCTCTCGCATCCTTGCAGTTTGTTTCTCGAGCGAAAAAAACATAATTTCGCACATCTGATGATTCGTACAACTTCTCACATGTTTTGTTTATTACTGTAGAACTCTTCTATTACTTTGAAAAAAAGAATACATCAAAATCCATCGGAAAATGCGATCCAAACTCCCTTGCATTGTTGCAGGTTGTTTATCGAGCGAAAAAAAACATAATTTCGCACATCTGATGATTCGTACAACTTCTCACATCTGTTTTTATCACTGCGGGACTCTTCTACTACTTCAAAAAACATGAAACATGCAAATAAATCAGCAAAATCCGATTCCAGTTCTCTCGCATCTTTGCAGGTTGTTTGTCGAGCGAAAAAAACATTATTTCGCACATCTCGTTGTTGCCAGTCGCTTATTCGATGAAAAAAATAAACTTTAGCCCACCTAATGATTCTTGTGAATTCTCGTGCGAAAAAGTGATTGGAACGTCGCTGGAGTATTGCCGGGAAATCGTGAGACGAATAAAAATAATGTCTCGTATGTAATGACTCGTTCAACTTCCCACAGGTGTTAATATCTCAGTGGAACTCGTCCATTACTTTTATAAGAATAATAGATGAAAATCGATCACGATAATCCGATTCACACATTCTCGCATTATTGCAGATTGTTCATCCAGCGAAAAAAAAAGTTTGCCCATCAAATAATTTTTGCGATTTCCCATATATTTTTATGATTGTTTTACTTTTCACTCATTAATAAAACATTTGATAGAATCCAGCCGGATACATTCTTGTCTGGAGGATGGCATCTTCGTTGAAAGATTTCAGCGTTCTGCGGATATGAAAACGTGGTTTTTAAATATCCATAAGATCTTGATATTTACAGGTTTTTTTTATGTGTCATTTGCTAGTTCGATTCACTTCATCAAAGGGCATTTTTTTTACCCCTACATGCTAGTGATCATAAATTCAGTTATAAAATTTACGAACCTTCCCGAATGATGCCAACTTGCATGGATATGGAACAATTTATGAATTATTATACTTGAGGTATTGGATAATTGTTGACAATCGCAATTTTTAAGCTATTTATTATTTACAATGACCATCGATTCACAAATATAGGGTTTGCCAATCATAAGAAGAGTTATACTGCGCACGCAAAGAACCATCTGAATTAATCCAGTATCGATGAAGCAGGCGAGTAAATGTACAGAACGACTTTTTTGAAGATAAATTTTGGTTGAATAGATTCGCCACGGGAATTTGAACAAAGCATACTGCAAACAAATATGGTACCAAAATTTTGAATCCCATAAAACGGTGCATTGATTGCAGGACAGGTCCGGCACATACAGAGAGTTCCATCACCGGAAAGCATCGAACTACATAATGAATTTCAAGATGTACTGATCTTCAAAAATATTGCAACAACGAATCAAATGTCACCGGATTCTATGCAAAAGAAATCAGAGGCCCCGTCTCCTGACATAACTTGGAGGATACGACAGTACAAATGACCCAAGATTAAAAAAAGATGGGAAAAGTGCATTAGAATGTTGTCGATCATATTAAGCACTTCAAAGAAAATTAAATCCGTAGTCTCCTCTTCAATACGAAAAGTAGATTACGGATTCCATTTTTTTATCATCTGCTCGATATGACTCCCTTCCATCTCAATGCACGCCTCCAGTCTTTTTGAAATACTTTTTCTCATGCGCTGTAACATCCTCGGGGTTATGGTAGCACACGCTGCTGATATTCTTTCTCTCATATTATCCGGCGTCGTTGGTTCCGTTTTGTATACAACATCTTTGATTGTCCCCCACAAGAAAAAGTCGAGTGGGGTTAAATCAGGAGATCTTGGCAGCCACGGAATCGTTCCAAATTTTCCGATGAATCTACTTGGAAACAGCTCGTTGAGACGAGCTCGAACGATCCTCGCTGTATGAGCGGGATGCCCATCCTGCTGCCACCACATCGTTTGCCGTACGTTCAACGGCACGGTTTCCAAAAAATTCGGTAGAATATTTTGTAGAAACTTTGCGTATAGAGCACCACTCATATTATCGTCGAAAAACCATGGACCGATAATTCTATCGCCAAGAATTCCGGCCCATACATTTATATGCCACTGGTGCTGTCTCGGTACTGTAATGACCCATTCCGGGTTTTCTTGTGCCCAGTATCGTACATTCTGACGATTTACAATCCCTTGGTTTGTGAAACCAGCTTCATCTGTAAATAGTACGAAGCGAAAGAAATCAGGATTGTTAACGAGTTGCCCACAACCCCAAGTACAAAAATTCATTCGTTGCTCCATATCCAGTCCGTACAATCGCTGGGCTCGCTGCGCTCTGTATGGCCGGTGGGTTTCCTTCAAAATTTTTCTCACGATTTCTCGATTCGTGTCTACAATGGAAAACATGATAATCGGCCGTTGAATAAGAATTAATAGCTCGCCTAACACATCACGATTCGTAGGCTATTATGTAAAAAGTGTTACATACATTTTCTAGTAACAACGCTTATCGACTGTAATGTCATCACTTGTTAAACATACTTAAAATCCGGGCCAGTTCACGTGCGCTCTCAATGGGATTTTCTTCGATTCTTCAAAGGACCTCCCCACGAATATTATCGGCAACTGGCCGATTTCTGCGTCCAATGGGTTTACGGAACGTCCCGTATATCCTTATATTTTCTGCGAGGCTGTTCAAAAAAAAGTAAGGTTTGAAGGTGGGGTTGTGTACGTTCAACACTCTCATTTTCGTCCTTAACCATGAAACAATGAAGCAGAGTTCAGATACAATTTCGTTTCGCGAGCGTGAAAGTTATTTTGTTCCAGCCAGAGTTTTGTGTCCTTCTCGATATAATGACGTATCGGACAATAATCGGCATTATAAGACGCTCCAAGTATGAGAGGTAATACTGCTCGATTGTCATATTGCGGAGCTTTAACAAAAAAAATATTTCGGGTTCTTGAAGCTCCCAGCTCTCTCTCACGCATATTTCTGTTGTAACGTATGTGTTTTTCGTTACACTTAAATTTATTTGTTCGGACTCGATCAGGGAGTGGGTTAATTTAACTTCAGGTGAATTTCGTAAAACAAGATGTATTCTTAAATCGGTAACTTGTATACAGTGGTTTTTGTTTGTTTCTTGCGGTCACAGTAAGTATCTTGCTTCTTCTGCGCTGTTTACTTAAGTACTAATCTTAATCCTATGCTTAAAATACTAACAATTTTTGTCCTGTGATGTGTCGTGGTTTTATATAATCTTGAATTTACCGCGCGGTCGGGGTTAGCTTGCGAAGAAACGCTCGCAACGCCCTCTCTCTCTTGCGCAACGCGGTAACTTTCGAATTGGGTGAGCAAGGTGCCCCCGTTTTGTCTTTCAAATAGTTCGCGCGTTGGTCCGGTGACCTTGAAGCGTCTGTGCTGCCCTCGGACAGTGCTTTACGGAAACGCGTTGTCGCGAGCTGGCGAGCGGTCCGCCTTACGCTTTCAAATAGTTCGCGCGTTGGTCCGGTGACCTTGAAGCGTCTGTGCTGCCCTCGGACGGTGCTTTTTGGACACGCGTTGTCGAGATCGCAATCAATCGCCTTAATGATTTGAAATGTTCGCGCGTAGTGGCTCGATCCACTGCGCAACTCGAGTGTCGCGTCGTTCGCTCGATCGTGTTTTCGAATACAATATGGCGCTGTCTCCGTGATCGAGGTGACATGCACCTGTCAATTTCTCTGGATCTCGACCGGTGAGACACCCTATTTTTTTTAAGAATTGTGTAAAACTCACGGTGTTTTTTGTGTGTGTTGTGTGGTGTGGTGTCGTCCTGTGTTGGTGATGTGTGTGTTGTCACGTCCGTTTCGTGTACTGTGATGTGAATTCGTACGTCCTCCTCGTTTCTCCTGTCTCTCATTCTCTCTTACGCCTCGGCACCTAATTTTCTCCCGCACAGCTGATTTTGACAGCCGTCAAACAACGTGGTTTACGTCAATCCCTTGCGTGATTCTCGTAGCTGTTCGCACGTTTTCCTGATCCCTCTGTTTTCCTTCCTTCTCAGGTAAGTACTCCCTAGAGCCTTCAGTACTCGTCGTGGTCACAGTACGCCGGGAACGCTCGGAATGATGATCCCCACAGATATTGACTCACGAAGAGTTAATCTCCGTTGTGCCTACGTGTCTTCGAGTCGTTCAAAACGATACGAGTCCTCGATTTCCTCAGGCTTTCGCCTTCGTACTCCCTGAGTATCGTAAAGTTTTTCCTGTACTCTGACTCGAATACGAATCACTGTCCGTTCGTTCGCGTACCGGGAGACCGTCTTACTGCCAGGGCCAGATCGTCCTCGTCGGTACACTACTTCCACGTAGGTGACGCCGTAACTCGAGCGTGTAACACTTTCGTGCACGGTGCTTCTGTGTCGCGAGTTGTTCAAGACTGTGCGAGTCCTCGATTTCCTCAGGCTTTCGCCTTCGTACTCCCTGAGTATCGCAGAGTTTTTTCCCAAACTCTAACTCTGATAGGAATCACTGTCCGTTCGTTCGCGTACCGGGAGACCGTCTTACTGCCAGGGCCAGATCGTCCTCGTCGGTACACTACTTCCACGTAGGTGATGCCGTAATTCGAGCTTGTGACACAATTGTGCACTGGACTTCGATCCCCAAGAGTATTTAGCATGTAATGCTCTGTTCAATTCTTGAGACGAAGTCTACCTTCTGCTCCCTTGCTCCCCTATTTATACCCAGAGACCAGAGGGGCAAGAATCGTCCGTGGATGCTTTTAATGCTATTGGAGATTCCTGCAGCATCTCGAGGACCTTGCTGAATCCTCGCTCCAATCCGCCTCCCCCAATGGCCTTACTTGGTCCAGGCCGCATGGAATGGCCAGAAAGGGGATTCGAAAGAGCTGAGGAGGGACCACGTAACACTCATCCTTACTAACTGTTGCCTCCACTCCCCAATCACCACACCAACAGGTGACTTGCCGACCCTCGTCTCGGCAGACCGTTGCCCTACGCAATCCGTCCTCCGTAGCGATAAGCACAGGTGCTCCCGGGAAAATCTCTTCCTCCAGTGTTTGGTGTAGCTCGATATGTCTTTCCTCCGCTATTTGGGAGAGTCGTTCCTCGATGTATTTCTCTCCATAGCACTCGAACTTTACGTAGAACCAGCTGGGATCTAGATACGCGATGATCCGTGCTGGTATCGTTTTTCATCGCCACTGTTCTACGCTTGCGTTGACAACTCGCATGTTGTCTCTTTCACGTTTCTGCTCATTCTGGGGCTTTTTCCGTTTTACTTCGAAATTTCTCGCTCTTTCCTGGGGTGGGAGATCACAGCCCCAACGATTTTCCCGGGTACCACAATTTGATTTCTTCGTCCGTGATTCGCTGAATTTCGAAATCTTCTGGTAATGTGTCGTGCTTGATGACCATTAATCGTCCTTGACTCATCTGTGTCCACGCCTCTCTGATTTTCCTTCTCCAATGCCTTTTCTGCGATATTTTCGGGGGTAGATCAATTGTCCAGAGTTTCCAGTTTTCGCGCGTGTATACCTCTTCGTCACTCTCCGTGAACCACCCGTTTTGTTTGTTCTCCATTTCACTCTCTCTGTCACTGTCGCATTTGTCTAATTTCGCTTGCGGCCGTGTTTATATATTTCCCCTTCTGTTACGCACGTGTATTTTCTTCGCGCGCTTTTGCCGGTGTCGAATCGATCGATATTTTGATCTATTTCGACATTGTTGCGCCATCTGTATGTTGTTGTTGACGTTTCGATGATCGAAGTCGATAATTGGCGACTGGGTGCCGCGTAATACTTGGAGATGGCGCAGTAGTCTCGCCGCGGTTATCACGGCTCTCCTTTGTGTGTGTATTCCGTTTTTGGGTTTGTTGCCGTGTCATGCGGGAAGCATCGCCCGGCGCATTGTTTGTTGGATCCGTCAATGACTCCTCGCCGTTCTTGGTGAATGTTTTATCTTTTTCTTTTTCCTCCTCTTTCTTTTGCTGTAGGTAGCGACGTAATAGGCTGCCGTGAAATTTTCCTCGTTCTCTTTTTGTTTTTGGATCAGCGAGGAGGTATGTCGCGATCCCCACACATTTTTTTATTTTGTATGGCCCTTCATATAACGGCATAAATTTTGCGATCCGTTGGTTGCTGGGATCTGAAACGTTGAGTGCTCGTACAAGCACTAATTCTCCCTCTTCAAAGCTTGTTGTGTGGTGTGCTGCGTTGAAGCGTTCGGCTCGTCCCTTCCCTTGATGGATAATTCTTTCCTTTACCAGTTTGAGTTTTTCCTCATAGGTCAGTGTATCTTTTGCTGAACCTTCGTCCGTTAGGATCCGTTAGGATTTTCCAAACACGGTATGGTTTTCGTTGCTGTTGTAGTTCTCTCGGGGTGAATTCCGTAGTTTCATGCGGCACGTCGTTTATACAATCCTGGACGATCGGTATCCATCTGCACCATCCTGTATGTTTTTCTTCCAAAAATGTGCGGAAGAAACGCCCAAGTTCGCGGTTCACCCGTTCGACGATGTTCCCTTGCGGATGTCGGATTGATGAAAACACGCCCTTGATTCCTTGTTTTTGGAGGAATTCCGCCCAAGCGTTTGCCGTAAATTGTGTCCCGTGATCAAATTGTAGTCGTTTCGGCTTCCCATACTTTGGGATATAGTCGTCGAGGATTTTCTGGATAGTTATCGCTGTATTTGCCTTCCTCAATGGGTACAGTACCACAAACTTTGTGAATGCGTCGATGGTAACGAGTATGTGGCGTACCCCCCCCCCCCCCCCCGGTGATGGAGGTAAAGGACCCTAGTAGTCAATCGAGACGAGATCTCTGGGTCCATCGGGTATAATATTTTGCATCTTGGCGTAGTTTGTGTGCACCGGTACTTTGTTTCTCTGACAGTTGTCACACTGTTTTAATATTTGTCGTACTTTACGCGCGAAATGGTTGCACGTGAAGTCTTCGTTCAATAGCCTAAAGACTTTTTTCGCCCCTGGGTGTCCATATAATTCGTGACATTCCGTGATGAGTCGTTCGATGAGGTTTTTCGGAATAACTACTTTCCATCGGCCGCTTCTGTCTCGCTTATGCAATACATTGTGTATCAAGCGGAAGTTTGGTCCCACTTTTGTTGTTTCGTCCGTGTTCCAATACTTCTGCAGCGTTTCCTGTTTTTTTTTTGTGCTCTCCGATACGTTTCATTTCTGTGATGAACTCCTTTGCCGGTTGCCGGGCCATTAGTTCGGCAATAATTACCTCCACTGCTTGTGTACTCGCCTCCTCATCGTACATGCGGCTGAGTGTGTCAGCGACGATGTTTCTTTTTCCCGGCCAGTGCTCGACGGTCATGTCGTAATCCTGTAGGAGTAGTGCCCATCTGAGCAGTCGGTCATTGACGAATCGGCATGATTTCAGGAACGTTAGTGCCCTGTGATCGGTTCGTACTTTGATTCTCGCCCCCAGGAGGTACGTTCGGAATTTTTGCACAGCCCATACGACGGCCAGTAGTTCCTTCTCAGTCGTCGTGTATCCGACTTCCGCTCCTTTCAGTGTGCGGCTGGCGAACGAGATTACTCGGTCCTCACCGTCAATCTCTTGGGAGAGTGTTGCGCCGAGTGCATAGTCACTCGCGTCTGTGGTTAGCGTGTATGTGACGTTGGCAACGGGATGTTGTAGTACCACCGATGTGGTGAACAATTTCTTCACGTTTTGAAAGGCCATTTCAACGTCGTCGTCCCACTCCCACTGTTTGCCTTTCTTCAGGAGGCTGAGTAGGGGTATAGTTGTTTCTGCGTGTCGACTGGTGAATCGTGTGTAGTAGTTCACGAGGCCGAGAAAGCCTCGGAGTTGCTTGAGGTTCTTTGGGCAAGGAAATTCTTGTATCGCTCTGATTTTATCCTCCTGTGGCCGTATTCCCTTTGTCGTGAGCACGTGCCCCAAAAATGGCACTTCCTGACAAAAAAACTTTGATTTTTTGAAGTTCAGTGTCATGTTATGCTCTCTCATTGTGTGGAATAGATCTTCAAGATGCTCCAGATGTTGCTCATATGTACATGAATGGCACAACAGATCATCGACGAAGTTGATCACGCTCTGTCCCAGATTTTGAAGTACCATGTCGAGTCCCCTTATGAGGCTCGCGGTGCTTGTTTTTAAACCGAACGGTGTTACCGTAAATTGGTAGCATTTGCCATCGAACTGGAACGCCGTGTATGGGCGTGAATCCTCGTGTAGTGGGATCTGCCAAAAACTGCTCGTCATGTCAAGGCTTGACATTACCATTTTTCCTCCACATCTTTGGAAGATTTCGTCAATCGGTGGTGCGTTGTCGTGGTCATTCGCTAAATATTCATTTAGTTGCCGTGCGTCTAAACAGAGTCGTACACTTCCATCTTTTTTTATGACGGTGACCAACGGGTTAATGTACTGACTCACGGCTCGTTCTATAACCCCGTGGTCCAGCATCCGCTGGATTTCTGTGGCTACTTTCTCGCGATACTGTATTGGTACTGGGTACGCCCTCTTCATATATGGTTCTGCGCTTTTTAGAATTAGTCGGTGGGTGTAAGCCGACATCCGCCCCGGTGCCTTCCGAAATATCTCTCGATATCTCCCCACGAGCTCTTTGAATCGTGCTGCATTTTCGTGTGGTAGTTCTTGGCATTCCGCTATTTTGGCGTCGACCTCTTCCTCGGTTAACTCTTTGATTTCTGGTGCTGCCAGATCCGTCGCAATCTGCATTATCGATGTTTCGTGGTTCTCCGAGAGATCCTTGGTCTCGATCCAGCGTCCTTCCTGAATCTGTTTGACCGTCCGTCGGTCGACCCTCAGTATCCCTCTACGCATGTCGACCTCGATCCCGAGGGCCAACATTGCGTTAATCCCGAGGAGAGCCTCTCTTTTTAGTTTTGGAACGATGAGTAGGCTGAGGTCGGCTTTCTTCCCGTAGATTTCCACTGTGGCAAATAATTGGTTTTTGACGCGCCCGGTGTTCCCGAACGCGCCCTTTATCTCCATTCCTGTCACCGGGAGGATAGGACAGGTTTTCAAGTTTTCTTTTCTCCGTTGGTAATAATCGTCGGAGACGCACGTGACCTCGCTCCCGCTATCTACGAGGGCGCAGACCATGCTCCCCTCAATTTTTATACTGACCGTTGGGCATGCCACCGGTGGTTTTGTTTGGTGTGCGTAGGTTGTCTCTTCGTCCAGATATTCTCGAGGGTTCTCGAATAGCGTGGATATTCCCGGAAGCGGATTTTGCAACTTTTTTTCCATAGCAATTCCCATTCCGTGGCGGGTGGCGTGGCCTCTGTTTCTTCGGCTGTTGGTGTGATTTCTGTCTCGTGCTGTCTCTTCTTTTTTCGGTTCACCTTACGTTTCTCCGTTTTCTTTTTCCTTTGTTGTGCTTCTTCCAAAGCATATGCCTCGATTTGATTCTGTCGTTGCTCCTCCGCGGTTGCGCCTCGTGATGGCTGAATCTTCAGTTCCATCGATGCGGGCGCAACCGTTACTCGTTTCCCGGATTTCGCGATGGCGCTGCCTGTGCTCTCCCTGGGAGGTTTTCGGAGGTAGATGCATTATTCGGCGCGTGGTTTACTCCGGTGTTTTCCCTTTCATGTTGTATTGGCTGGGGCTGTCGGGATGGGTGCCACTGTTGTTCTTGTTGCCACTGACGTGGTGGTTGTTGCTGTTGTGGTGGAGTTTGCCATGGGCGTTGGTTTTGTGGCGGTTGTTGCCACTGGCGTTGCTGTGGTTGAGGTGGCCACGGCCGCTGTTGTTGTGACTGAGGCTGCCATGGGCGTGGGTGCCATGTTTGCTGCTTCCACCCCCCCGGTTGTCCAGACCTTTCAGTGTTTTCAGGTGCTCTTTTTTTTGTGTTGATTGGCCCGGCGTCGTCGAATCCCCCCAACAACTCCAACAAGCCTTCTATGTTGTGGACGTTGCTGACGCGCACCGCCATGCGGATTGTTTCGTCAAAATGGTTGGCGAGTTTCCGAATAATTTCTCGCGTTTCTAGCGCCGGGGTCAAGTCGCGTGCATTTCCGTATATTTTCGTCGCATAGTCAGCACGGCTCATGCGTCCTCCGTCCCACTCGTATGCACCGACCTCCAGGTTTCTCTTAACTTTGTCTTGCACGTCCTGACTCCAATACCGAGCCTGAAATTTTTGCGCAAACTCCGAGAAATTCATGATGGGTCCTTCGATAACACGCCACCAGTCTTTAGCGTTGTCTCTCAGGGTCTGGCCGATAATATAACGCAGGTCAATATTCCCGGTGACCTCAAGAAACTCCTCAAGGTCCCGCAGGAACCTCATTGGTCTTTCCTTTCCGTCACCACTGAACGTCGGAGGCCTCTGTTTACTAGCGTACATTTGGCTCACGTTCAGTGAATTCTGTGTCCAGGTTGCATTTCCCCATGTTCGATTTGGTTCGATAAGTACTTCTTCGCATTTCTTTATTCGTTCAGTGTGATCTGCCACAACGACGTTCAGTGCGTGGCTCGTCCCTGCATTTTCGGCGATCCGTTCACGCAGCGTTTTTAATGCTGCATCGACTGCTGCGAACGTTTGATCCTGGTCCTTTTGTTTTCGATTCCTCTCTTCGCTGCACATTTGATGCGATAGTATCAATTTCCGTTCAGTTTCCTCAGCCATTTCCCTGATTTTCTTCGCTAACTCTCGTCTCGCCTCATCTTTGACGATCGCGGCTCGTGATACGCAATCTTCTTCGGTGCTTTTCAGTTGTATTCTGAACCGATTATTGTCCCTTTGTCTTTCATTATTTACGTCGTTAACTGCTCGAACAACTGCTGCGAGATGGGGATCTACTTCCGGTCTCCGTGGTTGCATATTATATGTTTGATTCCTGGTTTCTTCGATGATTTGTGCGTTCGTCGGTTCGATTATACTTTGACTCTCGTCTAAAGTGGTTTCAGCTGCGCTGTCGCCATCTAGCGGTGGCGCGATTGCCGAAACTCGGCCGATAATTTCTCGATCTTGCCGTCGAGCCTCTTCCAACATTCCGTCTGCTGTTGTCGATTCCCATTGCAGGGATTGGGTTCGTCTTGCCTCGGCCATCTTGCTTTACTTATTTCACTTTTCGTGTTTCTCCACTGTGATCGAGTCCCTGTTCGGGCGCCAAAATGTAACGTATGTGTTTTTCGTTACACTTAAATTTATTTGTTCGGACTCGATCAGGGAGTGGGTAAATTTAACTTCAGGTGAATTTCGTAAAACAAGATGTATTCTTAAATCGGTAACTTGTATACAGTGGTTTTTGTAACCACTGTAATCGGTAACTTGTATACAGTGGTTTTTGTAACCACTGTAATCGGTAACTTGTATACATACTCTTTTCCTCGATATTTTCCGCTACTCAACGCTTTCCTCTTTATACTGGTTCTTTCCCCCTTTTTTTCTTTTGCTCTCGCTATTCTATCCGCTCGCTGTTCTATCCGTTCTCTATACCTGTTCACGCTATAATGAATCAATTATGGCGTCGGCGTGTTCGCGGTTGCCGGTGTTTTTGCGCGCCACGCGGGGAGTTTAGTGCGCAGGCCTCCGTGACTATAGTCGCGAGTTTTCCGCCGTCTCCGCCCGGCGGCGCGGCGTGCCTCGGCAACGAGGGCCGAGGCGTGTATCGCTCTAGCGGGAAGACTTCGCGAGTCTGTACACGTTGCGGGGCAAAAGTGGGGCCCTCGTCGGCGGGCCCACGCGCGGCAGTGCAGTTGGCAGCCCTTCCGTGACACAACGTCACACCGTATACAGTGCAATAAGACCACCAAGATACGGAAATTGCACTGTTTCGGAAAATTCTTCTCCACCAATGCTATTCTCCATCAGCGATATCGAGACGATTTACGGCAAAAACCGCAAAGGCAAGAGTGCCGAATATCAAGAGAAAACTCGTGAAAAACTCGACGAAATACTGCAACACGGTGACTGGGAAGCAGATGATGTCATCGACTGCAATTCAGACCATGACTATGCCCGATCTTCTATTCGTGACTGTATTATCTACTACGTGACAGGTGTTTCTCCATAAATGCAGCTTCTTCTCGGTGCATGAACTCTTTTCTAACAAATAGACTTTTGTATTATACTAACATCCGTGTGTATTGTGTGTTGCTTTCTTGTCACTGCTGTTTCAGCTCATCTTACGCATTGTCGACGTAGAATTCACATTTTCTTGCTAGGGGCCGGGAGTTTTAATCGAGCATGCTTTATTCAACTAATTACGTGGTTTCGCAGGTTATTTATGCAAAAAAATATAAGTCGTGTGTTTCCTGTGAACGAGCAATAAGAATGAAGTCTGATGGTGTGTCTTCTGTATCTCAACTGGTCCAGATGAAATCTCGTGGTGGTCTCATTCACGCTAATCTTCATTTCTTCAAACTGATCAGTCATATAGAAAATTAATTCTCAAAATTTTCCTCTTGCTCCGATGTTTTTGACTTGACTCTGGATGAAGTGCTTAATTCTTACACTTTCACATTTCCTTGCACTGAACATGCATCCGAAATTTTGTCTTACTCGCTGGTTTATTATATCAGGTTGCGTATAAGACAATACGCTCATCAGGAAAACCTTAAGTTGAAAAAACAATTTGTTGTCAAAAAAAAGCTGTCGAAGTTGACAAATCAATGATCATTAAAGAGTATCCATTAAACAATAAAATACTTCAACTGATTTTGTTTACCCTGCTACGCATCCCAGTCGTACGAACAAATTCCTCGTTTTTTTAATCCAAGCACCTACAAAAGGTATCAACATCATCCAATTGTTTTTCGTACTTACCTTCTTCATAAAAACCTTGAACATCTGCAAGAAAACAAAATAAAATAATATTAATAAGGAAAAAGCGAGCATATTTAATACCTTACTTCGACTTATTTTAATTCCAAAAACCTCGAACCTCGGCAAAAAAAATAAAATTACGAATATACGTACCTATTTATTTTTATTATTTAAAGTTACCAATAGTCATGCATATTTTTTTTCATTGGCAGTTTCAACAAATTATATACTGAATGACCGTATTAATATATAAAAAAAAAAAGAAAAAAAAAGGCTAGTGGATTTGAACCCAAAATATCATCATTACCCGCCAAGCACTTTACCACTCAGCTATCTTCGATGTTAGATTAAATAAACTCGAAATCGTTCATGTTTATCGCACCCGCTTGTGGTTAGAGAGTTGCATGGAGTCAGAGGTTTGGTACAATAAGCCTTTGCGTTTAACTGCGTGTTATAATAATCTACAATAATATGAAAAACGAGTCAAACACATTGAGGTGAGACAGAGATTGAAAAGCTAGTGCTGTCTCTATCTCACTTCCCCTATCCATCGTCATTGCGCAGGAGCACGCCGGAGTTTAGATCGCAGCGATCATGGTGGCCAATATATGAACTACGCGTCTGGCATCCATAAGTGAACTACCCTCACCACGGGAGTTTTCAGACCTGTATGTAAGACCGTGCGCTGGAGTATGCGGCGGCCATTATGATTGGGCCTTTTATTTTGGGCCTCCATTCGTAACATTGCAGACCGTTTGAGATCGCAGCGTTACATGTGTGTCGCTCTTTTCAACGCGAAATGCTCCTCGAAATTCATCATTTTTAAACTAATAACAATAAATTTCTTCATGCAACGTTATCAACCATGATTTAGTTATTTAGCTGAAGCATTTTAGTTTCTTTAGATTATTCTACGTTTTTCGAACGGCTGAAATTCGCAATTCGGTAGAATAGTGATATATGACACTCGAATTTATGATTAACTCTACCAATGGGTATTATTAGTCTCGTATATAACGCGGCGTTCTCCTTAAACGGACGCGGTGTTTTATTTTGTATACGTTAAGTGTCTACGAAGCAAAATCATTTCCTCAGCCATGACCACTGCATGTTTCGAAAATACCGACATCACCCGATACAATTTATGCTGATAATTAACCACACATCTTCGAGAGCATGTTAGTTCGAGGCGACAAACGAACGACGCGATTGTTTCATATACTCTATCATGGCGAGAATTATTCCCCGTTATCTTATATCGAATTTGATAGAATATTTCATTCTATGTCATCCGTGGATCGCGGAATAAGCGCATTAATATGCTATGGCATTTGCCCATCCACACTGTGCTCCGCAAGATACGAAGTGCATTGTGCGAGTGTTCGAAAAAAAAAATTCTTTACGCTTATAATACGGGGTTGTTTCACGCGCAACTCCTAATTGATTCGGTTGTGCGTGTAATCCGTAGGCGCGGATGGGAAAATGATCCTGTTTTTCAAGGGATATTCGGAGAACGGCGTAAGTACAACCCAAAAAATTAATTTTCACGTTGCGTTGGTGGTGGGAACATTTTTTCTGATAAAAATCTCTGTGATTATCGACGTGCAGTGCGACGGTATGAAGAAATGGGCGAAGACGAGGCTCGCTTCTACGATTTTAACGAGAAGGGTAAGACCGACAGCGAGGATCATTCGAGTGACGATGATGCATTCATGGAGAATAAACGGAGTAAATGGTTGTCCACGAGAAATAACGCCGCACCAGCCGTCGGCGCTATCCGAATAGAGGGACCTATGTACGTTCAAGATGACGCGCCGGCTGGGCCCTCGCGAGCGTGTGTCATTGCACCGTTGAGCGATGCCTCCGCGTCGGAAGAAGAAGATTCTGATGGCTCGACCCTGCTCCTCTCGCCTCAACACAAGGAAGAAGAAGATAATGATGATGATGATGATGATGAGGAGGAGAGGGAGGACGAGGAGGAACTCTCGGAAGCGGACTCTGGTAAATAATTCAGCCTTGTAATTATATGCGCGTGACATTTTACAGAGTGTCTGTAAAATAAATCCGTAAAATAGGCTACTCTTCGGGCATTAAGGGGTCACGTACAGTTAGGACTTCGAAAAAAAGGGGTTTTTTGCGAATTTTTTTTGGGGACACATTTAAATAATTAATCGTAAATCTTTTTCCATACAAAAGACATATATTTTAAGTAAATAATACAATTTTTTCATTGCAAAATATGCAGAAATTTTTCCATAACCGCACGTAACGTAGGGGTCCCAAAAAAAAGGTCCTCCGCGGTGATCAGTGCAGCTCGTCACCGGATCGTCTGAAATTAAAATAAAAGTAGGGATCATTAGTTAATGACATAATGCTCCGGTTGATCGAAGGATTTGAAAATTTTATGATTTTTCACAAAATGGTGGATGTTGGAAGTCAAAGTTGTGTTTTCGACCCAAATTTTGCTCACATTTTCAGCTATAAAAAAAAAAAAAATAATCGCATAGAAAAATCCTTCGTTCATCCGGAGGACAATTATGTCTAGAAAAAGTGAGCAAAATTTCAAGTCGGTCGGTAAAGCCGTTTCCGAGGTACAGTGATCACCGTGTTCGAAAACATAGTTTCGAGAAAAACGTATTCAAAGTTTTCAGTACGATTTACATGCAGAAGAAAAATTTATGTCGGGACTTACAGTGAATCGTCTATTCCAGCACCATAAACGGTCCCTTCTTTCTCTTTGTCAGCTGCCCGAGCGGTAATTTTGAGCCTTCGTCGCATTATTCTGGCCTCTCGAGTATTCTGTGTTGATCGTCGGGCAGCTGTCGCAACTCGAATAGAATCCTCTTCCTTGGCGAAATCGTGGGCGTGAGGTCCTAGTTTAATCCCCATAGCGTCAAAAATAGATAATAGTCCTCGTGCACCTTCGTTGAATGTGCAGGTAGCAATATTGGCGGCTATGCTGACGGTTGTAAAACTTGCAGGTAAAGTTTTTGGTATGATTTTCCACACGCTCTGATTGAAACTTTCGTTGCTATTTTGCGTAAATCCTCCAATGCATCTTTGTAATAACTCATCGTTTGTGACCATTAAATCGGTATTCTCATTTTTCTTGTCCACGGAATTACGTCGAATTTCTTCTTTGCAAGCCTTTTTCATGAAAAATTCTGCCATACATCGACTCGCTTCATAAATATGCTGCAACATTATGCAGTACGAAGATCTGGATAAAAAGGGCGGAAAGTCCATTAGACCGCAGAATTTTTTTGCACCTTTGTAACCGATTCCTATTACACGCATGGCTAATATAAATCTTCGATTTATTTCGTATGAATGTTCAATGAACCCGCAGGATGCAATGTATTCCGGAGCGCAGTTTTCACAAGTAAAAGAAATTTTAAATCCAAGTCCACGTTCGCTCACGATGCCAAACGACACTTCGCCGCTACACTTTGCACATTTCACCAGTTTCGCGATCGCGGAAAATACAGAAAAAAAATTAATAATTCTATAATCTATAGAATTAGTTTTAGGGACATGGTATTCGTGTTGATTTTTCAGTTTTTTCGCAGACGTACTCGCTCCGCCATCATCTATCTCTGCAGTTTTCGGATTGAAAACCTGTTTTCTTTTCCGGGATCTCGACTTATAAACTGTTCGAGACTTCCTCACTTCTCTTGAAACTTTTTTATCCATTTTTATCGAATTTAATACTGTTGTATGCCCAGAGAAATATAACGTGCGCACAGCTCTACGTCTCACAGCAAACTGCTTCAAAGCAGCAATTTTTCGAAAATGTACCTTGGAATATATATATAATTTTCAAAGGTACATTTTCTTATATATATAATAATATATATATGTGTGTATAGGTCACAATAGAGGCACTGACCGGCCTCAGAAGGTCGAGCGCGCAGCTGCCGCTACCTGCCTACTTTGGTGCGCCGGAGACGGCTCCGTTCAAAGTTACATATCTCCATACCCAACAGTCGGATTCGTCTAAAATTTTCACAGAATACTTTTCAAATGTGCTACTTTTAGAAAATGTAAAAAAAAAATCGATTTTTTGAAAATTCTAACTGTACGTGACCTCTTAACGTTATCGTTGATAATATGCTGGGGGCGGAGGAGGAAGAGCAAATGCGTAACCGCTACCCCGGAGCTGTGGACGGCTTCGATTGGTAAAAACTTTCGTAGTTATTAAATTAATTATAATTTACTCCATCTTAACAGCAGTCTACGCTAAATTGATTAATTTATCAATTTTATAATACTGTAATTTTGTTGTAGAGTACCAAAAGGGCGGCGGCGGCGGCGGAAGAGACGCGCATAGTCGAGACGCCGGTGATGTTTTACCGCCGGGTCATCGTTTCGAGATTGTAAGCGAGGGCTCGCGCTATTCCCCGAGATTCAAAACGCGAGGTCGAGAAACGCTATTTCGAATCCAGCCACCACCGCCATCATCGAACATCCATCATCTACCGTGGCTCGAAGGGGCTGTCCGTGATATTCTCACACACCTCACAGAGTCGTGCGAAGCCGGCGATTACGCGGGGATGACATTTACTTTCGGCTCTTTCGCGCACGGCCCCGTGTCGTTGTCGTTTCGACCAATGCGCGATTACACACCGTCGGATATTTGGTCCTTAATTTATAGCGTTGCACAGAGCTCACGAGAATTTAGAATTGATAACGGTATGTGTGAAATGAGAACGTGTGTTGTGAGTGGAATTGCCGGTAACGGCGGTATTCCGCTAACTCACGAGGCGATAGCGAAAAAATCTATTTTGCAAATAGATAATCGCGATAATTTGTGCTTGCCACGCTCGATCGTTACAGCTCGAGTTTATGCAGAACGCGGGGAATTACGCTCGGGAGAACTTCATAAAAAATGGGAGAAAATTCGACACCGACAGCGTGAATATCAACGCACCGAGGCGATGCAACTCGCTCGTAATGCCGGTGTGTGTATAACAGCTCGAGGGTGTGGAATGCGGGAAATTCGTCGGTTTCAGGAGTATCTCGCTCACGAGGGTATAGCTATAGTTATATTTGAATTTCTCACGTTAGGAAAATTAGTCGATGCGTTTTATGACGGTCGAGAAACGGTAATTCCGGTTATGGGACGAATCACGCATACGCTTTATATTTTATATTACAAACGCTCGCGATATTTTCAGCCGATATTGAATCTCGCCGGTGCTGTGGGTAGCCGTAGATTTTGCGTTAATTGTAACACCAAGTACACTCGTGCTCACGAGCATCGGTGCTCAAAGCAATGCGCAAGATGTAAATCTACAAAGTGTACAGACGATCGGAGCGCGATAAAAGCTTGCAAAGACTGTAATCGTTTCTTTTTTGGTGAAGAGTGTTTTGCTCTGCACAAAACACCCGAAGCCACTAGAGGTCGAGGGTGGGTGTGTAGACGCGATTTGAGCGTATGCCAGGCGCTGAAAATTTGTAGCGATTGCTCGCGTCTCGTGAAAACAGGAAAAAAACATCAACACGTTTGCAGCATGGTGTTTTGCACAACGTATAAATGCACTCGGTTAACGACGCATCATTGTTTCATTGCGCCGATCAAAAACACTCCAGTTTCTGTATCATCGAATGAAAATGGTAAAAAGAAATCATTACAATTTATATTTTATGATTTTGAAACGCAACAGCATTCGCGTTTTCCCGGTAATAATTCGACGCGCGTTCATGAGTGGAATCTCTGTGTAGCGCAACGCGTGTATTTGCAATGCGCTGATGACGATGACGATTGCATAATTGAAAACCCCTGTCGCGTTTGTGGAAAAAGAGAGTCTGTATTCTCCGACGATCCTGTCGGATCACTGGTGGAATTAGCTATCACATCTAAATTTCAAAAAATCATATGTATCGCTCATAACGCTCGGGGTTTTGACGCTCAATTTATCCTTCGATATTTAATTGATAAAAAAAGAACGCAAATGCCAACGCTAATAATGACGGGAGTAGATATATGGGGCCGGTTCTAATCCAAGGTCTCTGCACCGACATTTACCGACACTTAGTCGAGACACGAACCCCGATTTAGCCGGGACACGAACCCCCCGGAGAGGGGGTATTTTGGCCTGGATGTGAATTCTCGCGAAGGCAGAGTGGGGGGGGGGGGGTTCACGGCGCGTGTCGCCCGATTCCATCGAACGTTGTATATATCGAGCGCTGATTTATGATAAACTTTTTTGAAGACTCGAAATTTCTCGGAAGTGGTGCGTGTCGTTGCAGGACAGCACTTATCAACGCGTGTCGTTCGATTCCATCGAACGCTGTATATATCAAACGTTGATTTATTGTAAACTTTTTTGGAGACTCGAAATTTCTCGGAAGTGGTGCGTGTCTATGCAGGTCGGCACTTATCAAACGTTGATTATGAACTTTTGCGTAAACATGCACATGGAGAATGGCGCCGCTATGGCGCGGGAGGATTTATTGGAAACGGCATCGCGGCGGTCAATCATCAAAGGAAGGAGGTGACCAAATGAAAGGGATCATTTAGCTCAGTCCGATCGCACGTGTCGGCACTATTGAATTTGTTTCTCCGAAAAAAATGGGCGCGTGTAACAAATACTCGGTTTTTCCCTGCGCGGATCCGCGAACGTTAACGAGGAACGAGCTGGAATATATTCCGAAAGCATTGCTTTTAAAGTATTGGGGTGATCATATACATTTGCTCTGGCATCTCCTTCCGAGACGTTATCACATTGATCCTGAAGTATTGTCGTATCTTCCGTGTAGAGAGCATTATAATACTTCTGTGAATATGGATCATTTCGATGGCACCCCACCCCAACGTCGAGTGTGTGAAAAATGTTTGTCAAATTCGCGGGTGGAGAAAAAGAATGAGTAATTTTTTTTTTTCGTGTGTGGGGAGGGTAAGGATATATAACCGGCAATTTCGTGAGCGGCTTCATTACAGAACGATCAAATGCGAGACAGACGAGTCGTGCTGAAACAGCGATTATTGTTACACTTGAAAAATATCAGAGAAGTGAAAGTCTTGTTGCAAAGAGTGTCGGTGATTCGAGATATCAACGAAAGTGTGAAAAATCTTTCAATATCCGAAGTAACGTTGCATCCGCACAAATCTCGCACCGTGAACAAAGTACCGAGCCACAACGACAACAACAACAATGGATCTCGAGGCTATCAACAAAATCGGCAAGATGGACGATTTTCTACCGACGAAAAAACTGTCGGAACTGCCGGTGTCAACGAATCAACGTATATCAAACGTGAGAGCTGTCCAGACGAAATTCGGACGACGGTACATCGTCGATATTAATGACGAATTTTCCGTCTTCCTGCCGGCCAGAATCACGAAAGCCATCGATGAGGATCCAACGACATTGGACAAATTCCAGACTGCGACTAACGATGGGAAATTATATTTGAATTACATCGGTGGAAAATATAACAAACTAGAATTTATTCTGTTGTAGGGAAATTTGAATAAAAAACAAATGTCATATAAATGTGTGTGTGTTTTTTTATTTCAAAGAATATCGCGATTACACAAAGTTTGATAGGCCTTTAGCCAACTTTTCAGCGATTTCACATTCGCGCTGGCACAATTGTATTTCGTTTGGGCGGAATGATGCGAACAACCCGGTGGAATTTTCGGCAATTTCTTCAACGATGGGCAGTCCAGAGTCTCGAGATCGATAATCTCAGCGGTCGTGAACTTTTTCATCCATTGTGTTTTTTCGAGTCCCTTGACGTATACTTTGCGAGCCCGTTGCAATATGGCGCCAATCACCGTTTCTGCCGCTTCATAGGGTATTTCACCGTCTTCCCAGCTCATCCCATGATAATTGCGTGTTAGCCATAAATTCATGGCTTTGTATTTGACCGGCAACGACTTCCATGGCGATGGTGAATCGAAGAACAGAGTCAAAGGTGGACCGTCTTGTTGTTGCACTTCGAGAAAAGATATTTCTTTGAGGACAAACTCGTTAATTGGCCGTTTGAAGCCTTGAAGATCAACGATGTAATCCATTATATCAGCTTCTTCACGCCGCCGCTGATCGGATTATACTGAACGATACGATCGTGAAGTATGAGGCAGTAAGCCGATGTATGCGCAGGAATATTATTTTTCGACTCAAATTCAAGGCGGACATCCACCGGGCCTGTCTTCAACGATTCGTTTTGCTTGGAGCAGTCGATAATAATGAGCGGAGCATACTTCAGAAATTGCGACTTGTCTAACCATGGCTCGGACTCTCTGTTGTAGTACGTGGATTGGAAATTTGCGTACATCTGATACAGCAAAGCGTACTGATTTTGATCGATGTTGAGATTCAAATTTCCATAGGGATAACATTGCGAATTGAGATACAGTTTGACGTCGGTGATTTTGCAATGATCGAAATTACTCGCATTCTTGTTCTTCTGATTTTTTCGATCTGTCTGAAATGCGAGAATGACGTAACGAGGCTTCTCGAGTTGCGTCGATGTTTTCACGGACCAAACGTGTTTCGAGGTGGCCGGTAGCAGCGGATATTCGTATAGTTCCCACGTGCGGAAACTCATGGAAATCGGCGGATCCTTGGCTATGTACTTCAAGAGTTGAATTTTCCGCTGATCCGAGACTGTCACGTATGGCACGAGCCATTCAATCTTTTGCAGAACGAGTTTGAAATCTTCATCAGCTGCCTGTACAACGGCATCATTGTCGGTCTTTGATCGCGATAGGATGAGCTCGTGTTTAGCATTTATCACGATTTTTCGATAATCCTCAGCGAAGCCCAGCAGCATGCTCAGCGGTATGCATATGTCGAAATTACCAGCAGCATCTACGATTTGCTTCGTTTCCTCGACGTCGAGCCATCCGGTGTTCTCCAGCATGCTGCTTTTACTCGGGCTCATCGACGAGTAGCCCTTAATCAGACTCGTGAGACCGACGTTTTTGCTTCGATCGATCTCGATGGCATTGAGCTCGTAACGTATTTCCTCGAACAAATAGCAAATGGCGTTATTGACGAGCCTCGTGGCGAGGGTCGGTGTGCCATCGTTTTTCGTCAATTTTCCGCATATATGTAAGGAGCTGTGACTCGGTAGTATGCAGAGATCTTGATGCTGAATGGAGATGCGGATTTCATCGCTGTTGTTGAAGGTTGCAGATGCATACGGCTGATGAGCATGAATCTCACAATGTGTGATGGATTCATCGAAGATGACGGGGTTCTGAATATTAACTATTTCCTCCTCCATTGTACACAGCATATGGCCAAAGCGCAGAACAAAAATGTATGTCTCACACGTTTTTTTCGCGAATTTTTAGGCCTAGACTCTGCAGGAACAACACGTTTTGAGGTGTTAACGCTCTGCGCGTTGATCGACGACTGTCCATCGCAAGCCATGTCGGTTTATTAAGAATTCTGTTGTAAACTATGCCCATTGCGATTTTATATGCAAACGAATCGTAATAACTTCACCGCGAAAATTGACTATATCACCGTCCTGATCGACTATCTGAAGTCTGATGCAATCTATCGTTCTGCTGGTGATCGGCAGATAAATCACATGTGCCGGTACTTCGATGATTTTGTAACCAGGTGGGACTGTCGGAAAAAACTCGTGAATCGTGTGTACTTTTCGCTCGTTGATGTAAGCTCCCGTGGTGATGTTACACTCAACTCGCAGGGCGTTCACTTTGAGAATGGCTACCGGTAGATCGGATTTGTGTCTTTTATCGGCACTCAGAATACGCGGTGTAAATCCCAACAAGCGTCCGATAGAATCATTAGGTATAAAATTTATTTCGCGATTACACTTAATTTCACTACGCAAAGTATTATTATTGGGCTTTATATTGAGAATAATATCTTTACGCGACAACTCCGACTGTACGTATTTCTCAATATCTTCAATCTCGTAGCTGCCCGTAGGTATCGTCAATATCTCATCTCCAACGTAAAGTTTATTACTTTCAACGTCGATGTTAGGAATGGAATTGAAGGTTAGCAATACGATGAGACCGAGGCTATAATTTTTGTGAGGTGAGAGCTCGATCGGTGGAAAGTATTGCTCCTCGAGTATGGACGAAGTTCCCGATATCGTTAATGTGAAACTATCATCCATGATGGTTAATTTACGACTGACCTCCCTGTTTTACCCTGTACGTTTATATAACGCATACTTTTCACCAAAATCCAATTGATCGCAGAGAAACTTCAAGCACAAATGACCGCACTCGATTGTATCATAGTCTTGGTATCTCTCGTAGTTGTAATTCACGCTACCGACACCGAAATATTTCATGAGTTCGGATGGTGGTCGAAGGTTGCCAAAACTATCGAAATAATCGATCCTTTTTTCAAATTTTTTGTACGCAACCCAGTGTGTACCACGACCGATATTCTCATCCAAATTCACAATTGCCGTTTCGTATTTCAGCGGTCCGCTCTTCGGCAGTTTATCCCGCATGTAAACACCTCGAAAATGTCGAATGTTCATGATTCGTGCGTATTTACGGAGATCTGCGTCGGTGAGCGGTCGATGCGGTAGCTTCAATTCACGTTTTTTGGAGCTATATGAAGACCCAATCCCTGCTTGTATGGTTTAAGATGTAAGCCTTTGCCCAATGCAATAGCCTCGATCGTTCGATTGTGTCGTTTGTGTTCGTCCAATTCTCGTTTAGCTGCCTGAGCAGCGTTAACGGCTTTCGCTATACTCGCCGCACCACCGGCCAATGCCCCGGTAGCGCTGAGCCCCGCGAAAATCGGCACGAGAAACGGCAAGAAACCACCGATCTTTTTCGGCACGCGTATAACACGAGGAGCGCGCATTTTACATCCTGCTGCTGCTGCTCTTTTCGTCACGCTCCGAGCGCCCTTGAGAGCGGATCTGATGAGTGCTCTCGAATCATCGCTGCGAATCATCGTTGCTCGTGCTGCTGCGACAACTTTTTTGAAACTTGGCTTGACCCCCATACCGAATTTCCTTTTAACCTTCATGATATTAGCGATACTCAGGGCACTCGCTTTCTCGCCTAAGCTGGCGTCTCTGGCGAATACTCGTTTCCACGCTTCCTCGGTCAGCACCTTGTCGGCCGCGTGTCGCGCCGCAATATTCTCCCGATTTTTCGAATACGCGATATCGTGTTCTTTGCAAGCCGCGTCGAGCGGATTAACGCCAGGATCGCCTCGCGCAAGCCGCTCAGACAATTTTGTGCCAGGCCCGCAATATTGATACCCCGGTATGTGTAACTCGAATGGAAGTTTATTAATCAAATTGTTGACGGCACCTTTTCCACGTTTTTTGTTATTCGCGCCAACGATCATGCTCCTCGTGACAGTTTTCGATGCTCGCGATATCCCTATTTACACTGTTTCTTCTTATCACCAACTGCACCGTATCGTCCCGGATCAACTTCTCCCGTAAATGGTGTACTTCCTCTAATGTTAGGATTGGAATAGTGACGATCGGCAAATTTCTTCAAACTGTCGGTTATAGGATTTTTCGGATCGCCTCGTTTCGGCATTTTCCACATATGTTCATCAGACGGGAAAACATTCGCAACTGAGACATCAATCGTTATAAGCATACTACTTATACCTATTTCCATCAGTCACGGTCAAGATGAGTTCACATATGGGACTATTGCCTGTAATAAATTTCGATGGATTTACGCGAGCGGAGAAGAGACAAAAACGCCATGGTGATTTGCTGCCTGATACTATTCGTGCTGTGTTTTGCGGTCCATCGAATTGTGGCAAAACCAATGCTATGCTCTCGCTCATAATACATCCCAATGGACTGAGATTTGAGAACATTTACCTCTATTCAAAATCGTTGAAACAACCAAAGTATAAATTGCTCGAACGATTGCTCGAACCGGTGAACGGGGTCGAATATCATCCGTTCAACGAGCACGAACAAGTGGTGTCACCTAGCGACGCGCGACCTCACTCGATAATCATCTTTGACGATGTTGCGTGCGAGAAACAAGACAATATGAGGGCCTTTTTCTCCATGGGAAGACACGAAATTGTCGACTGCTACTATCTTTGTCAGACGTATGCTCGCATTCCTAAGCATCTCGTGCGAGATAATACGAACTTTCTCGTTCTATTCAAGCAGGATGATATGAATTTGAAACATGTGTATAACGATCATGTTAACACGGATATGACTTATTCGCAATTCAAGAGCATTTGTTCGGAATGTTGGAATTCTGATAAATACGGATTTATCACGATTGACAAGGATAGCGAAGTAGACAAGGGCAGATACCGACGGGGTTTTGATACTTTTCTCACCATTAAATGACTTTGTTGTATCCAACAAACAGCAGTATCATCAGCGTCGCTATAGCGACAACATGGAGCATAAAAAAGAGCGAGATGTGTTGCATCAGCTTGTTCGAGCGAGCGAAGCGATTAGAAAAAAACATCGTATGATGAAAAGCAGCAAGGATGATGTTGAACTCATGAGGCGGGAAGTTTTCAAACCTATAGTCACACCGCTGGAAACGTTAATACGGAATGTGGATCATCCAATCAAGGAGGAGGAGGAAGTAAAAGAAGAAGAAAAAAACGTTAAGGAAGAACACGATGATTCGTTTGGAAAGGAGGATGTTAAAAAAACTGATACGTCTTATGATGATGATGTCTCCTTCAAATCAACATATGATACGAGTATGGATGAGAGTGATGATGATGACAAATCAGCCCGCAACGTTGACCAATTAATCAACGAATACATCGTGTTATTACAAACGAATCGAAAAACGAATTTCGATGTTTTTTACGGTGTTCGACTTCTCGCCAATGACAAACTGAAAATTGGTGATTCATCGATAAACTTTGATTCACCGAAGATTCGCGTGGGAGATCGAGAGTATGCAAAAACTGTTGGATTAATCGAGCTATTGTTCAAAAAAGTTCCCGATATCGAGACTATCACGGAGGATGATGTAAAAAATTATGAAGATATCGTAATTACAACGAACGCTCATAAAAAGTTTTACAAAGCCGGTGAAGCGACGCGAAGGGATAATACTTATAAATTTAAAACATATATTGCAAAAATCGCATCGAGAAAACATATTGGCGGAGGTATCCATAAAGTGGTTGAAAAAAATACCAAATTCGATTATGTTTATTGGGATGATCCTAACGAATTGGTCGATCGTTTACGTTTACTCGTAGCATCTCAAGCAGCCGGCAACTTGTCTCATTCCAACGAAATTGTATCAATCATTGAAGAATTACGCGAGGCTGGAATTATTCATTAAAACGATTCTCACCAAGATCTTGTTGCACATTCGCAAGATGAGCGTTGACGTGTTTGGACGCCAATTGCAGCCGAAAAATAGAAGTGAAAATGTTCGCGGACCTCGAGGCAAAGGATTCAAGATTACTCGCGATGGACAATACGATATTGATAAAAAACGTTTGTGTAATTTGGCTGATCCGATAGACGAGAATGATGCGATTTCAGTGCGAGTGATGCGAAGCGCAATGCAACAAGAAGTACGTCAGATACATCACGTTACATCTTCTCTACGGGAGGATATTGATACTCATGCCATGATGATCAGTGCACTCGAGTCTCAACTCGCGGAGCATATAAGACATCAAAAAATCAATCATGAAAATCATGTCAGCTTGCTCGAACTCGCGTGAATATTGATTTTGATCCATCCATCGAACGCGTTCTTGAATGCTTCCCCATCGCGATGCATCATTGATTAAGCTATTTTCATCCTTCTCCGATCCTGATGGCTCATCAATATGATGTATCGATGGAGATAATGACGAAGATGATTCATCACTCGAAATTTGACGAAGTCGAATTATCGCTTAAAAAAAGAAAATAAACACAATTAGATGGTTTCTAGAGTTGTTCAATAATGATGATGAGCTTATAAAAAATATGCTCTTACCATGGTCCTTCAATATAGGCGCAAACATGTCCAATTCCGCCCAGTCAAATTTGGCAATGATTTTAACTGCGGAATCCAATAGCTCGTAGTTGCACAATAAGCCATTGTCATATGCTTTCCTGATATCCGCACGCGGCACCAAAGACAATACTCTCCGTAGTTTCCGGTAGACCGCTGATTCTGGGAGTAAGCGTATGTCGACAGCTCGCAAATTTGGCCATATGTTTGTCAAATATGGATTTCGATTCAGCAGGAAAATCAAAAGAGTATGGACTCTATCGATGTCACGTCGCTGTCTCATTCTTTTCGAAAACTGCAATAGAATGGATTTTATGAAAATTTCTTCTTTATTCGAGATAGTGAGGCGAAAATTTTATAATACGTACCCGATGAATACTTGGCTCCAAATGATCCGCCGAATATTGCTCGAATGACCAACGTTGACATCTTCGATGTTATTGATAGCCGCCGTGTATATAATAGTTTCTGATTTCCAGCGCGTAAGAAGACTGTTTGCTCTTAAAATTGTTTATATTCGGTATATACAGCTCTCGTTTTTGTCGGCATGCGAGAAGTCACGTCCGAAATTATTAGCGCGCACGAAATATCGGGTTATACTAACGAGTAACCCCATGGTAGTGTATCAGTTGAATCATACATCAACATTCTCTTATCATCTCTCCAGCTTAGAGCAATTTTTTTCTGTGTCGCAGTATGAACAATGTGTTTTTTACTTTGAATTAAATTTTGAGGTTTGACTACATTTTTATGTTCAAACAGACACATTTTGTAGTCGTCAAGCGTAATAGTTTTGAGCGTTGAGCCCTTGATGCCTTTTGCCCGCTTTTTTTCACCATTGTCACCAAAAATTTTGTAAGCATACAATTTTGCCCTCAATCCGATAAACTCCTCCATGATATTACCATTGTTTTCGTCCTTCATCAGACCCAATACTTTTTTATTAGCTCGTGGAATACCATACGGATTGTCAACCGGATAATCCGAAGTGTCAAATTTGTGTATATCTCCTTTTATAATTTGATAAACGTTGGGTACCTTGATGTGATAGATGAGGCTGTCGGTGTCTGTATATAATAATTTCGCTTTTTGTCCAAAAGTCGTCTTCATGTAATAATAGTGAAAGTCGTAGAGCCAAAGTTTGGAGATGTCGAGGATCGAATATCCAACGTATATGGGCTTGTTGAATAAAACGCTGGCCTTGTTGAGTTCTATTATCACCATATCACGGTCGAATAAAGTGCAACTGTGGAACGTTGGTTTAGCGATCTGTGCTTTTGCCCCCCACCGTCCACGCCATTCCGTCACAAGCCGCACTTCTTTGTGCTTTCGCACATTTTCCATTGTTTTCCCAAATACGGCATTATTCATTAATTTGTAAAAATTTTTTTCAAACTCGTTGTTCGATTTTTTTCTCAGTTCCGTGTTCACGTCGATGTATTTCTTGAGCCAGGGCATCTGTCGAAATTTCAGCACGCGATGAATGTGTGTTACACGAAGACCCAATTTTGTGCACTGTTTCAAATTTCTGTAGTGAATAACGTATTTCTCTTTCGGCAACAATGTTGTCATTAATTTTTTCAAACCTCGAGCCTCAGAAGCAAAATGTTGGGGACACAATGGAAGGTCTTTGTGATTTTCATGTAACTCGCGAGGATACTCGAGATCGACTTCGAAAATATAACCGACCGGAGAATCATCTGGAATATTTTCAATGTCCTCTTGGAAATTTTCCACCCAAGCGAAAGAGCCGCAAGGTAATGCCTCGCTCATAGCCGCACCATAAAGATTATTAACGTCGAAATACATCAAATATGATTCTTCTTTTTTTGAATCGTATTCGTCTTTCATGTAGCGATTGTTGGCTTTCGCGTATCTATTCGAACACTGTGCCACACCACCGCGGATTCCCTTCTCGATGAACATTAACATGTCAACATCGGTCAAAAGTTCGAGTTCGATACCGGTGCACTTCAGCATCGCGTCGAACGAGAGACCCGGAGCCGTATAATAATGCAGAGGATCGAGAGCGTACGTTTCCATGCAATTTCGTCGAAAATTTTCGAAAATGTCCGTCAAAAGCAGTACATCGGTTTTCAGGTACAAATCCGAATATTCACCCAATGTGCGCACATTGAACGTTGTCCATACGTCGCGAGCATGGGCATAATCATCGTCCGAGATGTCTGAGCTTTGAAGTTTTGAAAAAAAGTCTTTTTTCTCCGGTAATTCGGTCTCGTCGAGTCTCCTCCAATCATCAACGTAATCATACGGAAAAACACCTTTTCGCGTTAGTAATTCAAATTTCTCATCAGTATCGCAAAATCGTCGTGTTATGGTTTTTTGCTCGTGTTTCAGATACGATGCTAATTTGTCGATGCTACTTGCCATGAATCTGAACGAATCGATGAATCGATATTGCACACGTGTTCCTTTGACGGTTTTGATGAACGAAATATATTTCTCCTTATTCACCGGCAAAAGCTTCACCGATCCTTCAAAGTTTTTCGCCAAAGCTCTTATCAAAAAATGCGCATCGTAACCCGACAAATTATGAAATATAATGGGAACAACGTGAGAATTTTTGTAATTTAAATTACAACCCTGATGAGCAGCACCTCGATACTTTCCCGTGAAATGACAATGATCCCGTACTTTTGTCGCGTTGACGATGAACGGTTTTTCACAGATGTGACACTTTTTAGCCGAACGAAAATTGTCACTTTCACGCGAGTTCAACGGATTCATCGGCACTATTGTTTGGAAAAGCGTGTTGAAAGACACCGCCATTTCTTGCAATTTACGCATAAACCACTCCACGCAATCTTTCCCTCGATGAAATTCATACTTCGATTTCGATTCGTCGAAACTGCAGTGTACGTAATAGGCGATACTGTGAGGCGTATGCTTTTGATAATTCATCGTATTCTTTTGCGGGCTTGTTACCGGCTCGAGAAGACATTCTAAATCTGCATAGATCGCGAACGGCACAGCTTCTTTGTATTTATAGTTTTTGAATTTTAAAATGGTCGCCTCATCTTTTGGAAAAACAACACGACAATGATTAACGTTTGCACAGTCTATTTGATGTTTATTCAGAGTATCTTGTTTTTTGAAGTGGCACAAACATCGGTCGCACAACCACGCTTGATGATCTGTCTTTGATATTTGCGCGCTCACCAGTCTTGAAATGTTTTTTATCCACGCGAAATGATGATACGCTTTCTCAATATCATCATCATCATCGTCGATCGAATGAATCGCTTCTATCATAAGCAAATGTATCGTAGGTCTTTTCGATATCTGTTTACTAAGATGTACTGGCACAATTTCACTCCGCCCATTCACACGTTCTATACCGTACACATGAATCGATAATCCATTAATTTTTTCGAATTTTTCAACATGCGATAGACGCATCGGAAAATCGAATCCTTCATAATTAAGCACATCGCTAAAGTGTGGATAAGACGTCGTCCTCTCGGTATGTGAATTTGGTGCGGGTGACAAGGCTGCAGTTATAGCCCATAAAAAACAATACACATCCGCGTTCACAATGTTGACAACCGCCCGCTTCAGTTGAATATCTCGAGGCATAGGCGTGTATGTGGATGAGCCACCGAGCAGCGGTGTGTACGAATTGATGCTAACGAGGAGATGATCGATTTCATGCAAAGACCAGCCCGATTCTTTTTCCTGAAAATCTTCGATTTTTACGAGCAGTTTTGATTGCACGTATTCCACAAACCATTCATCAATATTCGTTGATAAGGAAATGCTCGCGTTCCTCGTTTGAAATGTTTTTTGCTCCTCGATGATCTCGTCTATCTTCGAAAGATGGAATTTGCATACTAGCGTAACGTTGACCTTGATGTTATTTTCTTCTCTCACGACACTTTTTAATTTCGGCACCATCACTTTCTTCGCATCTTCGAGGAAATTTGACACATCTTTGTGGTCCAAATTGATTATAGCACCCGTCTTTATTCGACCTTGAAACGCTGATTCTACATCAGCCCATTTCACCGCACCGCTCGCGACACTCAAACTAGCACCACTTTTTCGCGGGTTGATACGCGCAATTTTTTCCTTCAACGATAGCAACTTGGCTACACTAGCCTGAATTCGTAATTTTTCACCCGTCTTGAGATGAAACGTTCGAAAATTTATCGTCAGTTCTTTGATGCTAGCATCGCAGAACTTTAACATTTTTTCGACTTTAATGCGGGAGACGTTACTTTTGAGCGCCGCATACGCTCTTTCCAACTCGTCGATAATTTTACGATATTCATCAGCGTCCATCGTGAATGCAAGCTATTCGCTCAATAGATCAATCGCAAGTGTGGCAATTTTCGGCATAGCAGCATCTTAAAAGAGCGCTTATCGCTTCACCGCTCTCCTCCTCCTCCTCCTCCTCCGCTTCGCATAAACAAAAGGATGATGTAATTTTTACGCATGAAATTCGTCGTTGCTATCACCTTTAGAGAGTGTACATTTTTATAAAAATTGTACATTAACCCCCCGAAAAAGCATATTTATTGCATACCATAAACTTTATTACAGCTAATGCACATTTCAATCGCTCAAGAAAATACTCTTGTGCGTTTTGAAAATTCATACAAGCTGTTCGGTACATGTCGTTGCTTAGCCACGAATGTCTCAAAGTATAGACGATCGGAGAGGAGGCAGGGTAAAACGTCTATAACATATTTAGAGAGGCTAGCATAAACCGGCCAACGTAAACCATTTCTCTATATCCCTTTTTTTTATCTTAGACGTTCTCGAACCTTTGTATATATTTTTCTACCAATACGCCGTGCGTCCAGCCAACCTTTGACTGCAGCATATGTTCAAGTGTTTTCACGCTTTGTGAAGCAGCTCCTTTTAGTCCGTCGCTACAGAGCACATAATTTTCCTCAGTAGTTTTCAGCACCCCGAGCGAGCACAATCACGCGCGTCAAAATGTATCCGCGATTCAATAATCTTTTGGAGGTGCATCAGTTTTATCGCATCGTGAATGTTTTGAGTGGATGCGCCGTTTTTCTACGCACAACAGCCGTGGAGGCTGCCTATCAGGCTCTCCAGGAGCTGCTAAGGGCGCATTATGAGGGGGAGCTGACGGGTCAGTTTTTGCAGCGAGAAGCCGCTATCGCCGGTGCGTCGTGCGTAGTGTACCGCCATGGTGCGGTTATGCGCGGCGAAATCATTAGCTGTGACGATAGCGCTGATTATTTCGAGGTGTATTTAGTGGACACCGGTGATAGCGATTTTTTTTGGCTAAACGATTTGAGGAGCCCACCGCCTCTGGCCGCCGTGGTACCCGCTTTAGGCATCGAGGTCGTAATTCGCGGCCTCTGGTATCGCGAAAGTCACCAAACGGAGGAGGCGTTGTGGGCCCTTTCTCGCGAAAAGGTCGCGTGCCGAAAAATCGTTCACCGGCCCGCCGTCGCCGCCGTCGATTTCCCTCCAATCGTTGAGCTCGCTACAACGGCACGGGCCGAGAGTGCCGTTACGTGGGTGCGTCGGTGGTTGGAAATCGACGAAGATTGGGACGCGCATGACGATAATTGGGAATAGGGTTTTTGTGCGCGAAGTGTGTGTGTGTTTGTGTGTGCGTAAAACGAACGTTTTTACAACGTCGTTTGCATGTGTGTTTAAAACGATATAAACGAACGTTCTTACAACGACATTTGTTGGTGTGAGTAACGGCGTTTTGTATGTGCGCGTGTGGAAAACGAACGTTTTTACGTCGTTTTTCAGCTCCCCCTCACGAGTCAACAGGATGCGTCAACAGATCGTTGAAGGTAAAAATAATAATTATTAATAACACCCCTGCGTATGAATATCTCTCTCTTTTCTCGCGCCCTCGCGAGTAACGTCGTAACCTCGCATACTTGTACACCGCGGATACACCCTTTTTACTTCGAGAGCGAAATATCGCGATATCTCGAGAACGGTGCGAGATACGCGAAAACGGCTGAAATTTTGGGGGTTTTCTAAAGGGGGGGCTATGCTCGGCGAGACGAGTTCAGGCCCATTGTAAAAAAGAAAAAAGAAAAACAATTTTAATCCCAGTACGGACCGCTTTTCAGAGGTCTCTTACGTTGGCCATCTCTCTCTCTCACGCTTCATGGTGTGGCCTTTCATCGGGAAATTCTTTCGTAGTGGTCGGTCGGTCTGTTGGAGTTCGTTTTCTTTCTTCCTCCTGCACTCGCATCATTCGGCTCTTTCGTTGACGGGTTGGTCGTTCGGTCTCTCTTGGAAAAAATCAAAACTGAGCATTCGTTTTCTCTCTCTTCCTCCGTGTCTCGACACGGTCGACTCTTCAGAGGTCTCCAATGTTCGACGCTCGCATCGTTTGTCGCTCCCTCTCTCTTGCGCCTGGTACTTCGGTCTTTCATCGAGAAATATGATGTGCTCGCATTGTTTGTCTCTCTTTCTTAAATCAGCGCTCGATATATATATATATATATATATATACAACGTTCGACGGAATCGGGCGACACGCGCCGTGAAATCCCCCCCCCCCCTACCGCTCAACCTTCTCGTGAATTCACATCCAGGCCAAAATACCCCCTCTCCGGGGGGTTCGTGTCCCGGCTAAATCGGGGTTCGTGTCTCGACTAAGTGTCGGTAAATGTCAGTGCAGAGACCTTGGATTAGAACCGGCCCCATATATCTACTGACGGGGACGAAAATTATTTCAATGAGAATCGGTCATATCGTTTTCCTGGATAGCTTGAATTATTTGCCTATGTCGCTCGGCTCTCTGCCGAAAGTCTTCGGGTTTGAGCATACCGTGACCAAGGGAACGTTTTCGCATTTATTTAATACACTTGAGAATCAAAATTATGTCGGCCCGTTACCACCGCTCGTTTTTTATTCGCACGATACGATATTTGCCGGCGAGCGTGAGAAGTTCTTGACGTGGTACGAGGAAACACTGAACTCGGGCTACGTATTTGATTTTGCCGAAGAATTCGTGAAATATTGCCGCACGGACGTGACGGTGTTGCGTCGTGCTTGTTTAGCTTTTAGAAATCTTTTTATTCGTTGCGGCAATGTTTGCCCATTTTCCGAAAGCTGCACAATCGCAGCGGCTTGCTCGTTGGTGTTTCGGAAAAATTTTTTACATGCAAATCGCATCGCGATATTACCACCGGGAGGATATCGCTGGGGGGATAATTAATCGCGCAAAGCCGTTTCATGGCTTGTATGGCTCGAGCGTGCGCGAGCGCGCGTTATTGTTCACGCCGGTCGCGGTCGCGAATTTCGTTTACCCGAGTGATCGCTGGCGGTCGATGGTTATTACGAGGAGGAAGAATCAGGAGCTCGTCGCGTTCTTCAATTTCACGGGTGTTTTTGGCACGGTTGTCCGCGGTGTTATCGCGACAACAGGGATAAACGATTAAAATTCGGCGATACCATGGACGAGCGTTATGAACGAACACTAGCGATTTCCGGTAAAATTAAAGCATGGGGATACACGCTGGAGGAAATATGGGAGTGCGAGTTTGACAATTTTTTGAGAAACGATGTTGATACGCGTACATATGTCGAAAATCACCCAATGGTGTTGAAGGAGCCGCTCGATCCGCGCCATGCTTTTTTCGGCGGCCGTACAGAAAATTTTGTGCTGAAGCACGATGTCGAGGCCGACGAACAAATTCGATACGTGGATGTTTGCTCGCTTTATCCGTGGGTTTGCAAGACGGCCAAATTCCCCATAGGGCACCCTCGAGTATATGTGGGGGAAGAATGTCGCGTCCTTATCGGGGCTGATAATGATCTGCAGAGTGTCGAAGGTCTCGTAAAATGCGTTGTGCTGGCACCTCGTCATCTATATCTTCCTGTTTTACCCTATCGCACCGGTGGGAAATTGTTGTTCGGACTGTGTAGGATGTGCTGCGAAAAAATGAGCAATGACCCGTGCACCCACGAAGATATACACGAGCGAGCATTTCACGGCACCTGGGTGGTGGACGAATTGCAAAAAGCTGTGTCACTGGGCTACGGGATAATTCGAGTTGATGAAATTTGGCAATATGAAATTACGCGATATGACCCTTTAACGCGAAAAGACGGTCTTTTCGCGGAATATATCAATGCTTTTCTTAAGATCAACCAGGAGGCTAGCGGATTGCCCCTGAGCGTAAATAACGATTGCGAATCTGTAAAACGTTATATCGAGTCATACGCGACTGCCGAGGGTATACGGCTGGATCAGGACGCCATACAGAGTAATCCGGGGCTCAGATCCCTCGCGAAATTAGCATTAAACTCGTTCTGGGGAAAATTCGGTCAGCGTGAGAATATACCGAGTACGATGATAGTGTCTACGCGCGCCGAGCTCATGAATTTACTAACAAGTCCGGAAATACAGGTGATTGGTGTATTACCCGTGAATCACCAAGTAATGTACGTGAATTACGTCCACACCGGCGAGGCTATTCGACCATCGCCGACGTCTAACGTTGTGATCGCTGCGTACACAACGGCTCAGGCGCGCCTCAAATTGTACATGTATCTCGAGCGTCTAGGCCAGCGAATATTGTATTGCGATACTGATTCGTGTATTTACGTGAGTCGCGCTGGTGACGACGACTACGAACCACCGATCGGCGAATTTCTCGGCGATTTAACGGACGAGCTTTGCTCGTACGGCCGTGATTCGTACATCTCGTCGTTCATATCGGCGGGTCCAAAGTTTTACGCATTTATCATACGTAAACCCGACGGTACGACGCACGAGGTGTGCAAAGTTAAAGGAATCACGTTAAATTTTGCGAACAGCCGGCACATCAATTATGATTCTATTCGCTCTTTTATTATTGGGGAGAGAACGGAGCCGATTGTTTTAAAATTCGAGGCTATACGACGCACTGAATATCACAGAGTCGTTACACGCCCGGAATCAAAGTCGTGCGTGCCTGTGAGCGTAAAGCGTCAACCCGACGGAGAATACCGCACACTCCCATACGGTTTTATGCATCGGAATGGATGAATGCTCGTGTGAATGTGTGTATACCGACGTACATATAGCCGTAAGTGTATAAATGTATAAATGTATAATAGCGTATTTCTTCATTTTCACGATAAAGGATGAATAAAAATTTAATATTTGGCATATTTATTTAATTTGGCAAATTTATTTCACGCATGATTTATCCTTTTTCAGCTAGTGAAACACGCTAATTAGCTTGCGGAATCGCGCGGTAATTAGCTTGTGAAATCGCGCGCACTAAGCGTATCACGCGCGGAGCAAGCTTACCCCGCGAACGCCGCCGCCGCCGCTGCCGTGGTAAGCTTATTTAATCGAACATCGCGATGATTCGTCATCATTCGCAAAGATGGACACGCGCTGGAAACATCCGTGGACCTCGATGATTTGTGACCCAACGGGTTGCGGTAAAACGTTTTTCGTTAAAAAATTTTTCAAACACATACGGGAAATGGCCGATGTGCGATTCGAGCGCGTTTTATTTTATTATTCCGAGTGGCAGCCCGGCTACGTCGAGTACGGTGAAACGATTGAATTTCACGAGGGGCTGCCTCAGCCGAGCGCTTATTCGAACGATCAACGACCCAAACTCGTGATCATAGATGATCTCATGCGCGAATCTTCCAACAATACCGTAGTCGACCGATTTACCAAGGGCAGCCATCATAAAAATTTGAGCGTTATCTTCATCACGCAAAATCTCTTTCATCAGGGTCACGGTCAACGCGATATTTCCCTAAACGTGAATTACATCGTAATATTCAAAAATCCGCGAGATCGCGCCCAAATTCAGTATTTGGCGCGTCAGGTCTGCCCGGAGAATCCGCGATTTTTACAGGAAGTTTATTACGATGCTACGTCGGAACCGCATGGTTATCTGCTGCTCGATTTAAAACAATCGACGACCGACAATTGTCGATTGCGCGCCTGCGTATTTTCCGATGACCTCCACAATTACGTTTACGTACCGCGCAAACAGATAAAAATGCGCGATAACAGCAACGATGTACCAGTAATACGCTTGTGATGGCCGTGTGCGGTGCTCTCGGAGAAAAACAATTTGTCATTTTGAAAGCATTGTGCTGTCTGACCCGTAAGCAGCAACGCTGTATTTTACGTACGTGTGACTTTTCCGTGATTCGTTGTATATGCGAGTGCGCATTGAATATATTGAGAGGTAACGTGAGCCTCAGTAGCGGTGAGAAACAACGATTACGTCGTTACGCTGTTTTGCTGCGACGGTTAGCTGTGAAACGCGGCAATTGGGCCGCCAAAAGGCGCCTCGTCACGCATCACTGTCTGGATTTTCTCAAAACTCTCGTCACGCCTGTTTTGCGATATCACAAAAATGGAGCACGCTAGAAAAATGGTCCTTGTGCCCCATGATAATATACATCGCCTCGGGGAGAAACAAACGGTGACGCCTGCGGTCGATGCACCGTCAGCAGCCGACTCTGTGCAAACCATAGGGACACCGCTGTCTCGTTTGGATGCTGAAATGGACGAAATTCCAAATGCCGATGCTCATCCTAGTGAGCGTGAAAAATGGACCGCTTATCTCCAAGTTTTCCAGAGATATTTGCAGCTTGCTCTGCATTCGCAGCAGCAGCAGCAACATGCTGCTGATGACCCGGCAAAAAATACGTCAGGACAATCACCCGTGCGATAGGAACAATCATCATCATTATCTCCGGGCTCGAAATCGCGCTTGAACGATACGCTAATTATCGACAGCGTGCCAAAAAAGTTTCACCTTAAAGCGAAACTGATGATGCGAGCGCTGCTTAGAAATTCATCACCGTCGAATAAAATTTCCTGGGACAAGAATGGTGTTGTCTCTATCGCCAATAGAAGAATCCCGAATTCAAACATCATCGATCTCATCAATGATGCTATGAGGGCTAGAAAACGGACAAAACCGACCGGTAGAGCGCAGTTTGCGGCACACTTTCGGAAGATACAGATGCCGCGCGAATTCATCGGAAATCCCGAGTTATTCCGCGAAATTACCGAAATTTCAACGCCGCAAAAGCGTCTTATCGAGCTAGATCCCGACGATTTCGACGGCATAGAGAGTGGTAATACACCCCTCCCTAGTGACAGTAGCGCTAGCTCGGAGTCTATACGGCTCGGGATATCGCGACACAGCTGTCAATGACGAGTCGTCGGAGGAGATAGTCGATAGCTCCGCTGGAGCTGCGCAACGAGGACGAGGCGGTCAACGACCACATCGAAAAAAACACGTTGTTTGGGCATCGTTGAAATTATGAAAACTCTGGAAAAAAATTTATCACGATCCGGCGCATCCTGCTTCTTTTTCGCGAGCGGAAAATTTAAAGCGCGCAGCCGATAATCGCGTCAAAAAACAAAACATTTCACCATGGCTGGAATCTCAGGAAACGTACAACAGTCATCGCATTGTGCGTCGTCGTTTTCCACGACGTACGTACAACGTCAATAACATGGATGATGTATGGGAAGCCGATTTGGCCGATGTTCGCTCAATCTCAGCGTACAATGACAATTTCACGTATTTGCCGGTTGTCGTCGATGTATTGAGCAAATATGCTTGGGTCGAGCCATTGCCCGATAAAACATGCGTGAGCGTAGCTCGCGCTTTTACCCGCATATTAGACAATAGCAACAATCGAACGCCGCATCAATTACAATCAGACCGCGGTCGCGAATTCACCGGAGCACCCTTTCAGCAGTTATTGCAGAAAAAAAATATTGAATTTCGAGCTGCTCGTAATCCAGATGTCAAAGCGGCCATAGTGGAGAGATTCAATTGAACGCTCAAAGAACGCATGTGGCGGTATTTCACGCATACGCGAAACAAGCGTTATATCGATGTGTTGCAAAAACTCGGGAGTGCTTATAATCACGCATGTCATAGCGCTACACTATTACCACCGTACAAAGTTACTCTGGAAAACGCGTATATCGCGCGAGAAAATCTCTCTCGCCGATACTCAGTAGCAGCAGCAGGCTGTAAACAAAAATTAAAAAAGCCTAAATACAGCGTGGGTGACGTAGTGCGCATCAGTAGCGCTAAAGCAGCCTTCGCGAAAGGATACGAGAGCGGCTGGAGTAAGGAATTATTCAAAATTCATCGAATATCCGCGTATCGACAGCCAATCGTGTACATCTAAATCTAAAGAACGAGCCGATCGACGGTATTTTTTACTCTGAAGAATTATCGAGAGTTCGTCTACCGGCTGACTCGACGATCGTTGAAAAGAAGAAGAAGAAGAAGAACATAAAAAAACCTTGATATTCTCTCTCGTCGTCATGAGTTTGATTTCTAGAGGATTTTTCTATCTCGTGCTGCCGAGTAACAGCAGTATGAAATATTTTCCGGCAAATACCACAACCAAATTCACAACGAAATTACCGCGTCAATTAAATCTTGATGGAAAGTAGGCCGTAGCAGTTGCGGAAATTAGCTATCCCGCGACGATTTTTCATATTCAACGATCCGACAATACAGTGTTGCTCAAGCATGGTGATTATGACAAAATTCATATTAACAAGCTCACGAAACGTCGAACAGACTCTGATGCCGTACCGTACGGTACGTATCGCTCTATCGATACATTATTGGAAACAATAAATCGTTTACCGTGTATAGCTAAACATCTCGAGCTGAAACAAGCGCATCATGGCTGTGTAAAAGTTTCTCGAGTGTGCGATGATAATCGTTATCACAAATTGAGCGTTTCTCCGGGTATCGCTAAGCTGCTGGGTTTCGATGCGGAAAACCGCGAGCATATATGGCCGACTAATGCCACACCATACGTCGGTAAAAAACCGGCATCGTTAGCTCGCGCAATTCCCAACAACATGTTCGTTTATACCGATATTTGCGAATCGTATATTACCGGTGATACGCAAACTCCGCTATTATGCGTGGTACCCGTCGAAAAAAGCGGCGAGCTCGCATACGGTACGAATCGAATGAAATTTTTTCCCGCGCCTCGATACGTTCCGCTGATACGTAATCACATGAGCATGATCGAGATCGATATAAAAGACGAGTACGGTGAACCGATACCATTCGAAGAAGGAACGTTGACGGTGACACTGCAATTCAAACGTCTACACTGAACATAGAGTACTACGATGTTAATGAGGATTTACAGGCTGGGTTAGGCCGCCGCGGATACGGCGGAATAAGCCATATTTATATCGGGACAGCGAATCAGCGTGGTCACCGTATCGGCAGTTTCCTCGGGGGATTAGTTCGGCGCGTATTACCACTGTTACGTAAGGGCGCGGGGGTCGTTGGTAAAGAAGCGCTCAGAACAGGCGCAAATATCGCCAGCGACATGTTGAAGAGAAACGTTAGTCTGAAAGATGCTTTCGAGAAAATTGCTTTTGAGAAAATTGAAAAAATTATGTCTGGCTCGGGCTATAAAAAGAGAAAAATCGTGCGAAAGCGTCATTCGAGCAACGGCCGTGTGACGGAACGCGACGCTACGGAGAAGAAGAAGAAGAGGAGGAAGAGGAGCGGTGTGAAAAAAATAAAAAAAATACAGAAGAAGAAGAACAAGAGCGGAAAAACTCATCGAACCGTTGCGGATATATTTGCATAGAAGAGGAAAATGGCATTTTTACACGCGCATTCGTGCGAGTGCTTAAAATCGGAGCTCGAGCTATTCTCATTACCACCGACGCAGACTACCATCGAGGGATCTAATTGGGTGCACTACAACCCCATCTCATCATTGACCGACGATTCCCCCATCGAATTCGTTATACCCGGACAGGGTGATGAGTACATCAAACTCGCTCACACGATGCTCAATCTGCGCGTGCAAATAAAAAACCCCACGCCGCCAATGACTTCCACCTCGAAGGATGCTTCCGTCAGCATGCCTTTCGTTGGTCCCATCAACAATCTTTTACATTCCATGTTCAATAAAGTGGACGTGTACTTGAATCAAAAACTTGTCTCGCCGCCGAATAATGCTTACGCGTATCGAGCATACATAGAAACACTGCTGAATTACGGGCCTGCTGCTAAAGAATCTCACCTCACTTCTGTATTGTAGTATGACGACACCCCCGGGAAAATGGACGATGCTCGCGGTGTAGAAAACGAGGGACTGAAAAAACGTTCAGAGTTTCTCACCATTGGGTAAACGCCCGATCTACTCGGTCATCTGCATTGCGATATCTTCAATCAGGAGCGTTTTCTTCTGAACGGTGTAGAAATGCGATTGCGTCTCGTACGCGCTAGAGATTCGTTTTGCCTCATGTCTACGGTTGGCGGTAATTCGTGCGAAATAAACATCGTCGAAGCCTCGCTTCTCGTGAGACGAGCAAAAATCGTGCCTGGTGTCTTACTCTCACACGCTCGAGCGCTCGTCAAATCAACAGCAAAATATCCGCTCACGCGCGTCGAAGTCAAGGCAGTCTCGTTACACGCCGGTGTACACGGTGAAACCATCGACAACGTTGTTCTCGGGCAATTACCAAAACGCCTGATTATCGGATTTGTCGATAACAGAGCGTACAACGGCGATGTCGCGCTAAATCCCTTCAATTTTCAAAATTATAAAATTAATTATCTATCTATGTACATTAGACTGATTCAAAAAAAAACTTTTTTTTTTTTTCCTTCGGGATTCTTGTGCTACTGTTGGGCAGTAATAAAAGAAAATTTTCCGTAAAAGATGGGCGTTGTCACTCAATTTTTAGAGGTGGCTATCTCGACTTTTTTGTTTTGAATTTTTTTTAATGAACGTATTGCAGTTAACCATAGTTATGGCTGCGGATTACGGATAAAAATCAGATCCAGCACCGTAACTATTCTATTTCGTAACCAAAAGAAACTCTTACAATTCGAAATGATTGCAATATTCACAATTCTAATCCAGGTAGCTCAATAATGGCATCTATACTACTCTCGTTATTCATATAGATATATTTATACGCATTAACATTTCGTGCTCTGTACGAAAAATTAAATTATAAGCTTTCCTTCATAAATCATGTATTTACATTTTTAAAATGCTACACTTACATTATCTTCAAACTCATTCATATTTCTTCCCAGCTACTGTGCATAACATCGCGCATCCCACTGCGCAGTAAAAATGCACGAAAAATAGTGCAAAATTTAAAAGTAATTAACTATGTCACTGAAAGGGCGTACCTCTTGTCGAAAATTGCAATAATAGCTCGACAAAAAAAAAGATGAAAAGCAGTACTTGCTGTAAGTGATCCAGCTACATCGACAACGCTTTCCAAAGTGCAATAAAAAACAATCGATTCAAAATTCGGTTCAATAATGAATAGGAAGCGTAAAAGCCTTACCGTTACGTTATGGTTACGTTAATATGATTTTTATTATTTAGTTCATTATTATTATCCATTTTTGTTGAATTATCGATGATAAAATAAGTCGTCATAATAATAAGTTATTATGTGTAATTAAACAGCGTTTAAAATATTGTTTGGGCTAAATTTATTTACCGGTAATATTTTCGATTTTGGTTTTTAGGGATTCAATGTGTGTGCGATATACTTTTCTTTGTCGCAAAACAGCTGTGAAATTTCCTTCATTTATTCTATTTCCGGTGTAATCTATACTATGATCATATTTAATAAATAAAATCATGAAAAAAATAACAAAAAGTCGAGATAGCCACCTCTAAAAATTGAGTGACCGCGCCCATCTTTTTGGAGAAATTTTCTTTTATTAGTGCCCAACAGTAGCACAAGAATCCCGAAGGAAAAAAAAAAAAAGTTTTTTTTTGAATCAGTCTAATGTACATGGACGGAGTACAAATTCCCTCCAGAGCGTTACAGCCTGATTTTACAAAAAATAAACTCTACGCGGATGCTTATCACACGATATTCTCGGGGACCGGTATTCACTTTCTCAACGAGGGCAATTCCATAAATCGCGAAAATTATCCCGAGGGGTATTGTCTGTTTGCATTTAACTTGACACCCGATCTTTCCGCAAATAGCAGCTCACATTGGAATTTAGTGAAACACGGCAGTGTGCGAATCGAAGTACGATTCGAAGAAGCGCTCAAATCAACGGTGAATTGTATCATTTATGCCGAGTATGACAATGTTCTTGAAATCGACGCCTCCCGCCAAGTACTCGTGGATTTCAGCGGCTAGTGCGGCTCAAAGACAACCATATCGGATTACAGCGCGTTTTTTATTTTTTTCACGAGCTCGATGACTGATTTCAACGATAAAGGAAATCAGTTTGTCGCGCGCTGCGGAACGACGAAGACGTGAGAAAAAAATGGACATAATCGTTGATATTCAGGCGATGCGCGACAAAGATCGCCGGTTTTTGCCGAAAGAAGTCTGCGTCGTTGCTCTTGATCACCCGTTTATGGCGCATTGGATTGTTGCCCCGACGTACTCATTCAACGAACTACTGATACCCGTACGCGGTGAAAATAAATATCTCACTCTCAATCATCACGGATTCGAGTGGTGCGAGGGTGATGTGAGCTGCAAGCAGCTATACGCCAATTTACGCGAAATCGCGAAACATTCGCGTACCATTTGGACTCGGGGAAACGAAAAAGCGGATCTCCTCAGCCACGTTATGTCTCGGGAAATAAACGATTTGGAACAGCCACATTGGTTCTGTCCGAGTTTCGATGATCTCCCGGCAACGTGCGTTCGCTGTCTTCGCCACAGTTTGGGAATCACCAAACCTCTTTCCCGATGCGCTGTGTCACAGGCCATCAGACTGAAGCAACATCTTTGCGATATTACCTACAAAACCGATCGCCCCGTAGAGGATGAAAGGACGAAGGAGGAGGATGATGAAAAGAAAGAGATATTTGGCGAGGATACCTGCGATGGCTGCGTACTATGCAGAAAAAGTGAATAAAATCACTTTGAATGTCGCAAATATATTGCAGCGCTAATGAAACCCCGTGTCAGTCGATCGCCGCGATCGAGAAGGGCATGAACACGTAGCAAATACGCGAGGCTCTGCAATTTTTACCGCTAGCCAGCAGTGGCGTATTCGCCGCCGATGAGATTCCACGCATCTGGGCAAAACCGACCGGAATAATAGCGAATACCGATGGACAAACCAAGCTCGGTGAGCACTGGGTCTCGATGTACGTCGATCGAACCGGGGAGGGCTGGTACTTTGACAGCTACGGATGACCACCAATCATCCCCCATCACGTCGCGATGCTCCGAAGAAATTGCAAATTTTTCCACTACAATACCAAGCAACTACAAAGTGATTCGTCAGATGTGTGCGGACAGTTTTGCATTGTTTTTCTGCATTTTATGTCTTGCGGTTTTGGCATGGCTCGATTTAACAATCTCTTCAGCGATAACGTGCGAGAAAACGATCAAATAGTGCGCGAATACTATAACGCGTACCAATCTCAAAAAAATCCGAAGAATAATTATAATAATAGTGATTACATGTGTAATAATCTTTTTTTTTATTAGATAAATTTCTATATTTTTTACATATTATAAACATAGATCAGTGATACTTATTTCAACTTTTTTTTTTTTGTTTTTTCGTTCTCGGTCTCCGGGCGACTTATTGCGGACTACACCGAGAAAAATAGCCCCCTCGCTTCGCTCGGGTGTATATGCGCTGCTTATCGTTTTTTAATAACACCGTCACACCTTTTTATCCCTTTAGTCGCAATCAGATCTCAACACCCTGATAGAGAACTGATTTTATGAACGAAGAGCGAAAAGATAAGTTCCAAAAAAAAAGAGAAGAGGCGACTGTACCGTAGCAGCGCCGATTGCTCACTAACTTCTCCAATTTTGAGAGGGATAGACTTGGGTCTTCATCCCCACTCTCTTCTCTGATTATCGATCAAGCAATGATCGATAATCGTCGTATACGAATCGATCATTACACGGCCCCCCCTAATTGGTGAGAGGTTCAGTAAGCCGATCACAAATTAAAACACACACACATCAAACGCAGACATACTACAAAACACTCATTCCTGACTCCATCCCACTAAGGATCTCGTCCTAACATTGCAATGTATACACTCATACAATCATCCTTACTAGACCATCACGCGGTCATCGTCAATACGCTCTTTTACATTGAGGTGTCCGTATACCGAAAATACTTACACGCGATAGCGCAAGTCCTTCCACCACAATAACATAAATCATGGAATCGCCATCAATCACAGAGGCAATTTACCCAAGAGGCCGTCGATACAGTCATTCACCGATTACCACTCACCGAACCGCTCAGAGGTCTGTGGTATTTTCGCAAACTCGTTCGATTATACGTTCCGACAGTCTTTTGCGTTTCAGGATGCGCAAGAACAAACGCATTCGAACCAATAGTCTTAGATATTTGATAAGGGCCTTCATAGAGGTGAAAAAATTTGTGTGTAACCCTGTCAGTGTTACTTGAAAGGTGCGGTACTTTTAATAATACAAGATCTCCCAGCTCGAGATCAAGTGGAGGCTTTGCTCTCTGACTTACACGCCTCGATTCAAAACTACGAGACATACGTTCGCTCGCCAGAAAGATTCTCCGCTCATGAGAAAGTTTATCCTCCATGGGAAACGATACTAATTTCATAATTTCATCTTCCGCTTTTACGCCGTAATGCAATTCAACTGGAATAGACCCCGTGCTGGTATGAGTAATATAATTCAACAGTTTTTCAATTTTCGATATACAACGCGCCCATTTAGTATGTTGATCGGCACAAAGGGTTCTAAAAAAACGACCCAGCTCACGCATTACTCTCTCTGTCGGATTAGATGGAGGATGACGTACCGACGAATGCACAACGCGAATATTTGCTCGCTCCAATTCGTTCCTCCATGCACCCGCGGTAAATTGTGAGCCATTATCCGATAGAACCCTCTTAGGCTTACCAACCTTCAGGACGTAATCTTCGAGTAACTTTTTCAATACAATGCGGGTGGTGGCGCGTTTTATCGGATATAATCGCACTTATTTCGAAAACGCGTCGAGAACGACAAAAATATATTGCACCCCCCCGGATGACCTAGGTAGGGGACCATAGAAATCCACGGTAATCAGATCATTTGGATGATCTGATCGTACACAGCAATATTCTCCTTCAACAGGCCGACAATAATGTTTGACTCGCTGACATAAATCACACGCTAAAAGATACCGCTTGACATCTCTCGTCATTCCTTTCCAATAGAAAAATCGCTTCAAATGACACAGCGTCTTGTACACACCAACATGGCCGAGTCTACTGTGCTCTGACGTGACAATCTGATCCCTCATGGTCCCGGGTACTATAATCGACCAATTATTTTCCACCGATTTTTTATGAAACCAGATACCTTGATATTTTTGAAACTTATCCGAATCTATGTTTTCCAAAGACGCCTCTAACTGCCTTATGTACGTATCAGCTTGCTGTCGTTCATATAAAGTTCTGAGCTTTCTGCTCAAGATAGGATCAAGCTCAAGCCGACAAACCAAACCCAAGGCGCCCATCGAATGATTGTCGTCCGGATTGAAATAACCCGATTGGAGCGCCGAGATTAGCAAGGTATCAGGATTATCCTGACAAAAACGAGAACTAGGATTTCGACTAAAAAAATCAGCAACGATGTTATCACGGCCCTTACAATGAATTACCTTAAAATCATATTCCTGCAAGCACAATGCCCACCTGGTTAATCGCACCGTCTGGAATTGAGTTTCGCGAAGAAATACCAAGCTTTTGTGATCTGTAATTATTTCAAACCGCGTTCCAATCAAATACATTCGAAACTTTTGCACCGAATAAATCACAGCTAACAATTCCTTCTCGGTTGTAGTGTAATTTATTTCTGCCGCATTTAAACATCGACTAACTAAAGAAATAATGCAGTGGTTGTCTTCATCATCTATCTGATATAGTATACCACAAACTCCCCGATCGGAAGCATCTGTTTGCAGTTTGAAAACCCTATCGGTAAAATAGTGTGACAATCCCACTGCATTTACAAAATTATCCTTAAGCCTTTCAAATGCTTTTGAATGTTCCTCAGTCCACCTCCAAGGTCTCTCCCCCCCCCCCCCCCCCCCCCAACAAGGATCTCAACGGATCAACCTACTTCGCATGGCACACACTGAACCGCTGATAATAATTACATAGCCCCAAAAATTTTTGGAGATGCAATCTACTTCGCGGCTCTTCAAAATGTCGAATAACATCGAGCTTGGTGGGATCCGGAGCGATACCGCGTGAGGTCAGGATGAATCCCAGAAACGGCACTGAGGAGCGAGCTAACATAACTTTACTCAATTTTAATGTAAAATTATGTCTCTTTAATCTTTCAAACACTCGTCTAAGATGCGTGATACGTATATCAAAGTTCTCTGAAGTTATAAGCAGATTATCTATATAAGTTGTAACGAAATCATGAAACTCATTCCCCATTGCCAGGCTAAGTGCACGGATAAAAGCGCTTCCGGCAGTTTTCAAGCCAAAAGGAACGCGTCGAAATTGATAAAGAGTGGAACCATGTAAAAAAGCCGTATATGGGCGTGATTCTTGCGATAAAGGTATCTGCCAATACCCACAGGTCAGATCCACAGTGGACATAACCGTCCGACCTTGGTGTTTCTGCATTAACTCATCAATACGCGGAGGAGATTCTTTATCACCTTCAATCACGTTATTAAGAAAGCGAGCGTCTAAACAGACCCTAATGTTACCATTATTCTTTTTGACAATCCGAAGAGGATTGCAATACGGACTCACCGATCTTTCTATCACTCCCACCTCCATCATGCGCTCAATCTCGCGATCTACCGCACTACGGATCGCGAGCGGCACGGGATAAGAGCGACGAACAAATAGCTTCGATTGTATCGGTTTAATAACATGTTCATAAATCGATACGCACCCGGGCTTGTCCGAAAAAAGTGATCGATATTCCACGACTAGATCTATGACTCGTTGCGACTCCGCCGATTCGAGCGTTGTTAATGTTCGCGCCACTATATTGAGATCTTCCGAAAAAGATCGTCCCTCACTTTCAGCATTACACGGAGCCTTATCAACAATATTCTCACAAACGACCGCACATGTATCCGTGAGCTCGCGATGATTTATTTGCGTACAATTTGAATTCTCAAACGACGTTAATATATGATCCAATGTGGATTCCCATTTCGTAATATCGTTTTCATTTATATAATCTTTATCGCAAGCCATTTTATTTTCCTCCGGAAGAATACTCAGTTTATTTCGGTCTGTCTGATCCGTTCGGTTTTCGCACTGAATATCTGTTTCTTTAACTTCTTCACTAAAACTGCATTCATTCGTCGAAACGACATTTTTTATTTCCACATTATCTATTTCAAGGATCTGCCTATCCTTCGATGTTGCCAAATTTTCTATTAACATGATTTCTGTCCCCACACCGTTGGTCATTGATACCAACCTTTCTGATGGTTCTGATTCGAATGCTACTACGCCAGACTTAAGTTTCCTCCCCCGTATTTAATCGTAGAATATTCGCGCCTTGTTTCTTTCCAGCCGATCGTTCCCCAAAATTACATCCGATGATAACAACGGTACCACGAGAAAAATGTTCATAATTTTTTGTTGTTCTATATGCGTCTCAGTCATAATTTGACATTTAACCGATGTTTTCTTTTTTGTTACAGCCGTGGTTATATAAATATTAGTTACCGGCATTTCATTTAACGAACCGATATTTATCAAATTCTTGTAAAAATCTTCCGAAATACATGTCACTTGACTGCCCGTATCTATGAGAGCCTTAACGTTAATTCCTTTTATCTGTATATTCAATCTTGGGGATGGCGCTACCAATCTCTTTGCCTCATATGGATGCACTTGGTGTCCACCTATTTCATCATGAAGGTCCTCGATAAAATCATAAAATTGACGACACGACTCTGGACCCGTTTGAGTCGCATCCCCGTTTAGTTTAAAGAGGCATTTCGGCTGTTACACGCGTTCGGCATTTGCCGGTTGACAAAATTGTTTGCTTAGTTTGAGTGATGATGGGAAGTCGTGCAATTCGGAGGTGGAAATCGCATATCTGGTAGACCTCTCTGATAATTATTATACGGATAATTTTGCTGGTTAATGCCTGTGTTAATACCGTGACTATTATATTGATAATAGGTGGATGGATATCGGTATCTTTCATAAGCTCTATGTTTACTATTCAATGGCCTCTGACCTTCCTGAAAATGTATACTGTTAACCCGATTATTCGGATGATTACGTTTATTATTACTATTTTGGTCGAAATTATATTTATAATCTCGACTTTTCTCGAATTCGCTTTCTTGATTCACCACATCCAGATGAGTTAAGGCTTGTGCTATTCGGTTCGTATCCGCATAATCCACAGTCACTAAAGCTGTTTGTATTTTCATTGGGAGCTGCTGAATTATCTTAAAGTTAGTCTCATAATCCGATAATGGAGGCTCAAAATATTTTGATTCCTGAATTTGCTTGAAAAAATAGGATTGAAGTGACCCCTCTTTAAATTTATAACGGCGTGCGCTCCACTGATCTTTAATGCGAACTTGGACCGGAATTGAATAGAATTCCTTACGAAATTCTGATTTAAATGTTTCAAATGTCGAAATATTTGACTTATTTATCTCGTACCATACCTTCACTCGTCCTTCTATAAGGCTTTCGATTACTATCATTTGATGCTCGCGTCTTACGCTCTTACACTTGAAATAACGGTCAACATCATCGATAAACTCAAGCGGATTACTCTCCTCACAAAATTTTGGAGTCTTTATATTTAAGTGTTGTAGATGGTTTACCAGGCCGTGTACAATTCGATCGTCGATGGCGTGGTCCAATTGTACGTTTGTATTTCGATTTTCTCGATGATTCTCAAGGCTGCTCGTCCCCGGTACGTTTCTCTCTTCAGCCTGTCTCCTTTCAAACATCTGCCTCTCTTCCTCCAGTCTCCCCTGTGCTTCCCTTAAGCGATTCCATTCCTCATTTATTGCCTCTCGCGTCTCATTATTATTTGCCATAGTTCCAGATTTTCTGTTACACGTCAAAATATTGCTACTATTATCGTTACTGTCTATTATATCTAATATTTGTTTTCGAATTATTCTGGCCTTCTTTGGGATAACTGAGATCTGTTTTCGAATTGACTTGGAATTTCTGGAAACGGCCGAGATTTTTTCTGTGTTATTCAGTTTGTGCGATGAGCGCGTCGCTCTCGGCTCTAGAATAATTTCTTTTTTTTTTGTACTCGACATATGGAGCGTTAGCTCGTACCACTAGTTGGGCGCCATTTATGTAATAATCTTTTCTTTTATTAGATAAATTTCTATATTTTTTACATATTATAAACATAGATCAGTGATACTTATTTCAACTTTTTTTTTTTTGTTTTTTCGTTCTCGGTCTCCGGGCGACTTATTGCGGATTACACCGAGAAAAATAGCCCCCTCGCTTCGCTCGGGTGTATATGCGCTGCTTATCGTTTTTTAATAACACCGTCACACCTTTTTATCCCTTTAGTCGTAATCAGATCTCAACACCCTGATAGAGAACTGATTTTATGGACGAAGAGCGAAAAGATAAGTTCCAAAAAAAAGAGAAGAGGCGACTGTACCGTAGCAGCGCCGATTGGTCACCAACTTCTCCAATTTTGAGAGGGATAGACTTGGGTCTTCATCCCCACTCTCTTCTCTGATTATCGATCAAGCAATGATCGATAATCGTCGTATACGAATCGATCATTACACATGGAAGGGCGAGGTAGGTTCACTTCGCGCAGATTTCCCTGTACACAACGCTGCTGCACAAAACGATAAAGTAATGTTTGTACCATCACCGACCTACATTCAGCGGGAGATTGAGTTACAATCTCCCGACCCATATTCACGCGGCCTTACGCCGGCCTTGCCCGGATTCTATTTCATCTCCGCTCTTATCTGCAGCTGGAGCTCATCTCGCCCGACCATTCTCTATATCCAACGCTCAAACGCGCGGTATTATATTCATATGTAAACCTTCGATAATATTATAATTCATCATCAAAATCATGTAAGAAATAATCATTTCAATAAAAATCATATTCAACACACAATTCAATATTCCAAATTCCTCTTCAAAAATATGCTTAGTCGCCAAAATTTCAAAATGCTGACGCGCCAAAAGTATCGGTACCCGTCCGAGGCCCGGCTCACGTCCCCCATCCTCACCCCACTACTCGCAACACTCCACTCAATATCAGCATTGGGAGTGGACGAGCGGTGGGGGAAGGAGTGGGGATGGGAGTGGGGGGCCCCAGACGGGTACCAATACTACTCTTGTGATCTTTTTTTTTCTGAACATCAATAAGTTCGATAGTACCAAGAACATATGTAGAAACTTGAATGAGTTGTTAGAAACGTGATTTTTTTTCAACCAGAGCAGTATTCATACGACATCTCACACATGTTCCTGATACTGTTTTATTCATTTTCCTTGAGAAAAAAAATACTCGAGTAAAACATTCCTGAATATGCAGCCAGAAAGTTGCTGCATTGTTGTAGAGCGCTGCTTCGGTAGGAAAAAGTCAATTTCTGGATTCTGGTTGAAAAAGAAAATTTCAGGTTTCAAGTTCATACGACTTCTCACATGCGTATTTAACACTGCCGCACTGCTGGATAATTACAAAATAAATATATTTTATTGAAAACAGTCCGAAAATTCAAGCTGCATCGTTGCTGCATTGTTGTTCGGTACTGCTATTTTGAGAAAATGTAATTCCGCGTGTTAAGTTATTCAGACGACTTTTCACATGTCTTCTTGACACGATAAAACTCATGGATGGTAAAAAAAATGCGATTCAACGCACTTTGTATAATACAGCTGGAACGTTGCCGGATTGTTGGAGAATGGTCCTATGGATAAAAAAACGGTTCCGCGAGTCTAATCGTTCATATGATCTTTTACATGAGTTCTTGGAACTGTTGAACTCATGGATGATCTAAAAAAAATATTTGTCCAAGAGCGCTTCAAATAATGCAGCTCAAACGTCGGTAGATTATTCTAAAAGGACTCCTACAAGAATATTTCGCGCTTCTGTTTACTTCCCTTATACGTTTCATAAGTACTCGAACTCTTGAGTACTGAAATACTAGACAGTAATTAATCATCATGGCATAAGTAGTGAAACGGTTCGATTGCAGTGTGATAGTAGTAGTATTTGAAATACTGATAAGAGCTCTGTGAAAAGTTATGACCCATTTATCATTATTATTATTATTGTTATTATTATTATTATTATTATAATTAACATTATTATAGGTTTTATTATCCTTTAACAATAAATGAATAGATAGCAACGAATAGATAGCAACGATCTTGGAGGCCATTCAACTGGACCACGCAGTCCAATCCATCTCTCCGGAAAGCGTTCATTCAAAATATTGACGACAGCACGAGCAGAGTGCGCCGGTGCACCGTCTTGCTGAAACCACATTTCTCGACGTACCGACAATGGAATATCCTCCAAAAGAATCGGCAAAGTATGTTGCAGAAAATGCGCATACATTGCTGCATTCAAAGCGCCGTCGAAAAAATGTGGTCCGATGCATCGGTCACCGACAATCCCAACCCAGCCATTTAAACGCCACCGATGCTGCCGTGGTATTTCAATTTGCCAATGTGTATTGGTTGGCGTCCAACATCGAACATTTTGACAGTTCATCACCCCGAGATTTGTAAATCCGGCTTCGTCGGTAAATAATATATTTTTAATGAAATGCCGGTCATCTTGTATTATCGAAAGTGCCCAATCGCAAAATATTAATCGCCTGTTTTCATCGGGTTGCAATAATTGTTGGGTTTTGCGGTATTTACAGGGAAAGTTGACGCTCCGAATTATTTTTCGCGTTGTTTCCCTGTTAACCCCTGAGAAGGACGGAGGATAACACGATTGAGGGAATGAAAGGAAAAGTAGGAATTATAAACAGAGTGGAAAATAGTGAATCATGAGTTATTCCGTGTTCATCGTGCTCTTTCAATTGGCTATTTTTATTAATGTTTTTGTTAATGTTAATATTGTTTTCGTTGTGGTCGTTATAATCATTATCACTATTATCATGATTACAATTAAATTTTTTATCATAAATATTTAATTTATTAATCTCATTATTGTTATAAATATTTTTGAGTAGATGAATAGAGCGGGTCCTACCCCGGGTCCTCTGAGGGGGGTGCGGGGCGCGGGGAAGCAAGCGCGGGCGGGTGTGCGGTCCGAGGGCTAGAGTGTCAGTGTTGGAGAGGGGATGGAGCGTCCACTTACGGGAATAATGGGAGGTCTGAGAGTAAGCTGTTGGAAAGAGATGGAGCGAGTGAGATAAACAGACCCAAATTCTTTCTGTCTCTTTCCCTACCATGCACCTACATTTACATTTTTTTCAAGATGTTCTTTTTTTTTATGACTCTGACGAGTTTTCCCAAATAGTCATAAAACCCGCATAATTTATTGTCGAAGATGATAAGAATTGTGTGTGTGTGTGTGTATGTGTGTATGTGGAATGCATAGCAGAAGTGTTGAGACGAAATTTTTGGCTGGAAATTCGTAGAGACTGTTAGTTGATATCCCGACGTCAAGATGTATGCAATTCATCCTGTTAAACACGTGCAGGACATGACAGAGAGCGAGTTAGATTCTATTCCAAAGGCTATGCTGTTAAAGTATTGGTGGCGTGAGATTCATAGAGTGTGGCATCGTTTACCCGAACGCTATCGAATGGACAGTGAAATAAGGTCGTATCTTCCATGCTATGAGCATTACAATACGCCTGAAACCGCGGATCACATCGATGGAACCCCACCAGCACGTCGAGCGTGTTATAAATGTTGCTTAGCCATGACGAATAGATACATCGCTTGATGTATTTTTTTTCGGAAAAGAGTGAGGTAGGAAAATATAAAACCTGGCGATGCCAAGAACCCCTATGACATTACGACACGACGAGCGACGCAAGGAAATACAATATAGAGACTTTGAGAGGAAAAAATCAGTCGTCTTTTTCCTCCCAACAAATTTTAATAAAAAGTTACGTGGGGCACTCTCATGAAATCATCTTGCTACGATTGCGTGAGAAGTACAAAAAAGTTTCATATACACTATACTGGAATGAATCTTTCAAATATCAACAAAGTCAGTCCTATGACTGAGTTTCTGCCAACGAAAAAATTGACTGATCTACCAGTCCAAGCTGATTATCCTATATCGAACCTGAGAGTGGTTCAAACTAAATTTGGAAGGAGGTATGTCGCGGATATCGCTCGGGAATTTTCCATATTCCTGCCAGCTAGGATCGCAAAAGCCTTCGACACGGATTTCACAATGTTTGAGAGCATTTTGGCTTCAGCTCTCAGCGGAAAACTCTATATGAATTACTTTGGTGGAAGATTCAACAGCATCGAATTCAAAGAAATATAATTTTCTTATTTCACATGTAACCAATGTATTATTATTACGAAGGATGTGTAGGAGGAGGAGGAGGAGGAGGAGGAGGAGGAGGAGGAGGAAGTATGTGAATAAAAACGAAAAGATGTATATTTTGAAACAAATTGTGTATTTATTTTTTTCATTCGAAAATCCCTCGATTCCATGTTGCTTAATATACATTTAAACGGTGTTTTTTCAAATGAGCTTGACATTCGTGCAATTGAAACCTCGTAGATCAACGATGACATCCATTTTGAGCAAGCCGCTTTTCACTCGTCATTCAGATCTTATACTAATTTTCTTACTCCACCACTGATTGGATTGTACTCAACGATTCGATCATGCAGAATCAAACAGTATGCTGATGTCTGCGATGGAATATTATTTTTCATTTCAAATTCAATGCGAACATCCACTGGTCCAGATTTCAGAGAATCATTTTGCTTTGCACAGTCAATTACAACTAGCGGAGCATACTTCAGAAATTCAGATTTGCTTAGCCACGGTTCTGGCTCCTTACTATAAGACGTACATTGGAAGTTGGCATACATCTGATAGAGCAGTGCATACTGATTTCGATCAATATTCAGATTTAAATTCCCATATGGATAACATTGAGAGTTTAGATATAATTTTGTCTGTCAGGTTACAATGATCGAATTTACTCGCATTTTTGTCTTTCTCATTTTTTCGATTGGTCTGAAAGCCGAGAATGACGTATCGCGGTTTCTCCAGCTGAGTAGATGTTTTCACAGACCATACCATAATTCAGCTTTTCACAGACCAAAAGCTGAATTTTTCGTTGATCCGACACTGTTACATATGGCACAAGCCATTCTATTTTTTGCAAAACAAGTTTGAAGTCTTCATTGGCCGTTTGTACAATCGCATTATCATCCGTTTTTTATCTCGATAGAATTAATTCATGCTTAGCATTTACCACAACTTTTCGATAATCTTCAGCAAAACCAAGTAGCATGCTCAGCGGTATACATATGTCAAAGTTACCAGACACATCTATAATTTGCTTCGTTTCTTCAATATCGAGCCAGCCTGTATTCTCAAGCATGGAACTTTTATTTGGACTCAATGAAGAATAACCCTTCAATAGACTTGTAAGACCAACATTTTTGTTTCGATCAATTTATACAGCATTGAGCTCATAACGCACCTCTTCAAACAAATGACAAATGGCATTGTTGACTAGGCTTGTAGCAGTTGTCGGTTCACCATTATTTTTCGTCAGTTTTCCCGACATACATATGTAACGAGCTCTGGCTGGGAAGTATGCATTGATCTTGATTTCGCACGGAAATACGTATTTCATCGCTATAATTGAATGATGTTGATCCATATGGCTGATGAGCATGAATCTCGCAGTGTGTTATAGATTCATCAAACACGATGGGCGTGTTAATATTCACTATCTCTTCCTCCATTTTCTCGTATACAGCAGATGCAGACAATGCAGATCGAATAATCTCTTAAACACCTTTTCCACGCACTTTCAGGCCCAAATTCTTCAGAAATTGAATGTTTTGAGGTGTTATCGCTTTGCGCGTCGATTCCCGACTGGCTATCCATGTTGACTTATTTGCATTTTTATTACTCCTGTTAAAAACGATTCCCATTTCTTTTTATATGCAGACGAATAGTGATGACTTCACCACGAAAATTCACCAAATCACCGTCCTGATCCACAATTCGAAGCTGTATATTGTCTATTATTCGACTTGTGATTGGCAGATAAATAATATGCGATGGCACTTCGACAATTTTATAACCAGGCGGTACAGTAGGAAAAAATTCATGGATTGTATGTACTCTTTGCTCATTGACGTATGCACCACTCGTAATGCTACACTCGACACGCAGGGCGTTTACTTTGAGAATGGCAACTGGAAGATCAGACTTGTGTTTTTTATTCGCTTCCAGTTTACGTTTTGTAAATCCTAACAAACGACCAATCGAATCATCGGGAATGAAATTTGTTTCGCAATCACATTCAATTTCACTGCACAAAGTATTATTATTGGGTTTGATGGAAATTTTCTTATCCAACAATTCGGATTGCACATACGCCTCAATATCCTCTATTTCATAACTACCAGTAGGTATCGTTAATACGTTATTTCCCACATAAAACTTATTATTTCCATCATCTATATTTGGTATGGAATTAAAGGTCAATAATTCAACCAGCCCAAGAGTATAGTTTTTACTTGGTGATAATTCGATTGGTGGAAAATATTGAGCATCAAGTATGGAAGATGTTCCAGATATTGTCAGTGTAAAACTATCATCCATGATGGCAAATTGACAACTGATCGCATAGTATCACTGTATCCTACATATATAGAGCGTACTTATTTTTACGATCTAACTGCTTACAGAGAAATTTCAGACACCAATGACCACATTCAATACCATCATAATCTTGATATCTATTATAATTGTATCTAACGCTACCAACATCGAAATATTTCAAAAGTTCTGGCGGTGGTTGAATATTGCCGAAACTGTCAAAATAAATTACTTTCTTGCCCGACTTTTTGTATGCGACCCAGTGTGTACCAGGTCCAACATATTTGTCTAGATTCACAATGGCTGATTCACATTTGGGAAGTCCACTTGATGGTAGTCTATCGCGCATAAACACTCCGCGAAAATGTGGAATCTTCATGATCTTTGCATATTTCAGTAAATCTATGTCGGATAGTGGTTGATGAGGTAGCGTCACTTCACGTTTTTTGACGGCGTGATATAAAGACCAAGCCCTCGCTTATATGGTTTTAAATGCAATCCCTTGCCCAATGCTATAGCCTCAATCGTTCGATTATGTCGCTTAGTCTCATCCAATTCTCTGTTGGCAGCTTGAGCGGCTCCAACAGCTTTAGCTATACTAGCTACACCACCACTCAATGCGCCAGCAGCACTGAGTCCAGCAAAAATCGGTATGAGAAATGGCAAAAAACCTCCAATCTTCTTAGGTACAGGCAAAACACGAGGTGTACGTAATTTACGTTTCATGATAATTGATCTCTTGACAATTGTTCTTGCACCTTTAAGAGCACTTTTAATAATTTTCATTGGATCATTGCTGCGTACCATTGTCTTCTTCGCAGCATTGACAACGTTTTTCCAGTCCACTTTCTCGTGCCCCATACCAATTTTCCTTTTGGTCTTCATAATGTTTGTCACAGCCCAGGCACTCGTTTTCTCACCGATACTTGCGTCTTTAGCGTTGACTCTCCGCCAAGCTTGTTCACTTAATATTTTATCGGCTAGATGTCTTGCTTCGAGATCGTTAGGATGTTTCGAATATGCAATGTCATGTTCCTTGCAAGCTTTATCCAGAGGATTAATTCCGGGGTCACCGCGTGCTAGACGTTTACCCAGTTTTGTGCCAGGCCCACAGTATTGATAACCGGGCAAATGTAGCTCAATCGGAAGTCTATTAATTAAATTGTTGATCAGACCTTTTCCGCGTTTGCTCATGTTCGCACAAAGTCTAGTACTCGACTAATGGATAAATATTATAAAAACAGGATCTTATACAGTAAGGATGTTAGTTACGATGAAGAAGGGGTCGAGAGTAGGCCAACTGCCTGTTATGAATTTCGATGAATTTACGCGTGGTGATGGGAGGGAAAAAAGAAAACATCATGGTGAATTATTGCCATTCGTGCTATATTCTGTGGTCCATCAAACTATTGCAAGACAAACGCATTGCTTACTCTCATAATATATCCCAATAGGCTGAGATTTGAGAACATTTATCTTTATTCTAAATCATTGGGACAGCCAAAATATAAGTTGCTGGAGCGTCTTCTCGAACCAGTGAGTGAGGTTCAATATCATACATTTAATGAGCATGAACAGGTGGTGTCGCCAAGTGATGCACGGTCCCATTCTATAATGATTTTCGACGGTGTGGCTTGTGAAAAACAGGATAATATGAGATCTTTCTTTGCCATGGGACGACACGAGATGGTCGACAGTTTTTACCTGTGTCAAACCTATGCACGTATTCCTAAACATCTCATACGTGACAATGCAAATTTCGTGGTATTATTCAAACAGGATGACATGAATCTCAAGCATGTGTATAATGATTATGTAAATACAGATATGACATATACAAAATTCAAGAATTTGTGCTCGGAATGTTGGAATTCTGACAAGTATGGATTTATGACAATTGACAAGGATAGCGATATTACTGATGGTCGATATAGGAAAGGTTTTGATGTTTTTCTCAGCATTAAATAATCATGTTTTATGCAAAGAGAGGCAGTATCGTATGCGACACAAGATGAAGCACGCACAGCTGTTGAAGGAAAAGAGTGTCTTACATCAACTTGTTAAAGTAAGTGATGTAATCAGACGAAAACATAGAATGCTAAAAACGGGCAAAGATGATATTGAACGTACAAGACGTGAAGTCTTCAAACCAATAGTAGCACCATTGGAGAAGCTGATATCAAACAGAGACATGCTGAAGGATGAAATTAAAGATGAAAGAATTAAAAAAGAAGAGAAAGTCGATGCAGAGGCCGAAGAAATAGAAGATGAAACAACTGATGATGATTATGGGAAGAAAAAAATGGAGAATGACTTTGCACTGGGAGACGTCTCTTTCAAATCAATGTATGAAGATGCTGTCGATGACCATGATAATTTTGATGATGATAACAATGATATTGATGAAAAATCAATTCATCATAATGATGATAATACTGAAAATGATATGGATAGCAATGTAGATGAATTAATAAATGAATATCTCGTATTGTTGCAAACAAACAGAAAAGCGGGTTTGGATGTTTCATACGGTGTGCGTCAGCTTGCAAGTAAGAAAATAATGATTGGTGATTCTCCTATAGTGTTCAATACTCATGAGATTTGTGTAAAGGATAAAAAATATCCGAAAACCATTGGTTTGGTAGAGCTATTATTTAAAAAGAAGCCCGATTGTCGAATTACGTAGAGCTAGGCTCATAAAAATGACTACTCGGAGGTTTTTGAAGTCGCTGATTACGAATTCCATGTCAGATTTTCAAAACTCAAAATAGCGGATCCAATATGGTGGACGACTTATTCAAAACTTGATCCAATTGGCCTGAAATTTAGTACTCGGGAGTTTTATGGGTCGCAGATTACGAATCCGATATTAGATTTTCAAAATTCAAAATGGCGGATCCAATATGGCGGCCGACTTATTTAAAAATTGATTCAATTGGCCTGAATATGTTTTTTTAGGGGTTTTGATGGTCGCAGATTACGAATTTGATGTTAGTTTTAAAAAATGCAAGATTGCAAAAAAAAAAAAAAATCAATCTATGCTAATAAAAATGATCACTCTAGGGTTTTCGTTATTGATTATTACAAATCTTATATCAGCTTTGCCTGTAATTGGCCTACACATTCGTAGTTACCAGGATCAACCACGGGGAGGTTACAGAACACGGATCCCATTTTTTTGTTTTTTTTGTTCGTTTTTTTTTCAATATCGGACTAGAGAATGAATGACTTCCGCTATTATTAATTATCAAAATTATACAAATGCTTAACAAAAAAAAAGGTACAGATAATCAACTTTCCACTATCCTGAATAAGCCATTTTGTATTTCGAAAAGTTAACACCAGATTGGTGAACAGTGACCCCGTAAAAGTTTAAGTGGTCATTTTCTAGAGCGCAAGTGTGAACTTATTTAATTTTTGTCCACCATGTTGGATCTGTCGTTTTTATTTGATTTATTTGATTTATTTTATTTATCGTATTTATAATCAGCGGCCCCGAAAATCTCCAGGTAACAAGTTTCAGGCCAAATGAATGAATTTTTGAATAAATCGTTTGCCATATTGGATCCACCTTTTTGAATTTTGAAAATCTGACATCGAATTCGTAATCTCCGACCCCAAAAACCCGCGAGTATCAAATTTCAGGCTAATTAAATCAATTTTTAAATAAGTCGTCCGCTATATTGGATCCGCCATTTTGAATTTTGAAAATCTGACATCGAATTCATTATCTGCGTCCCAAAAAACCCCCGAGTATCAAATTTCAGGCCAATCGGATCAAGTTTTGACTAAAGCGTCCGTCATATTGGATCCGCCATTTTGAATATTGAAAATCTGACATCGAATTCGTAATCAGCGACCCCAAAAACTCCTCAATACGAAATGTAACGAAAGTTGCTCTACTCAAAAAAAGTCAGGGCTGAAAGGGTTAAAGCAAAAAATTTTTTTTTCATAATGTATGCCCCTTTGATTTTTTGCTAAGTTCTCAAAAAAACTTCGATACAGATAATAATTTTTTTAATTAGTACGTTCGTGGGAAAACTATTATTCTCATTATTTGTAATTCGAACATTTTAATGTTTTAAAATGGTATGTTCGGACTTAATTTTTCTTGAGTTTATACTTGGACGATCAGTTTTTTCGATTGAAAAAATTCTTCAATAAATATTTTCATCAGTATTCATCAATTAACTCATCTTTTATTCAGATTAGTTTTGAATTCATTCAATATTCGCTCCACGTTTTATCATAGAACGAAGTTATAAACGATCTGGAATGAAATTTGTGTTAAAATTTCTATAATTAACAAAACTTCAATTTGTACGCTTAAAAAAGAACTTAGTAACCTAAGCAATAAGTAGTTAAAACGGCAAATATTTAAAGATTATACAAACATAAAAAAATATCAGTAAATAATATAGTTGGAGAGAATTAAATTTAGTTCATTATGTAGTCAAGAGATTATCTACTTATGATGTTTTCGATGGAATACTAGTCGTGCAAACTTTAAAAAAAAACTTCTGACTATACTGAATTATTCAAGCAAGAATGAATGAATTGGGGAATACTTATATATACATTTTTTTAATAATTTTTTCAATCGAGAAAAATAATCGTCTGATCATAATCTTTAGGAAAATGAAATTACAATATAGAATTCGGAAAACTAGAAAATTTTCGAATTAAGGAAAAAAATAAAAATAATTATTTTTCCACAATCAGACTATTCAAAAAAATTCTTATACTTATCAGAATTTTTTTCAAGAATAAACAAAAATCGAAGTGGCGTATATTCTGGAAAAAAACTTTTATTGCTTTCAACTAAAAATAAACAATAAAAGCAATGATTACAATTAAAATCATATTTTTTTGGGAAAATGTTCAAAAACACAAATTATTTAAAAAAACGATAAAATTCGTGCAAGTTTTGCAAAGATATGGGCAATTGAATAAAAAACCTCACATTTTGAAAAATAGTATATTTGAAAAACGCGTGGTCGAAAAAATTTGGAAAAAATCATGAAATAGTTTTTCATTGGCCTTAAAAAGATATAAAATTCTGTAAGAAATTAAATGAGGTCGGGTTCAAAAGTGGCCGGAATGGTGTGGAAAATAATATATTAATTATGATAGGTAAAAAAAAGATCCATTTTGTTTTTTCATCTGGTTATGAGAAAAAATGGATTGCTTGGTACCTGAAGAAACACTAATTTAAATTTGAGCACTTCATGTTAATGTTAAGAGACCCTCAATGGCAAATTTTTTATTTCCCACGTGAATAACATGTGAAAATCTTTCATCATAGAATTTTCTTTTTTTCTCTTTTTGCGTTATGATTACTTATTCATTAATCATTTTCGAAGTGCCATGTTTTATGTCTTTCAGAAAAATTTGATTTTCCGTAAGTTTATACCGTGAATTCCAGAGTAGGACATCTCTTCTATCTAAAGCTTTTGTTTAATTAAAGATTTCCGTAAATTTTCTCACAAGTTAATTTCGTTTCTGCAATAAAATAATTTGTCATATACTTATTTCAATCAGACATGGGAAATTACCAGAGTCGGGAAAAGAAAGAGGAAGAGGCAGAAGAGGAAAGAAAGTACATAGAAGAAGAATATGAAAAGAGGAAGAGGAGGAAACAAATGAAAAAAGAAGAGGCGGAAGGAAGAAAGAAAAGAAGAAAAAGAATGAGGAGAAAAGAAAGAAAAAAGAAGAAAAAGAAAAACGCAAGATGCATCACAAAAAACATAATAAACCAACAATTTTTTGAATTTTGCTCATGTTCGAACAATTAATTTGTCGAGAACTAATGGTCGTGCAGCAAATTATCCCGATATATTAAACAGATTATCCTATGTAATCGATTTCTTTCTGTCAATTGCAGGGCGTCGAAGATCTGCCGGACGGAGCCGGCGGCGTGGTACCGGCGGAGAGGTGCCGCTTTATACAATCCGCGCCCATTTTTTTTTAAATAAATAAATTAATAATGCTAAAATAAATAGATAGAAAATAAAATCAAATTGAAACAATAAATAAATAAACGATTTCATTAAAACGTAGAACTACAGGTTATTTTTTTGCCCATGATTTTCCGTTGTTGAGCGTTAAGCTCGATACTTTTGTAAGCGAAGTGTCGCAAAAGTTTTTGCTACTCGATACAAAAGTATCGAGTATCGAGAAAAATTTCGCTACTCAATACAAAAGTATTGAGCTCGGAAATGGCTCGATACTTTTGTAGCCAAGTAGCGTAAAAGATTTCGCTACTCGATACGTTGCTAAGAATATTGTACATGAGTATAATAAATTCATATAATAAATTATATGATTAAATGCGATATATTATAATTAGATACTGGAACAAAGTTTTATCAGAAATTAGTATAAGTGCTAATTAGAGGTTTTTATTTCTATTTTGTTGTCGCCACTTTCTCGCATCGATACATTTTTTCCCCTGTAATATAATAAGAAGAGATTAGAACTATATATATTTTTATATGTAATACTTACCTGTGATAAACTCGCATAAGACTGCTGGTACCTGAAACAAAGATGAAAGCGCTATATATATTATAAATAGAATATTTAGCGAATAGAGATACTTACCGTCGCTACTGTAACAATTGTAAAAGAACGAGGGCGCCTGAAAAACGTGACCCGCTACTATACTCCCCGGAGAAATTGTCGCGCGACGTACGGCTCTACCCGCTCGCGGCGTGCTTCGTTAGGAGACTCACCGCTAGGCCGTGCAGCGTCGCATCGCTTCTCGTCCGCGACGCAGACCCAGAAAGTATACATATAGACGAGCAGCGTTCGACCGATCACCCGGTGACAGATCTCGGTAACTGATGATTGCAGTTCTGCGTAACGAGTTCATTACCAAAGAACGTCGAAAAAACTTCCACTCTACGCTTCATATGGAATGTAGCATATACTTCCACTCTACGTTTCATATGGAATGTAGCACATACTTCCACATTTTTCCCATAACCATAGGGAATGTAGTACATACTTCCAACGTGATATGGAACGTAGCATATACTTTCCTCTCATTAGCAAAAAAACTCGAATCGACCGATCTTTACGCTTACGCCCCTCTGGCCGTAACAAATCACTTTTCTGTCACACGTGTTCATCCAGCACTCTTACGCATAGATCTTGATCTCATTACTTTACGCTTACGGGTACCACACGACCCCGAGAGATACTATGCGAGCTTTTTTTATATAAATTTTGTATCGTTTTTTGTTGTTGTAAAGGGGGGTATAAATGCAACCCTCGACCTTTGCCTGCGAGCAAAAAAAGGACGAGTCACGATATTGACATTTTTATAAACCAATATTACGCCTACCAAGGATTTGTTATTTTTTTTCGTCCGTTCGAAGTCGAATTTGGCAGTAAACAGGTGTCCTCGATCTATTGCGAGATGTTCTCTCGTCGTAGATGCTTTCGTCGTTGCTTGTGTCTACTTGTTCCTCGTTTTCGCATTCACTTGTTGTTGAGGAGGTCTCTTCTGGTTTAAGATCTTCCGAAAATTTTGATTGGGTTTCTGGATGGCTTTCTTTTTGTTGCAGTTGTTGAAGGGCCTATACCAAGGCCCTTCAACAACTGCAACTGCAACAACCCTGGTCTGCCTTTTTCTGGTTGCAATACAATTCTGTGTGCCCTGATTTTTTGCAATAGGTACACTTTCTGTCTGAGTGATTCATTACCATGATGTACTCGAGTGCTTCCTTCATTTTACTGGTAGTGTGTATCGAGTCAAGGTCGAAATTTTGAATGTCATTCTGATATTCTTGTTCCTTTATTGCTATACCTTCGTTGTTCTCTTGGTCTTCTTCTTCTTCGTCTGAATCGTATTCGGCGTACTCAGTGTGATGGACGTTCGGCTTGTTCATCGAGAAGAACTTCCTTCCTTCCTGGGGTTTGTTGTTGAATTTTGATCTCTCGTAATTAAATTTAGGTTTTTCATATTTTCTTTGATGCTAACCTTCGTGAAACATTCCTCGTTGTCTTTGGATACTTCTCTTGAAATTTGTATGTTCTCGAGCGGTCGCTTCTGCTTGTGCTAATGAATAAATGTCTTTGGTTCGGAGATAAGCTCGCGTGTGTTCCTTGAGGTTTTGTAAATACGTCTGAATAATGTCCTTGTCCGATATCTGTAAATAAGCGGCGATGGCCTCATCGGTCTGGTGTGCTTGCTTCAGTTCCAGTCGCTTAGCGTTCAGCCAGGACGTGTAGATTCTGAGGAATCTGGTGTTATATTCCTGAATCGTTCCTTGAGTATGGACACATGCTGTCATCTCATTCATGGATAACAGTGATGATTTCATTGGGTTAACACGTTTTACTAAGACGTCCTTTAATTGATCATAAGTATAAATGTCAACGTTCGATATGCAGTTTTGTGCTCTTTGATTTTCATTGTTAATACTTTTTCCAATAATAAACCATGTTGGCCCGGCGTGGTCCAATGTCGTGCTCGGTCGACTTTCGTTGTCCATTCTGTGATGTTGACTGCTCCTTCTTCCGTGTCTCCGGTGAAGATGGGTACTATATCAATAGTCTCCCTAGCAGGTGCAGTTTGATTTGGTAGCAAATCATGAGGTTTCAAACGTGGTCTGTATGGATGATTTCCACTACTACTTGGTTGACTTTCACCGTCTTCGTCGTCGTCGTCGTCGGGGTCATCGTCATCTGGATTTCCCGAGGGAGGTACGTCGACTTGATGTTGGTTACGTGTGCTTGGCTGTCGTCTATTATCCTTCGGTGGTTGTCGATTCAACTGGAAAGGGTTTGAAGGCGACTCTAGTTTTTGGATAAGTTGTCTCATCATTGTTTCGATATTTTTCATCTGATTTTTCACAGTTTGTAGACTCTGTTGAAGCTGGGTGTTCTCTGTTTTTAATGTTTGTATTTCGTATTCGTTCATTCTGTTTTGCTGGTCATCAGTAATAGTTAAGGTAGTCATTTCGTGTTGATGTACTTGTTTTAGGTTATTTATAGTGGAATTTATGTTTTTTATGTATTCGTTTTTTTTCTTCGAGTGTAGCTTGTATTTCTAAGATAGTGTTTCCTAATTTTTCTTTCTCTCTGTTACAATTTTGCAAAATAGTTTCTTTATTCAGTTGAAATTCTAATTTTATTTGTTCTTCAAATTGCTGTTGTTCTTTTACAAGCCTTTCTTCCGTTTTTCTAAGTTCTCGTACCTTTTCGTTTAATTGTCTGGCAAATTCGGTATCGTAATTCTTTTGTATTTCTTCCACTACTTGTTCTGGTACGATTTTCAATTGATCTTGAGAATCACTAGATCCTTCCTCTAAGAATTGTTTTTGTGTTATTATCTGGGATTGCAAAGTGAGGTTTGTACTTTTAAGTGCCCTAATTTGATCTTAATAAGTTTGGTTTTCTTTCTTAAAGGTTTCTATTTGGTCTTGTAAGTATTTTAGTTCAATTATGTGTTTCGATTTTTTCTTTTCTAACTTCTGTTTCTCTATTTGAATGTCTTGTACGATGCGTCTGAGTTCGTCGTTTTCGTCGTTTTGTTTTTAGGTTTCTATGTGTTTTTCTTCCAAAATGTTTACAATTTGGTTTTCGAGATCCCAATTCCGGGCTTCGAGGGTTCTAATAAGATCGTTCTGTTCAAGATTCGCTTGGCCTAAACGTTCTACGAGAGCGAGATTACTATCGTTACTTTTCTGTATATGGGACAATTCTCTTCTTAATCCGAGTTGTATTCTTTTGAGTTCAAGTTTCTCAACGTAAAATCGGGAGCTCTGTTGCTCTTAAAGCCTGTTTTTTTTCGGCTACCCCTTTGCACTCGAGGCCTTTTTCGCTTGTGCTAACCAGCAACTCGAGACGGTTTCAGCCAAATTCGAGGAACACTCTACAAATACTTTAAAAACATTTATGAATAAACAAACGTATACGAATAATAAAGTTCCACCAGTTTATACATTTATATGTTGAAAATAACAAACTTTATTACATATTACACTCCGAATTCAAATCGGCCGGGCACCGAATAGGCGCCGCTCGAGTGCAAAGGGTTAATTCCTCTATATTATTTTCCGATTCCTGAAGTGCGTATTGTAACTGTTCGATTCCTGTGTCTCGTAATTTTTCTTCTTGTAACGCTTTATCTTTTAACGTAAGCCCTTCGTCAAAGTATTTGTTTACTAAGAGAGTGAGCTGGGAGTTCGTGGCTCTTGCTTCTTCGAGTTCTTTTATTGTTACGGGGTTTTCTACTGATTGTCTTTTCCGCGGTGGTATTATTTTACTAAGGCTGGATGTTTCTGCTTTTGATTCTTTTGTCGTAGCAATAGCGATTTGATTTTCTGGACGTAATGCTATAGCAAGATTTTGTTCTGAAACTTCTCCAATTTTCTGTTTTCCTGTGGTTACTAAAATATATTCTAATGAATGAGGGACGTTGTGATAAGCCAGTAAATGTGGATGATTCTTGGGAGTTTTGTGAAATTGCCGAGTCGTTTTTTCTATTTGTTCTGATTTTCTTAAAGCGTATAAATCTTCTTTAAGGTTCCATTCGGGATGATTCTTGTAATAAAGAAAATAGCTGAAAAAAGTCCGTGAAATATCTTTTCTTAGTTTCTTTACGTGGTTTGGAATTTCGTCAATTACCATGCTTCTTCCTGATATGCTATTTCCTGTCGTGGACATTACCTTAAATTTTCGTAACGCCTACGTGTGTGTACATTTGGAGGATATTATTTTTTCTTACATGTATATATATATTATGGTGGGTCAAAAAAATCAATTATTATTTTGAGGACTGGACATAGCCTCCAATGCTAGTGATTCTTTCAAAGTTACCCACACAAAATTCCTTAACTACGTTGTTTTGAGGATAAAGTAGTTACAATTTCCTATTTTTTATTTATCGTGCGCAGAATATTAACTGCGGAAAAGTCTTGTCGCAAGTTCTTTATTACACAATTATTCGTCGAACACTCACGGAAATTTCAATGTGGCAATGATTTTTTCCGGTAACACATAATTAACTAAGTTTTTTATTTTGATCTTCGTATTTTTACACCCTTCTTGGCGAAGTTTCGGTAACCAAATTTTTTTGTTGCCTTTTTTGGTATTACGATTTTTTCATCATTATCCTGGCAGGATCGCCAATTTTATGTTACGCGGGATGGCTCAAAAATGACTCAAATCCAACTAGCGTTCGTTATTAACTCTGTCCTCGTGCAAAATACACATCACGAGGTAACTCGCCTTTATAAAGAACCTAAGGTTTTCGAATCGCCAGATTAAGTTTTTGGTAAAGCCGTTTCAAGGCTATACTACTTATCAGAATGGTAATATGCGTAACAATAGGTCTGTAGCCCAACGGTGTCTTTATCGACGGGGCGGTTTTCCTGCGGAGTCAGAATCAGGACCAATGCGAAGAACGTCACGAATATTGTGTCTATAAAGATACTTGCCAAAATGTAGATCATAGGCTCTCTCTCTTGGAGACTTCCGTTACAGTGAGCAGTCGATGTCTTCGGAGAAAGAGGACGAACCTTGATGAGTACGATGCGAAACAGGTGAAGATTAGTTGGAACAAGGTGTCTTTAGGTTTACACAAAGGAGAAGATCACGAGTGCAGTATTTTATCGGTTTAATTGTAAATGCAATTATTTAATACACGATATTTTCTTCACTCGGATACGAATAACAATGTTTCGGTTTATTGACACTACTACTTATACGTTACAGCACACGCGTTAGGTGTTATACCGAGTTCTTATAGAAACTTGTAAATTGTTATCCCGTACGCGCGGTAAGGACTACTACTACTTGAACTAAGAGTAGAGACTTGGAATTTTTAACAATTTTACAATTTAACAATTTTAATATGCGGCGTATCTAAGCGATAGTGTCACGGTGAGAGCGGGGGATAAGGCGTCTAGCTCTCGGCGATATTTGTTTAGGTATTCGTACATTTCCTCGTATCATATCCGGTTAACTTATCATAGAAAATGTAGCGTTATTTATTCTTAAACAATTTTATTCGGGCGTAGTTATCATGGTAGCGTATGTCGACCGTGAGACGCGGCGGTAAGTCTCAGCGACGAAAAGATATTATTATATGTTTTTTGTATATCTAATCTTATTCTATGGATACGGAAACAAGGACTTTGCTCTACTGAAGGCAACTCATGTGGTTGGTTTACATGGCTGGGTTGCATGGCGCCATGCAAAACCGCGACGCCATGTCACTTTTGGCGAACCGGCGTTGCGGGCGGATTGAGAGTGACAAGGCTTGCGAGATATAGGATTGTTGTGCGATTTTTCCGAGAGAAAGCCGGTATAGAGAAATATTTACGGAAAAGATTAAGAAAGATCGAGCAAGGAAGATTTGAGGAAAATAGAGGAACGAGAGATTAAGGTAATTTGGATGAAGAGATCGAAATTGCGTACGTAGTCTAGGATTCGAAGAGTAAGGAATACGCGAGAAAGAACGCAGTAAATCATTGTCTTTTCCTTTTTTCCCCGCGTGGTCGTGGAGCGAGTGCGATCTTTTCTTATCTTGAATTAGCGTTTGGCCGCTTCACGGCCAAACCGGGCGAGGGGTCGACGGGACTCCCAGTCCCGTAGCTGGGAGTCGATTGCGCGACTCTCAGTGTGTTTTCTTTGTAAAAGTGTCGCATCCCGGCCGAAACTCGAGCATGTAACGTGTGTTTCTTTTTTTTTTATTCATAAGTAGACGTGGCGAGATGGCGTGTCTCGCGCGCAGCCAAGAGTGCAAACAAGTAATATCCCGAGCGCATGCCATAGGTGCGACATTCATCTGCCGGAAATTTTCACGGCAAGCCACCTCAGTGCGGGGGGATAGCGTTCTCGGAAGATGGTCGAGGGGCGAGGTGCACTGCGGCAGTTTCGCTGACGATAATCGCCCCGACGATAGAGGAATCCGCTTCGCATCGTCTCGACGGAGACGATTCTGCTGTCATAGCCATCTCGCTATTACTCAGCAGCTCACCGAGGAGGAACTTCATTTCGCATCGTCTCGACAAAGGCGATTTGGCTGCAATAGCAGTCTGGCTACTGCATTACAGTTCAACGAGGAAAACATTCGTTTCGCATTATCTCGACGGAGACGATTCTGCTGTAATAGCAGTCTCGCTATTACTCAGCAGCCCACCGAGGAGGAACTTCGCTTCGCATCGAAGCGTTTCGATGGAGATGATTTTGCTGTGATAACAGTCTCGCTCTTGCGCTGCCGCTCAATAAGGATACGTGACTTGGAATTTTCGCAGTATTTTTTTTGGGACCCTGCCGCTGCCTCCTCCGCTTCGGTGCTCGCATTTCTCCGTGCTTGAGCCACGAACGCACTGAAGCGGGTTACGCATTCTGCTATTTCGAGCGTTTTGCAAGTGTACGCATTTTTTTCTTATTTATAGCTTACGGCAAGCTCACGCAATTCTGTGCTACTTTCATTTTACAACGAGGGTACGCATTTTTCTTTATTGGTAGCTTACTACAAGTTTCGCATTTTCCTCTTTTTATAGCCTATTGCGAGTTTAGGTAATTTTTCCGCGTTTCGAGCTATAGCGAGCTCGCGTCTGTCGAGCTCACCCAGTCAACAATTTCCGTAACGTTTTTTTAGTACCTCTTTCTCGCCTACTGCGATTTAGTTTTTTTTGTAATGCGAGTGCGCTTGTTGATTCTAATTTTGTGAAGATTCTTTTTTTTTTGTCACCCTGCTCTGGCATAATACATGCTTGTGTGTCCTATCCGAGCCCTTTGGTGTAGTTTGTTTTTCCTTCTGCTGCTTTGCGTCCCCCCCTGCGATCCGTGAATCCCCTTTTCCTATTTTTTCTCCCCTTGCCTGGCTTTGCATGTGCGGTACTGCGAGCACCTGTGACCAAAGACCCCAGGGTATAGGGTAAGTAGCCGTTGCGTCGGAGGATTACACCCTGGGACAACCGAGACTCAGAGGTCGAGCTCAAGGATCAACGACCAGGAATTTTGCTCATTAAGAAATGGCGCCCAACCATCAATAAAGAGAGCGCGTATACTCCCCACGCGCCGCACAGAGATCCGTCTCGGATATTTTTGGCGTTCTCCCCGTATCCACGAGGGGGACGTCATAATATATATAATGCCCCACAGTAATGTACTTCTTAATATAGCAAACAATACTCGCTTGACATATTTTAGCACTCTTCGACAACCCACTCGTCTGCAGGTCAAATAGTACGATTGTGCTGTTCCTTAAATCAGCTACATCATCTATAGTAACAGGTTTCAAGTTAATAAACACTATCAAAAATAAAATAAGAACAGGGAATGCCTTGTCTCGATAGATACAAGTAGATACTCGGTAGATGATTGATCCGGTGTATCGCACAGAAGCTCTGATACTTCATCAAGGGCGCACTCCGCTTCGTACGTGATCCCTGCTTTTCAGCAGCAGCAGCAGCAGCAGGCAGCATTTCTTTTATTTCTGCCGTTAGAGATAAATAATCTCCTTTTTATACCTCAGCGGTTTTTGATAACTCGGATTTTCTCAATCTCGCGTTATCTTTGACTTTGCGCTACGATCTCGTTTTTTTGTCAGAAGAAAGCCCGAATTTTTCGAAAACTTGCGTCACGTATATTGTACCAATATTTTTTTGGTACACAGCGGCCGCAATTCTGTACGCCATTGATTCCGAAGCTCCGTAAAATTGAGCTTCCGCGTGCTTGCTACTTACGATCTTATTGAAGTTTTCATTCGATTGCGAAGAACCGCAAGGTGCGAGTTTATAGGCGTTGTTCACGTACTTGGCAAATACGGCAAATTTGGAATGAAGCTCCGGATCTATCAAGGCTTTACCCCCTGGGATATGATGCGCACTGTTTTCCTTGGTGTGAGAGCGACACCAATCTCCACATTTTTCGTGGTTTCCATCTGCATGGTCGACAATATTGAGCAACAAAAAAGTACTTGGCGCATTTTTAATATACTTCATACGGCATTCTAAAAAAAAATACATCTTTTACAATATTCAGAATAATAATAACAATAGTCGAGATAACTAACACCGTTATTAAATTTTTATTTTTTAATTAATATCTTTATGTTGACTGTTGCGCCAAGTACTTTTTTTTCATGAAGTGGTTTTGCAATTTTTACGAACAGCTTTACTCATGTCGTGTAGTTTTTTCGACTACATGATAAAAATTCATAACTCGGCCAATATAATAATATCAAAGGTTTTTTGTTGTCTCGTCTAGTTTTGCGAGTGACAAAAGAATAGAGCAAGCACACACAGAGTACTTGTCCGGTTTTTTTTCCGTCGAAGACGATTTGTGCTGAGATATCATTCGTTTTGGTAAAAATTCTTTAATAATAAAGTCAAATCCTGGTTTCCGATGATTGGCATATCCTATTGCATCGGTTCGAATAATGCTGTTCTCCGATAAACAGCGATATCAATAATTATGCAAATGTCGATATTCAACTAGATAAAACAGAGCAAAAAATTTAAATCTTAGTCTCCGATGCATGCGATGTACTTTTGCATCTTCCTGAATTAGAATCTTGGTGTTCGATGAATGCTATATGCTGTACCTGTTGCATTTTTCAATAATCTCTCTCTCCAATAGACAGTGACATGTACGATCATGCAAATTTAGATATTACAGCGAATATAAAAAAGAAATAAGGGAAAATGGTTCTCTCCGATGAATGTTATATGCGATACCTTGTGCATTAGTGTCAATAATCGCATTCTTCGATGAACAGCCACATCAACAATTGTGTAAATCTAGATATCCGACTAGATAAAACAGAGCAGTAAATCAAAATCTTGGTCTCCGATGAATGCTCTGTGCATCGGTTTTAGTAACCTCAGTCTCCGACAGATAGTGACACAAATAATCATATAAACTTAGATACTCCGCTGAATACAAAAAAGCAGTAAAGTAGAATCCTGGGGTCCAATGAGTGAAATATGTTACACTTTTTCCATCCTTTCAAGTTGTAGCAAAAATTCAAAGGAATCGGCCCACGACGGACTGGCGGAGAAAGGAAGAAAATTAATAACGCGTCCCGTTGGGATAGTGAACACTTTATTGAAGTCGTGCGTGTGTCTTCTTCAAAGACGCGTGTCGAACTAACTTTGATTTTCGGCGAACAATATAATTCCGATATATACTCGTACGCTCACACATACCCGCAGACGCACACATACTCACAGATACACACATACCCGCAGCAGACGCACCTCGTTCGGTTTCGATACCTCTTACAAAGTACTATTACTCACCGGTGAACAGCAACCTCAATATTTGTATAAATCTAGATAATCAACTGAATAAAAGAGCAGTAAGCTTAAATCTTGGTCCCTAAAAAATTCACCTCTTCACCAATTCAAAAACTGATGGTAAAGGTCAAGATTGCGAATAATACAAATTTGGAGAAAATAATATGAAACACACCCGAAAAGCATATTTCATTTTATTAACAAATATTCTTTTATCAACAGCATGTTTCTGAATCTAACTACGTTCCATTCATATTCTTTTCGATATCTATCGTCCAAAAATCAGTTTTTCATTAATTAATTTATCACAAATGCACATTTTCAAAGTTCTTTCAAGTGTTTTGTATTTACAAAAAGATTTTCATCTTACTGAAAAGAACTTTTTCACTAATTGAAATTCATAAGCGTTGACGTTTTTTCCTTATATCCACATAAGTTCGTTTGAAGAGGTTACAAATATGCGTAAACTCAGTTTTTCGGGAAAAGATATTCGTCGAGCCTCGTGATTTTCAATTATATACCGAGCTCTTGTACTGAGTCTCTCGTTCATTCGATTATTCTTTCATACAGTATGTATAAAATATTGAACACCGTGGTAATTCGCCCTGCGTGACCGAAAACTAGTCGCGCTCATAAAAATCCGGCATGCGTGACATCTCGAACAGACGCTACAGCGTCAAAACTAAGGCACGCATTGGAATCATGAAATTAATGAAACACGAAAATGGGACGTCTAGTCGCAATTTTATTGACACCAATCGACAGATCGTTATCACATCACTTAATGAAACCGTGGTCAAACGTTAATTTCATTCTTTACATTCATCTAAAATTAATGGGAAAAGGTCGGCAATGCGCGTGAAAGTAGTTTGTTCGGGAAAAGATACTTGGCGAGCCTCGGGACACGTACTTATCCCGAGACTCTGCCGAGACTCTCGATCTTAAAATGCAAACATAGAAACAGAGCTTGTAACGTGTATGTTTTTGTTACATTCAAATTTATAAAGATTCGAGACTCAATCAGGGATCAGATTAATTTGTGGACACACGGTAAATAATATGACCCAGATTTATTCTATATTCATCCTTTACATCATTTTTTTAAATCCACAGGTGTGTGTCCGTGTGTGTGTGTAATGTTTGTTTGCGTATTTAATATATAACGATTTAAATGTTTAGCCTATTTTAATTTCGGAGAATGCCTAATTAAATTATTTCGTAGCCGTTGTCTCGTTCGCTCTGTTTATGTTTTTCTTCCGCCACCTCCGCGCGCGCTCGCCTTGCCCTGCGCTTCTCTTCTCTTTCCCTCTCTTTTTCCACTTTATCGCGTTGTTAGTCTTGTCTAATGTCTGTCTCTGTCTCTCGTTCACACTCTAATCGCTTTTCTCTCTTTCTCCTCTCAGGAAAGACCGTTTTCCTTACGCTTTCCCTTTCCTTACTGTTCGTTCAATACTCAGGAATAGCGACCAGTAATTGCGATATCTTCTGTTCTCATTCTCCTCCACCTGAACAATACTGCTTTCCTTACGTCCTTCCTTTCCTTACTATTCATCCAGTATTTGAAAGTGACGATCAGTAATCGCAATTTGCTTGTAACACTGTGTGTTTTCTGCCTTTTGAATATCCAGTTGCCTCGTTTTCCTCACGTCCTTATCCTCTTACTACCAGGGCCAGAATCACAAGGGGGCTCGTACTAATGATTTTCGGGATATTCTTCAGACACTCCCGAATACATTCGCCTTTATTCTGGTTCGTTCGCTTCCTTGAGACCCTCCTTACTACCAGGGCCAGTTAAGTGTCTCGGTCGCTACTTCTACCTTTATAAAGGGCGTATGTGCTCAGTAACACGGCGTGTTCTGTTCGATGTACTTGTTGCCGCATCAATTAGCATGAAGATACTCTTGTTAATGCCACGAAATAAGTCCTTTTGTCCTTGCAGTGACCGGGTATTTATACTCGGTTTCCGAATGTTTAAAGTTCCTCTTCCCCCCTTGCCTGTGTAACGTTTTGTATGTATTCGTTTTAAATATTAAATTAAATGATCGTTTCTAAGGAAATTCTCTTAGTGTGCGTCTGTGTTTTTGTTTTCTCGGAATTTTATTAGTGTATGTGTCTGTCCATGTCTTTTCAAGATGTTAGTTCGTCTGTGTCAGATTTTGTCGCAGCGTCTTATACTTGTGCAATCATCCGTTTGGTTTGGGGAGGGCGCTGCGCTCAGTATTCAAATTCGAATATGTCTCATTACCCCCCCCCCCCTAATTCCTGTGTTGCCGATCGTGTCTCATGAGCTCGGTAACTGAGGAATTTTCTACTTCTGCTCCTCTCCCGTGTCTGCATTTCTGTCGTTTCGCCATTAGTGTATGTGTTTTTTGCTTGCTTTGGTATGTTCGTTTTGTGTTGTGAATATGTTATGCTCTGTATATTGTAACGTATCCAGTTTTGGTTACATTTAAAATTTGTTTGTTCGATCAGACTTCGATCAGGGAATAGATTAGTTTAACGTCGGGTAAATCTGGTAAAACAAGATGTATTCTTAAATAAATAGTAGGTGTGTACAGTGTCTTTCGTGGTAACGGTGAGTATTCCGTGTATTCTCCGCTTTATAATGGTTTGTCTACGTACTAAACTTAATCCTATGCTTAAAATACTAACAGTGTTCGTGATTATTATGTGTCGTAATGCTATATAATTTAAAAACGACGCGCGTTGAGTTGTGCCTCGCGGAGTAACGCTCGCAGCGCCCCCTCTCTCTCTTGCGAAACGTGGTAGCTTTCGAACCGGGTGAGCACAGTGCCCCCTTTTGCCTTTCAAAATGTTCGCGCGTGGGTCCGGTGACCTCGGAGTATACGAGCTGCCCTCGTGTGGCGCTTTACTCAAACGCGTTCGTCGCGGACTGGCGAGCGATCCGCCTTAACGCTTTCAAAATGTCGCGCGCTGGGCCGGTGACCTTGGAGCGTGTGCGGCGCACTCTGACGGCAGATGACAGTAACTCGTCCGCAGCGTACTGCCGTGATCTCGATCAATCGCTCTAGTGCTTCAAAATGTTCGCGCGTTACGACGAGATCTATTGCGCAACTCGAGTGTCGCGTCGTTCGCTTGGCAGCGATCGAAATACAATATGGCGCCGATTGTGCTCGCAAGGTGACGTGCACCTGTCACTTTTCGTGATCTCTATCGGTGAGATTCTTTTTAATATCTGTGTAAAGACTCACGGTGTTTTTACGTGTGGTGTAGTGTAGTGTCGTCCTGTGTTGGTGATGTGTGTGTTGTCACGTCACGTCCGTCTCGTGTAATGTGGTACGTCCTCCCTGTTATCGCGTACTTCTCCCTCGACTCCGCTCCTATTTCTTTCTCTCACAGCTGATTTTGACAGCTGTCACAAACGTGGTTTTCGTAAATCCCTCGTGTGATTCTCGTAGCCGTTCGCACGTTTTCCTGATCCCTCTGGTTTCCTGCCTTCGCAGGAAGTACTTCCTAGAGCCTTCAGTAGTCGTCGTGGTCACAGTACGCCGGGAACACTCGGAATTACGGTCCCCACAAATATTAACTCACGAAGGGTTAATACTCAATGTGCATACGTGTCTTCGAGTCGTTCAAAATGATACGAGTCCTCGATTTCCTCAGGCTTTGGCTTCGTACTCCCTGAGTATCGTAGGGTTTTTCCCGTACTCTGACTCGACTACGAATCACTGTCCGTTCATTCGCGTACCGAGAGACCGTCTTACAACCAGGGCCAGATCGTCCTCGTCGGTACACTACTTCCACGTAGGTGATGCCGTAAATCGAGCGCGTGACACTCTCGTGCACGGTGCTTCTGTGTCGCGAGTTGTTCAAGACTGTGCGAGTCCTCGATTTCCTCAGGCTTTCGCCTTCGTACTCCCTGAGTATCGCAGAGTTTTTCCCAAACTCTAGCTCTGATACGAATCACCGTCCGTTCGTTCGCGTACCGAGAGACCGTCTTACAACCAGGGCCAGATCGTCCTCGTCGGAACACTACTTCCATGTAGGTGATGCCGTAATTCGAGCTTGTGACACAATTGTGCACTGGACTTCGATTTCTGAGAGTATTTAGCATGTAATGCTCTATTCAATCTCTCGAAACCAAGTCTAATTTTTGGTTCCCTTGCTCCCCTGATTATACCCCGAATATTTTGTTTAAACATCCCTTCCCTTTGTGCCATTTGTTTCTCTCAACCCTAGCGTGTTCTGTGAGCCAAAATTTGATTGGTAATTTTAAACTGGTAAAGTCGAAAAATTCGTCTCAAATATTGACTAGTAACCAATTTTTCCAGAATCGAACGGAAGCGATTTTGGTTGGACTGGTAAGTTACTACAATTCATATTTTGGATGGTTATGGTTTTCGTAGCTCCGCTCATTTATCGCTACCAGTTTCATTTTGGATGGTTACTCGGTTCTCGATCTTTGTTGAAGATACGGTGTGATTCTCCACGAATGCTGCGCTTTATCTGCTGTCCAAACTGTATTTCTTAACGATATTCTCAGATTTTTCAAGTTCCACACGCTTCACCGAAGGCTCACAACAATTACTGTAACTGTCGATTCAAAACTTCGTAATATTGTTATGACACAATTCCATCAAACAAGATTACATTTGCAATGAGAAAATAAAACTGGTAGCTAGAATTGGGCGGGGCCGCAAGAACCGAATAACCATCCAAATTATAACTGGTAAGTAGGATCAACCAATATATTCTTGAATCACGCGACTTTAGATGAAAAATCGCTACCAATCAAAATTAGAGCAGATTTTTTCGACTTTACCAGTTTGCAAAATCGCACAACCCGCTAGGGAATATTGTTAACTTTTGTCCCTTCCCAAATTTTTCCCCCGAATTGTCGTTTCTGTGTGTTTCGGTGTTTGTGTTCGTCGACTTTTATGTCTCTGTGTTGTTTTCGTGTGATTGTTATATGTTAATTTTTAAATGTTTAATTTTTTCGTTGTTTTCGTGTTCGGTCAGCTGTCGTCGTTGTGTTGGTGTGTGTCGGTGTTCTGTGTTTACACTTCGGTTGTTGACCCGCGATCATCTGTTCGACGCGTTTTGACATATAATAATTTCGGATTTTTGTTTTTCAGGTGCACTCGGTCGTTCACCCGGCTTTGAACAGCCATGACGGAAAAAGGGGGGGGGGGAGCATATGAGACGTTTGACGTTTCAATATGTTTCGCCTTGTGTGTGTCGCCTTGGTGCATGTCGATTTGCTTTATGTATTTCGCTGACTGATCGGTGTTGTGGGAAAAAAAGGTTCAACACATACAGGGTGACATGTTAAGGGTGGCCACCCCCTTTTATTTCGCCCCCCGTAAAGATAATCGGATGGGTCGCGGGTGATTTTTGAAGGAAATTTTCTGAACTTTCCGATAGAAAATACGGCGTTCATCGGAAAATGATAGGTTTTGCAGCACAAAAGTAGCCACTACGAAAATAATGTGAAAACACATTTTTTTCTGACAGGAATAAAGTAGACTTTATTCCGAATACGGGCCATACGCGAAAAATTTTTTTTGAGTATTGCATCATTGAGAAAAGTGATATCAAAAATGCGCGTTATCGAATAAATTTGAATATGACTGAACGAAACAACGGAATTGAACGAGCGGTACGAGAGTGATTTGCTGCGTCGTCTGCTTGCTGACGGCATATTTTTCAATCACCTGACATTTCTTAAATAACCTTTTTGGCATTTCACACTGACAGATACAAAATTAACATTGGGAGAGTGAACTTGAGCGCAAAAGACAAACCGAGTTTGAGACAAAACACCCTGTTCATTCGATTCCAACGTTTCGTTTAGATAAGTTTAAATTGGTATTATAACACCTAATTTTGACATAACTTTTCTTAATGATGCGATACTCAAAAAAAAATGTTCGCGTGTGTCCCGTATTCGGAATAAAGTCTACTTTATTCCTATCAGAAAAAAATATATTTTCACATTATTTTCGTCGTGGCCATTTTTGTGCTGCAAAACCTATCATTTTCCGATGAACGCCGTATTTTTTATCGAAAAGTTCAGAAAATTTCCTGCAAAAATAACCCGCGACCCGTCCGATTATCTTTACGGGGGGCGAAATAAAAGGGGGTGGCCACCCTTAACATGTCACCCTGTATATATATTTTCGTTCGTATATTGTTACATGGATGTGATTGATGTCTCATCGTCGCTATCCTGTTCCTCATCGTCCTCGGACACGATCAGATAGTGTTGGAGGAACTCCCGTTTCTCCCCCACTATCTCGTCTACGATTTCGTCCTCGTCTTCTATCACCAGGGTGGATGCTGTATAGTTGTCGTCGTCGTCGTCGTATTCCTCGTAATTATCCTCGTTCGTATTTTGCCTTCGTCGATCGATGTTTTCGGTGTCATAGTTGTCCGCCGAAGTACTTAGCATACATTCTAACTTGATGTGGAGCCATTCATGGCAGCGCCAATTCCCTCCTTCAGTATTCCATTCCGGTTCGGTTGGGTTTTTCCGGCTGGTAGCAAGATCATGTTGCTTTAGACGCGAAATTACACTTTTATTGCCCTGGAACAGGATGTCAACCCAGCACCGATCCGGATTCCATTGTGCTTGGCGGATTTGAATTGTGTGTGGGGTTTCCCCTAATTTTTGCTGGATGGCCTGGGTGACATCACTGTCCCAGGTCGTTCCATCCAGCGGCCCGGTTTTCGCCAATCCGCACGCGATCGCAACATATGGGACCTATACCCGGTTTCGGGGACTGAAAAAAATTGGTCATGGGTTACGGTCCCCTGTCGTCCCCAGTCCCCGAATCAGACGGTGTGGTATCCTTCTTCCGTTTCGACTATCGTGCCCCTCAGGAACTGCTCCGACACTAAACATAGAACGGCCCGGTCAGGGAATATTTCCTCTTCGAGCACCGGGTACACCCCTTGAGCTGTCGTCTTTGCTTCTTCACGCCACTGTAACACACTAATCGTGCGTCCATCCAGTACTTGAAAATAAAAATGGGACAGATCGAAAAAAGCTACTATTCATTTCTATGTGTTGTTGCCCGCTTCCTAGATTGGATAATTGTGGAAGTGGGGCGTCCACGTCTCCATTAGTAGTGCCAGGGTCATCATCGAGTTTGTGTTTTGTCGTGCCATTTTATCGTTTTTCCGTGGATGTTTGCTGTTGTTGTCTTTTTTTTCCGTTTTCTCAATCGTTTTTCCTTTTTTGTGTATGCGGTTTCGTCGTTGTATTCCGTAATTCCAATCGTGATCCTTTTCGCATGTCGCCGGGTTCATCGTTATAATTTGTTCGATTTTACTTTGATGTTTACTGAGGCGCGTTTCGATTTATACTAAAGTTACAGACCCAACGATTTTCCCGGATACCAAATTTTGATTTCTTCGTCGGTGAGCTCCTTGATGTTTGTGTTGTCCATCTCTTTCTTTTGCACGATTTTTCCTATCTTTTGTCTCTTCCTAGCGTTTCGAATTATTTTCTTCCATCTCCTTTTCATTGATGTAATTGGTTTAAGATCCATCGGTATTAATTTCCATTGTTGGTGTGATGTACTTCTGCTCTCCTCTTCATCACTCTCAAGCAACCACCAAGCTCCCATACTTCTGGCTTGCAACTGTCTCTTTCTTTTCCATATTTCGGTGTTACATCTCTCGCTCGAATTTACCTGATTTTATTTAATTCATCTCCTTTTATTTGATTTTCTTTAATGTTCCTTGCCTTTGTTCGATTTTATTGGCCTCTGTAATCTATCTGTGGTACGTTCTTATGTACTTCCTTTCTCTTTCTTATCTGTTTTAATTCCTATTATTGTGTTGATCGATGGTACCGGTTCTTATGCACTCATCATTTTCCTGTCGTGTTCTCCCGAGATTTTAAGTGTGCCTCTTGTTTTTGGCCATCGTCTTGTTGAATGTATTTTTTAAACAGACTGGCGTGGAATTTTCCCCGTTCCAACTTTGTTTTCGGATCTTCGAGGAGGTATGTTGCTAACCTAACGCATTTTTTAATCTTATATGGTCCTTCATATATCGGCATAAATTTCGCAATTTGTTGTTTACTTGGGTCTGAAACATTTAGCGCCTTTACTAACACCATCTAGTCTTCTTCAAATGTTGTCGTATAGTGGTTTTGTTTGAATTTTTCGGCTCTCCGTGTTCTTTTGTGGATTATTCTTCCCCTGACGAGTTTTATTTTGTCCTCGTATGATAAAGGATCATTTGGTTCGTTCTTGAGGGCGAGGATCCATTTTTTCCATACTCGATATGGTTTCTTTTTTGTTTGCAATTCCCGAGGTGTGAATTCAGTCGTTTCATGATGTGTGTTGTCGATACATTCTTGTATTATTTGTATCTACCGATACCAGCTATTATGTGTTTTCTCGAGAAACGTCCTGAAGAATCGGCTGAGTTCCCGATTCACGCGTTCTACGATGTTTCCCTGCGGGTGACGTATCGACGAGAAAACCCCGACGACTTCATTTTCTTTTAGATAGTCTATCCACATTTTTAATGTAAATTGTGTCCCATGATCGAATTGGATTCTTTGTGGCTTTCCGTATTTCGTAAAATAGTCCTGTTGCATCTTCGTAATGACTGATGCTGCATTCGCCTTTTTCAGCGGATACAAGACGACAAATTTTGTGAAGGCGTCGATTGTGACCAGGATATGTTTTACCCCCCCAGTCGATGCAGGTAATGGTCCATAAAAATCGATTGAGATAAGATTTCCAGGGCTTTTTGGTACGATTGTTTGCATTCGTGCATAATTTGTTTGGTTCGCCACTTTATTACGTTGGCATGTGTCACACTTTGCGAGAATCTGTCGGATTCTTTTCGCAAAGTGTGAACATGTAAAGTCCTCATCCAAAATACGGAAAACCTTGCGTGCCCCAGGATGTCCGTATAACTCGTGGCATTCTCTCGTCAGTTCCTCTACTAGTGATTCTGGGATAAGCGTTTTCCATCGATTCTGTGAGGTTTTCTTCTGGATAACGTCCTCATATATCCGATACTTCCGTGTTTGTTACTTATCTGTTCCGTTATTTGTTTCAAACTCTCTTGCTCTCTCTGCAGCTTTCCAATGTCTCTGATTTTCCTTATGAACTCCTCCGATGGTTTTCTCGCAAGTAACGATGCTATAACCATCTGCCTCTCATTTCGCCAATCATCCTCTCCTTCGTTACTTATCATGCGGCAAAGGATATCGGCTACCACGTTCTTCTTCCCCGGGTAGTGTTCAATGGTGAGGTCATAGTCTTGCAAAAGCAATGTCCACCTCAATAATCGATCATTCACAAATTGGCATATTCGGAGAAATGCTATTGCTCGATGGTCCGTCCTGACCTGTATTTTTGCACCCAGCAAGTATGTCCGAAATTTCTGTATCGCCCAGACCACTGCTAATAACGCTTTTTCGGTTGTTGTGTATCCGGCTTCGGCACCTTTCCGAGTTTGATTTGTGCATAAGACGATTCGTTTCTCTTTGTCATTTCCCTGTTGTGATAAGATGGCCCCAATGCGTAATCGCTTGCATCCGTTGTGGGGATGTATTCGCTGTGGTTTATCGGGTGAGCTAAAACCATGGTGTCTGTCAAAAGTTTTTTCGTTTTCTCGAATGCTTCTTCTATGTTCTCATCCCATATCCACGATTTTCCTTTTCGTAATAATTCGAGTAATGGGACCGTGGCTGATGCATGGTATTTTATGAATCTTGAGTAGAAATTTACAAATCCTAGGATTCCTCTAAGTTGCTTGATGTTCTTCGGCCTTGGGAAATTTGATATCGCCTGGATTTTGTCATGCTGAGGTTGATTTCGTGGAATTGGTGGTGCGTTGTCGTGATCATTTATGAGATATTTGTTGAGTTGCCGTGCGTCGAGGCATAGTCTCACCGACCCGTCCTTCTTTATTACTGTATCGAGTGGGTTGATATATTGGCTTGTTGCGCGCTCGATTACTCCATATTGCATCACTCGTTGTATTTCTTCTTGCACTTTCGCTCGATATTGTATCGGCACTGGATAAGAGCGATGCACATAAGGTTGTGGTGTGTGAAGTCTCAATTCGTGTACGTATGCACTCATCCGCCCCGGGATCTTACTAAAGATGTGTCGATATTTTGAGAGGAAAGCCTTGAACCGTGGTCCTAAGTATTTTTTCAGTAGTGGATAGCCCTTAATCCTCTCGTCGACTTCGCTTTCGGTTAATTCGCTGGTCTAGTCTGTTGCAACGTGCATTACGCTCTTCTCTTCCTCTTTTGTGGCTGGTGGGTCAAGGTTATTTGTCTTTCTCCAATTTCTGACGGTCTCCCCAGCTACCTGGACAATGCTCTTCTATAGATTTACAGCTACTTGCAACGTTGCCATCCCATCTACTCCAAAGATTGCTTCTCTTCTCAATTTTGGGACGATGAGAACGGTTATGTCTCCCTCCGTGGCGTACAGTTTCGATTTGGCAAGAATTTGTTGTTTGATTCTTCCGGCGTTTCCTCCAAATGCCCCGATAATTTCCATACCGGTGACCGGAAGTGCGGGGCATTGATGAAGTTCTTTATTCCTCAAAAAAACTTCCTCAGAAATGTACGTGACCTTGCTACCGCTATCGAACAGGGCCTCTACATTGCAACGTGTCTATTTTCGTTATATTTTAATTTATAAAGATTCGAGACTCGATCAGGGATTCAATTAATTTGTGGACACACGATAGATAATGTGACGTCCGTCGAAACTCCGTAGTTCTTTTTTTTTCTCTCTTCGAGAAATTCTTTAGATAACGTTACAAGAGCACACAGAACATCTAGACTCTAATAAACATTTTCTATATATAACTTCCCACGAGTCTTAAAAATAAACACACGTGTTCAAAAAAATACCAACGGACCGAAAGGGGAAACGCATGGGGACTAGAAAATGCATTCCCACGAAAGGGAGTGATACGAGATGCCGCAACCTTTCAAGAACCGCTTATCTCGCGACTAGTAGACGCCATAAGTAGATAGAGAACATGAATATTTTTAAGTACCAAAATTCCAAGAAAAACAAAATCTTAAATATTTCCACGATCATAAAACTTTATGCAGCTGCTCTTCAAACAAACGTAACACTTTTCAAATACTCTCAATATTGAAATATTTTTCTTTTAACAGTAAAACATTTTAAACAGACAAATGAAATCTCAATGTTAAAGTAAATAAATTAATAATTAATAAATAATAATGAGGAAACAAAATAACAATGAAAATAATAGATAATTCATTTGGAATAATTATAACAATTGAAACGGACGACACGAAAAGAAAAGATATGTAACGCTATTAAATAAGTTTGTCATTAACAGACATGACGTAAATCACAAAGCAAATACTAATATGTTTAAAATAACAATATGCGATTTAACAAACATTGAATAACATTATAAATAAAATATTGTATTCGATAATACGCATAAGACGTAAGTTGTGGAGGGAAGATGGGCCTTCCCAAAGCAACATCTTTGTCCGTCAGGGAGGGGCGAAACCCACCTACGCAACAAAAATAGGATAACCTATGTGGAGGGGAGTGTGCGCTCCCGAAGCATTAGGCCCTTTAGTTTAAGAAAAGGGAAAATCAAGATGAAAATGGACCATCATTGGTTAAACCTTTCTACGACTTAAAATTTCGGAACGCCTATAAACCGAAATGATAAAAAGACGCGCAGAAGGAAAATCAACGCAGAAGAGCCAGCAGAGAGTAAGAGAACTCACAGTGCGGAAGAATCAGAGTCAAAAGAAAAGTACCGAGTCCAAATAATAAAGAAGAGACCGAAAATTAATAAACTCAAAGAAATAATAAAAAGATTAAAGTAATAGAAAAATTGAAATTAATAGAGAAAATATTCAAAGTTTAAAGTTGAAACTGAAAAGTATTAAGTCAAAGAAGAATTAAGAATTATTAAAGTTATTTCAAGGAACTGCGAGGTCAACGAAGATTTACACCCTTTCGACTGACCGATTTCGTTCTGCCGTCTTCATCGTTATCGAACTGTAAGTCCATTATTTGTTTTATTTGTATATCTTTAATTTGTTTTCTAAAATACAGACTCTTTGAGTCAGATAAAATCCAACACGACGTTTCCACATTTATTTGCACTCCTCAATTAAAGACTCCCATCCAGTCTATTGGCCGAGAGGCTAGGGCAAAAAGGGAACGACCATTTTTTCAAGGTTTCTTAACCTTAAGTGCGCCTTGACGTCACATTTTATTGTGAACTCGTCAGACCGACGTCACAATAATATGACCCAGTTTTATTCTGTATTCCTCCATTGGATAATCTCCTTAAATCTACAAGTGTGTATGTACGTGGAAGTGTAATGTTGGTTTGTGTGTTTAATACATATGATAACTGGCGCTTTAAATGTTTGGCCCATTTTGATTTCGGAGAACGCCTAATTAAATTGTTTCGCAGTCGTTATCTCGCTTCCTCTGTTTATGTTTCTTCCGCCACCTCCGCGCGCGCTCGGCTTGCCCTGCACGGTCCCTTCTCTTTTTCTCCCTTTATCTCTCTTATCACGCTGTTCGTCTTGTCAACCGTCTGTCTCTGTATCTCACTCGCTCTCTTAATTATTTGCTCTTCTTTTCTGCTCTGGAACGACCGTTTTCCTTACGCCTTCCCTTTCCTAACGAATAGCGACCAGTACTTGCGATACGCTCCGTCCTCACACTCCTCCACCTGAGCAGTCTTGCTTTCCTTACGTCCTTCCTTTCCTTACTATGCGTCCAGTACTTGGAAGTGACGATCAGTAATCGCGATTTGCTCGTAATACTGAGTGTTATCTACCTTTTGAGTATCCCGTTGCCTCTTTTTCCTCACGTCCTTGCCTTCTTACTACCAAGACCAGAATCACAAGGGCGCTTGTACTAATGATTTTCGGAATATTCATCAAACACTCCTGAATACATTCGCCTTTATTCTGGTTTGTTCGCTTCTTTGACACTCTTCTTACTACCAGGGCCAGTCGAGTCTCTAGGTTGCTACTTCCACCTTTATAAAGGGCGTATGTACTCAGTAACACTGCGTGTTCTTTTCGATCTACTCGTTTTCGCATCATTTACGTGAAGTTACGCTTGTTAAGGCTACGAAACAAGTGTTTCGGTAATTATACCTGGTTTTCGATGTTTAAATTTCCCCTCCCACCCTTGCCTGTGTGACATTTCGTACGTATTTGTCTTAAATGTTACATTAAATTATTGTTTTCGATGAAATTTCCTTAGTGTGTGTCCGTGTTTTGTTTTCTCGGAATTCCGTTAGTGTGTGTCTATCTATGTATTTTCAAGATGTTAGTTTGTCTGTGTCGTCACGTCTTATGCTTTGGTGATCGTCCGTTTGGTTGGGAAAGGCACTGATCGGTGATCGGTCCGTAATTCGGTTATGTCTCAACATGTACATCTTTAAAATTGACTGTGAGGGTGGGACATTTATTATGTTGTTCTCTACTCATCCACTCTAATTTTTCATCATTCTCCTGGATCAGGAATTCTCTAGGATTTTCTAAAACGCTTTCAATCATCCATGTATCCCTCGTCATTGTTATCTCCCCTGGTTTCCTGTCGTCTTTCTCTCCTCTTTCTTCTTGTGTATTGGTTATTACTTTGAAGCCTTCTCCGTTCCTGTTGCTCTCTTTTCTTGAGGTTTCGTTTTGCTCGTGCTCTTGCTTCTTCCGTGGCGAATGTCTCGATTGACATATTTCCCGTTGCGTCTCGGGTAGGTTGCATCGCTAAACCTATCGATCCGGGTGCAACCTTTTTGCGTTTCCCTGGTTCTGTGCCTTCCGTCGTTGTTGTTTGTCCTTGGCCATTGTTCCATTCCGTGGATTGTCCTTGTCCGGGGTTCGATGATTTTTTTTTTAGCTGCCAGATTGGGGCTCCAGGGTTTAGGGTTTATTGCACTGGGTTCTACCATGCTTCTGGAGGACCGTCGGTTCTCCATTGTTAGCCGAACTGTCGCCGGTTGTTATTGTTGTTGTTGTTGTTGTTGCTGTTACGTTGTCGCCCCCTCCTTGCCCATCTAGCGGAATGCTTCTAAGTGATTTTTTTGTTCCGATACCGTCTAAACTCTCGAGCAAGTCCAGAAGCCCGTTTATCATTTTTATTCCGCTTACGCGGACGGCAATTTTGATCGTTTCGTCGAAATGGTTCGCGAGTTTCCGGATAATTTCTTCATTTGTATATGTATACTGGGCTTAGGTCTTTGGCATTCCCGTAGATTCTTGTCGCGTAGTCTGCCCGTGTTGCTCGTTGTCCTTCGTCCTCGTATGTCCCGAATTCTAAATTTCTTCTTATTTTGTCTTGAATTTCGTAACTCAATATCTTGCCTTGAATTCCGTGGCGAACTCCTTGAAAACGCGTATCGGTCCCTCCATTACACACCACCAATCCTTTGCTGCATCTCGTAATGATTGTCCAATCATATATTTCAGATCTGCTCCCCCGGTGATCTCTACGAATTCTTCCAAATCTCGGAGAAATCTCATGGGGCACTTTTGTCCATCTCCATTGAAAGTCGGAAGTCTTCGCTTACTCGCATACATCTGTGTTGCGTTCAGGCTATTCTGCAATGTCGAGTGATTATGGATGGGTTTTCGTTGTATGAGGATTTCCTCACACTTTTCTATCCTAGAGGTGTTGTTTTTGACGATTTCTCCTAGCCCGACGGATGAGTCTGTCAAATTCTTTAAACCCTCCGAGACGTTTTTGAATGTTGCATTTATTTCGGCAAGCTTTTTATGTGTCTCTTCCTGTCTCCGTTTGCGGTGGTCGTCGCAAAGGTCATGCGAGATCACGATCCTTCTTTCTGTTCTTGCTTCCATCTTATTCAATTTGACTGTTACTTCAGTCCTTATTTCTTCCGTTCCTGCTGCCCTGCTATAAAATCTGTTAGTTGTCTCACCTCGCCCAATAGAGAATCGGTGATCATTCCCATTGTTGTTAGTTTTTCGTCTATTTACTGTCGCTCATCTAACCTGTCCAGACGGCTTGTGAGGCTGTCCCGTACGCTCATGACGAGTGATTGTTTTTGTTTTTGATTTTCCTCCAACCGGGTTGTTGATTTGTTTAACAGGTGTAATGTCGATTCGAGAATTTGAACGTTTTTGTTAAGGGCATCGTCCAAAGCATTTCGACTGGTCCCCAATTCGTTAAGTCGTTCATTGATTTCCGCAGCATCTTGTGCATCTATATTTCCCGTAACAGCCTTGATAATTGAGCCAAGGCCGTTAATTATACCTCTACGGTGACCTGTTAACTTGCCACCCGTTATATCGTGGATTGCTCGTAGTTCTTACTCGGTCCTCTGTAGCATTTTTGCTGCCGTGTCGGCAATCGTATTGCACAGCACGTCCTTCGTAGCTGCCCAAGTACAAAGCCCGGTTAGGTTTGTAAATATCTTTTTCATTTCCCTTTCTTGTTCTTCTAAGGATCCGAGGTCCATTTATATGACTAATTTCCATATATCGCTGGTCACGGATAATGTTTCTATTTCCTCATCATATATCCCGGGGTTGGGATGGAAACGCCAAAATGGGAACGCCATTTTTGGTGCCGAAGGCGAGTCGTACGAGCTAGTATTGGTGAGCATCTCTCCCCTTCTTTTATTATTGTTATATTTTTGTTGTGACATTTAATTATTTTGTTTTTGTGTTTGTTTGTTTGTTTCAGACTCCTCGCCTTTGTAAGAGGGTCGGAGGACTGTGGCTCTCCGGGTGGTGGAGGCGTAACTTCGTCGCTCACGCGGTTGGGGTCCGCCGCAGACGACGCCGCCTCCGCGAGGCGGTGGACCGTTTGTCGGGGGATGACCCCAAGTCGCTAGAAAAGGCGGAGTGGGGTCATCAGTCAGTGGGGTCAGTGGGGTGGCGGTGTTACTGCCTCGATTTTGCTTCCATCAGGCTTTACTCCGACCTCGGTTATGATGTGACCGAGATATTGCGTTTCCTTACGCATAAATTTACATTTTCTCGGTTGTATGCGTAAATTCGCCGTTCTTAGCCTCGCTAACACTTCTTTCAGGCGATTATTATGCTCGGCGAGTGAGATTCCTATATCACGATGTCGTCGAGGTAAACGTAGTATTTGGTTCCTTGTAAACCGGTCAATACCATGTCCATAAGTCGCTGAAAAGTCGGAGGTGCATTTTTTAATCGGAATGGCATATACGGTTATACTCGCAGTGACCCAGGGGCGTGAAAAAAGCAGTTTTTGGTTTAACCTTCTCAGCCATCGGGATCTGGTGAAATTCTGATCCGAGATCCAAGGTCGTGAAGTATTTTGCCTTTCCCAACTGATTCAATATCTCGTTGATATTGGGCAGTGGATAAGAGTCGCCTTCTGTCACGAGATTTAGTTTGCGGAAGTCGACGACGACTCTTTTTCGAATTGTGCCATTGGTACTTTGGCCTTTTTGGGTACGACGAGCAACGGAGCATTCCATTAGCTCGTACTGGGCCGGATTACTTCATCCTCTAGCATTTGTTGTGCCTGTTTCTGCACTTCCTTCCGGTGCTCCTGTGGCAATCGGTACGGACGTATTTTGATCAGCGTTGTTCCGGGTTTCGAAGATATTTGATGCTCGACTGCATCGGTGTAGCCTAATTTGTCTCCTTCTAGATGAAATACGTCGGAGAATTCCTCGCAAATTTCTCGGAGTTTCTTTTCTTCTTTCGAGTTCAGATGCGAGTCCCCTCTGACCTCCAGTCAGATTTTTTCCAGTCGCTCCTTGCTGTATTTTCTTTTACCGTGCGATAACTCGCAGATTTCCTTTCGTTGGCATTTTTCCGCGGGCTCCCCTTCAATCCAGTCGAGTTCCTTGATCTCGACGGTCGGTCGTTTTATCATTTACGCTTCTTCTAGGGCGTACAGTATCAGAACGGGACAGGAGTGCGTCTTCGGCCTCACTATCCCTTCGCCAAGTGTTATTCCCGAGCGGATTTCCTGTTTCCCTATGTAACCGGCGCCGTCTCCTGGCTTCCTGGCAAACAATATATATTCTGACCGGTCAGGTAGTTTCATCCACTTCGATCCGGGTACGAAGCGTAGTTTTTCCCTGAAAATATGGAATATCCTGCCACCCAAGATATTTGCCTTGTATTTCCCGATGAGGTCCATTCCCAGCAGCCCGTGGGTCTCCAGAGGTACGTCCTTGCTGACTACGTGGAAATCGTATTTTATTACGGACGCAGGGGTCTTATCTCCAGTTCCGCTTTGCACAGTGAGCGGAAGGCCGTTCCTCCGAGGCCGTGGAGTTCTATTACTTCATCGACGATAGGCGTATCGTCGCGCAGTTCGTCAACCCGTATTATGCAGCACTGTGCTCCCTTATCGCAGCGTAACGTGAGAAGTCCCTCACGCGCTTGCGACGAGTGCAAATGCAGGTCACTAGGGTGGATGCTCGGGCCTGAAGCGCTGACTTGGCAAATTCTTGCCGGGGCGTCGACGCGCCGTGCTCCGCATTTGCCGTGCTGTAGATCCCTGATCGTTTTACATCGCTGGGGTCCCTGTTTTTCCTCTTGAACTTTTTCTCGCGTTTCGACCTTTGTCGCCGTGAGCATTCCTAGGGAGAGGGAGCTTATAGTTCTCTGACTTTCGGAGCTGGAATTTTTCTCCGGTGTCCCCTTGTACGGGATCTTTCCATTTTGTCCCTGTACCGTTTGTTGACCCGATACTCCTTGGTCCTTCATCCTTTTTCGGCAATCTCTGATTCTGTGGCCTTTCTTTTTACAATAATGGCACACAATGTCCAGCTGTTGAATCGTTTTCGTCTGCGCGGGCAGGCTCTGCCGCCCTTGCCCTGACGACTTGCTGCCTACGTACCTCCCCAGGACTTCCGTTTGTCGCTGAACGAGGTGTACGGTGGCCCTTGATATTTTTGTTGGGTTCGCTCCCCTACGTGGGAGAACGTTTTTGCGATTATCCGCGTCCCTTCTATGCCCTTTTCCTCCTCTGTCGCCCCTCTAATTGCTTCTCGGAGATTTGTGTAGCCCCGAGACCTTACTAAGAGTTAAAGGTCCCTACGTAACCCTCGCTCGAAGTTGTTAAGGGCGAACTGGCGGAGCAACTGTTCGACGGCTAAAAAAATTATTGCATTATTACATTTGCAATTATTCGCTTTCGATTGCCCAATTCTGCTGCGATAAGCAGTTGAATGCTCTTTTATTCGGTCGGTGATTGACCGCAGTTCGGTCGCTGACCGATGTTGTGAAATAGAGAAATTGCGGGTTACAACAATACAATTGATTGAAAACAGAAATTTTTATTCTTTTTCATGAATATTTACATTATTATTATTATTATCATTAAAAAATGTACAAAATTATTTACAAATGATTTTTTTTTCTTCAGGAAAAAGAAAACCCAATTTACTCAATCATACAATATTATCTTCAAAGCATTTATACATATACATATTTACATTTGTTCAGGAATTACGAGGTTTTCGTGATTCCTGAATTATTCGTAATTATCGCAAGAAAATAGACGAGCGAGTCACGCTGGGCAATTACTCATGGCAGCCGCCGACGGCGCCACTTTTCGGGGCATTTCCTCCCATCGATCGCGTGATCGCTCAGCTTTTCCCTTCCTCTTCCTCATTCTTTCCTCATCGATCACACGGACCACACGCATCGGCTCACGTGGATTTTGCATACGGGACATTTCTCTGGGAATTGGGAATTCTCTGTGCGGGCTAATCATTCGGAAACGGGAAATAATCTCACGCTAGTATTCGGGATAGTTTTCCTCACTCGTCGGGCGGGATAAAGTATCGCTCAACGGGTGGATCGCCGAACTCTCGGTCGATTCGACCACGCGTGGGGCCGAGTCGCGTTACCGGCGTCGGCCATTGTCCGGTCATACGCGGGCACGTCTCACGCGGGTGACAAGTTCTCACCGGTTTTCGGGCAACGCTCTTTACTTTATACTCTTTACGCGTATTTACTGTATCGTTGAGTTTGGAGAATATGCTTTTTATTTCAATCGTTGAAGTTGGGCCCTCTCCTCTCCACCTACACCAGATCCCTTCACAAACAACATTTATATACATATTTACATTTATGCTAGCCGTTGAGGTTGATGTACTAAGGTATTATATAGTGTCTCCATGGCAAAGTGTCTGTGGTACCAGGTATAATATACCGTTTATCATCGTGTGGACGTGGAGCAATTTTTATTTCCCTAATTGTGTACACTTGATATAGCTTGGACCTTATACACGACTGTTCACAAATGACTTCAACCTCTTCCTTCAAGCAATGAATATTTCGCAAATGTAATTTCTCGCGCAACGGCATTGCTCTTTACTCCCTTAATTTTTTCAGTGTCTTTTTCTGTTTCGACTCTCAGGCATACATTTTTTATCTAAGTTCAACGAATTTCGTCATTATAGCACCATTATTCTCATCTTTCATGAAACCTGGCACTTTTTTGTTGACGAGTGGTATTTCATACCTGTTACCCATTGAATAGTCGCCCGTGTCAAACTTATCGATATTGCGCTTTATGTCGCTGTATGCGTCTTCACACTCGAGTTTGTATACCAGACTATCACTATCGATATACATGATCCTACACTTGTTTTCATACAGCGGTCTCATGAACTCATGGTAAAACTCATACGAACACGTTTTTGACATGTCGAGTATACACATACCGACATATAGGGGGTTGTTGAATTTCACCTCGAGCTTGCACAATTTGACAGCCACAAGATTTTCCGAAAACACACTACAGCTATGGAAATTGGGTTTTGAAATCATTGCCTCTGCACCATACCGACCATCCCATCGTGTTAAAAGTCGAATATCGCTATGGAAGATGGAAGATGTGCGCTTTACTATACTACAAACTAAAAACTACATTATTCATTAATTTGTACAATGTTTTATTAAAATCATTTTCTGCATTTGTACGAAACTGTGTATTTAAATCTATATATGATTTTAACCATGGAGATTGTTTGAACTCTGATATTCTATGAATTTTCGTTACGTGAAGTCCATGTCATATACATTGTTGTAAATTACGATAGTGTATAATCTAGCGCTTTTTCTCACCTAAGGTGGCAAGTAATTTTGTTTGTTTTTTACCAGGCGGTTTTTCATGTGTCGGGCAAAACGGTAAGTCTATGTGCGCATCATGTAGATGTTGTGGATAGTCTATGTCAACCTCAAAAATATAGCCTGTAGGTGAATCTAACGTAATTGCCATGACATCAAAGTTGACGATATTGCCAACCCATTGAAAATTTAAGTGTGGCAAGTACTGAGGCGTTGCCGAGCCGCACAAATTATTTACGTCAAAATACATCAAGTATGATGATTCTTTCAATGGATCGAATTATTCCATATACTTGTTGTTGGCGTGTGCGTACCTATTTGAGCATTGGCTTACACCACCGCGTAAACCACGCTCGTCAAATAAAACCATATCAATATCTGTGAGCAACTCAAACTGAATATTCGTATGTTTCAACATAGCATCCCAGGTATATCCAGGAAGAGCGTAGTAGTATGCAGGGTCAAGACCATAACTTTCCAAATAGATATCACGAAAGTTTTCGAAAATGTCTGCCAACAACAATACATTGGTTTTCAAATACAAATCGCTGTATTCATCTAGGGTTTGAATGGAAAACCGTTGCCAGACCTTCTCAGCGTGAGCATACTCGCTCTTACTTACCGATTTACCGGTCAATGAACTACAGAATGAATTTATTGGAGGTAGGCTGGTATCTTCTAATTTGTCAATACTAACGATGTATTCATATGGGAATACACCTCTCTTGGTTAATGATGTTAAATCATCTTGGGATAAACAGGAAAATTGAGATTTTAAAATGTTAAGTTTATCAATTGTTAAGAATTATGCTAATTTATCTAGGCTGGTATTTAAAAATTTGAATGAATCGATAAAACGCAATTCTATATTGTGTCTCAAATTGTTTGATGTCTGAATAGTTGTGGTGAATGAAATATATGTTTCTTTTGTGATGGGAAGCTCATCGGGTTTCCCTTCAAACGCCGTTGCTATATCCTTAATGATGAAATGAGCATCATATCCGGATAAATTGTGAAAAACTACTGGAATAAAGAAAAACTGTTTGAAATTTAAATTACAATTGGAATGCGCTGGACCTCTAAGCTGCCCAATCAGATGGCAATGATCTTGTACCCGGATTTCCATGGGGTGAAATGGTTTTTCACATATGTGGCATTTAGTGGCTGTTCGGAAATTCTCCAACTCATCCAATGTTAACCTTGCCATCGTGACATTATTTAATAATATTGCATTAATATCTAAAGCTATTTTCTCCAATTCTGATACAAACGCCGCTACACAATCAATACCGCGCTATGTGTAAATCATGGATAAAGTATCATCGTGTGTACATTTTAAATGAAACGCTATGCTAAGCACTTCATGCCGCTCAAACATGTTTCTTTCCATTGCTTCTTTATTCATTTTTGCTAATACGCATTTCAGGTCGGCATAAATGATGAATGGAAGGCGCTCTTTCCGACTGTAGTTACTGAATTTTAACCATTGGTCGCCATCACTGGGCAACCCAATGGCGCAATTGTTCAGTTTCCCACAATCGACAGTGTGCGCCTCTAATTTCACCTTGTCCCCGTAGTAGTCCAAGCAACTGTGGAAGTAAGACGTTATATAGCATCTTCTTTTCTCTCTCTCTTTCTCAATTCCAGATGCTCATCTATTTAAACTTACCGATCGCAGATGAAGACATGTTATTTCTTTTTCGTCAGTTGTGAGCCGACAAGTGTTGATTAATTTTTTATTGTCACAAAGGGACTAATATTATCCTTCTCCTCCGATGACGAAATATGTAGTAAATATACGTGTTGATTTTTGTTGTTGTCCGTGAGATGGACGGGAAACATATAGTCTTTTTCACCAATCGTGTATACGTTTATGGGAAAAATATTTTGATTTTCAATGTTTTATATTGTTCGTGTCAATTGGAAAGTCAACACCCTGGATATTTAAAACTGTTGACTAGTGCGGATATGACGATTCACGGTCAACGTTTTTTTCCGCGGGATACAGTGCGGCAACTACCGCCTCCGCGAAACAGGTATTGTTCTTCGACTTCACATTTACTTGCGCTTTTTTCATCACAATTTTTCGAGGCAATACAATACGACACCCAGCACGAAATGGGTTAAATTTATTAACATTTATCATTAAATTCAGGATTTTTTATAAGGTCCATCCACTATCGCGAACTTAAAATTCTTCCAGTGATGCTAAGGTGGGCTCAATAACGCATAATTTATACCATTCACTCGAATTGGACGTATAAAATAGTTCTTCATTCTGCGTAGTAATACTTTTGTATGACCGCTTTTTACCGGCTACAAATTCACCGTTGAAACTTTTATTCACTTTCACACTTTGATATTTATCAATAAGATCTTTCACGTATGAACATACAAGAGCACTAGCATCTTCGAAAAATTGTCGTGGTTCAATGTGCTTTTTATTGATGATACATCCCGTCAATATACGACATTCAAATGCCGTATCAATTTCACGCTACCGATGTTCGTCGCTAATTCCCGCACCAGAATGGATGAAATATCCTCGAGTGGAATTGTTCAAACTTTCAAGACGTGCTATTTGGGCGATGAGTGATTGTTGATGCCCAGTTGTTAATCGTGGTCGTTTAATTCAGAATTTATTTTCCAAAGCTTGAATAAATGAACTGCGCTCACGTTCCCACAATGAATACTCTTCCATTGAACTCACTTGTGTACGAAATCGTCGTCGAACTGTGAGTACTCGCGTGTGAAAACCATGGCTGCACAATACAATGTCGCTGAACAGGAGGCGATGGAATTAAATCGGGATGCACCGATAATGATTGTAGATGAGGAGATGGATGAAAACTCGGATGAAGAAGAGGCAATGGTACCTGATTCGGGAGGTGAAAGTGAAGACGAATCGCATTATCAGGAAGGTTTTGTGAGAAAAGTGCTGTTTCCGGAAATGATGCAGTACAACATGGACTCGAAAGCGTGTGCGTTTGGTTTTTATTATTATGCGGGGAGAAAAATCCGATATTGTAAGGAGTGTATTTTTGAGGTCCGGAATGGTTATGACCACCTCATAGCATTTAGTAAACACGAGACACGGAGACTTTCGGACATTAAACAGCATCGCTGCACTTCATGTAATGAGCCACTGCAGGTCATTTTCGACGACAAAATGTGCCCAGTGTGCATTCCATTGAAAATAAAAAAATAAAAGAACAGTTAAAAAAAAAGTGTGTGCATGTTTGTCCGTGTGTGCGTGTGTAGTGCAGTGTTGTCTCGTGTTGTGTGATGTGTGTTCGTCACGTCACGTCTGTCTCGTGTGATTTAATGTGATCTCATATGTCCTCCTTGTTTCTCCCTTAACTCTCCCTTGACTTTCTGCACCATTTTCTCTCTCACACAGCTGCTTTTGACAGCTGTCAAAAATGTAGTTATCGTATACTCCTCGTATGATTCTCGTATGAGTTCGCACGTTTTCCTGATCCCTATGTTTTCCTTCCATCTCAAGTAAGTACCCACTATAGCCTTCAGTAATCGTGTTTCTCAATACGCCGGGAACACTCGGAGTGACGATCGCTACACGTCATAAGCAGTGCCAGATCAGTACCCAAATACACCTCACCACTGTGCAGTGACAGCATCCGGTGATTTGGTATTGCAGATCCACCTCTTTATCACGATGAATTAACTCACGAGGAGTTAATGCTTACGTGCCCTCGTGACTTGAGTTGTTCAAAATTATACGAGTACTTGTTTTCCTCGAGCTTTCGCCTTCGTATTAACGAGTATCGTATCGTGTTCCCCAAACTCTATCTTTCATACGTATCACTGTCTGTTCGTTCGCGTACCAGGAGACCGCCTTACATCCAGGGCCAGATCGTCCTCGTCGGTACATTACTTACACGTAGGTGATGCCGTAATTCGAGATTTTGTGACACTTTCGTACACTGGACTTCGATTCTCAAGAGTGAATTAGCATGTAATGCTCAGTGTAATCCCTCGAAACCAAGTCTGATTTTCTGATGCTCGAGCTCCCTTATTTATACCCAGAATAAATTGTTCAAACCATCCCTTCCCTGTGGCAATTTGTTTAAATTAATATTATAAACTTTTGTTTTTCTGTGAATTTTGTTTCTGTGTGTATTCGTGTTTTATTTTCGTCGAACTTTGTGCTAGTGTATCGTGTCTGTGATTATTTAATGTTAACATTTATAAATGTTAAAGTTTTTCGGTGTTTTTGCGTTTCGTCAGCAGTCCGCGTTTGTGTTTGTATATCTGTATGTTTGTTTTGTTTTCCGGTCGTTGACCCGAAATCATGTGGTTTTCGTTATAGATTATAATAATCTTCGATTTTTCTTTTCCAGCTGATCAAGTTCACTGACTGATGGCGGGTGGCGGGGGGAAAAAGGAGTGTATGGGACGTTTGACGTCTCAGTATTTTTCTCATGACGACTCATAATCATTGTAGTTTCGCGAAATTCCGGGTCAACGAAGCTAATAAAGGCGACAAATAATCCATTTTTATAAACTTTTTTGTAAATTAAATCGTTGGAAAGTTTGATACACTCCATTCGTCAGAATATTGCGTTCGACAGAAAAAATGTTTCGTTTGCGATACAAGATTGCGATAGGTTTGTCGATATAATGCCTCAAAAATGAATTATTCTACGAACGATTAACTGTGATATCGTGACGCACACGTACTGTATATACAGATATGTTGCAGTTTGTACAATTTGGATGAAGAAAAAAGCTACGAATCGTGTATGATCATAATCGACGTAGAGACGATGATACGAAGAACACTCATTTACATTTGAGACCGTTGAGGGTTGTTGCAAGCTTTAACGCTCGCACTCGTCGGTTTCATCGCCGGTACTCAAGTGATGGTTGAAACGACGTTTTCCTCGCGGCTCCGGTGGATTTCCCACAGCTATATTTTCGTGGAATTCATCGCTATTGTAGCTATCATAATTCGGAGGGTTATCGAAGCCACGGAAATGCTCTTCCCACTCCCGTTCCTCTTCCACTGGATCATGAACATAATGGTCAAGGAAGCTATAACGAGGAAATCCATAATGGTGGGCCCCATGATCGGCCGAAGATCGATTAGCCTAGTAATTCATTTGGGTTCATCCAGCGGTTGGCACACCTCCTTGGTGTTGACTCGGAAGGCGGATGGCTACGACGGTTACTTCGTAGCCGCATGGGCAAGGACGATGCTCGATTTTAAATGGTTCCAGGGGCAATCGATCCGGAAATATTCAGTTCCCTGATTCCCAACGAGGATTACCTAGTTGACAAGTATGCGGCATTTTCCTTCGGTTTTTATTTCCTTCTGAACGGAGCAAATGCGAAACTGGAATTTGAAAAAAAAAGACGGATTATTATTTTGTCGGACGGTCGAGAGGAATTTTGGGCTACTTTCAAATAATGGATCGATTTTTTGTACAGTTATAATTTCTAAAAATCGTTATTTGCGTCTATATTGTTAACAATAATCTTTACAAAATACTCGATAAACACAAACGGAAGATTTTCGAAAAACCCTCAAAAGATCAACGGTCGTTAACGCTTCACTTATAGATGAAAAATTCCAATCTTGTGCTATGTCGCCACGTTACGAGTTTCAGAGTAACTTTAAACTCGCTATTTCATCGCACCTTTTAAAAAATGTTTGCACTGGAGTCAAATGTCGGCTAGTTTCGAACTGTTCGAGATTCAGCGCAAGAATGTTTGACATTAATGCAAAAAGGCCGCCTTTTATATCAAAGAACCCTCTGATCATCCTTGTCTTGAATTGAGGGTTGACCAGGTCGACGATCCGTCAACAGGTTCGACATCGGTCGAACTTTTTCCCATTGGCTTTTTCCAGCGGCTTTCCAATGTTAGTCACCCTTACATCGTCTATTGAAATTATGGTTAAAACGAATAAACATCCAATGACTGATTTCGATAATTTACACCTTTCGTTCTTCGCAACGCTGCAACGCTACAGGACTCTTATTAAGTCCTTGGAAGATGACCCAAGAATTAAACGACCGCGATTATCTACAGGGAATCAACAATCGCTCGTCGCTCAAATAGCTCGTTTCGAAGGATTGAAAATATCTACCACGTAAAAAGTTTATACATACGGGTGCAGGAGTTGATGATGAACTTTTATGGCGTGTAATTGATTCAGCGTTTGAAGGTCACATACTGACAGGATGTGTGCTGAATAAAAACCATATTGATCCGCGACAATTTTTGGAGGATGCCAGTTGATTAGTATGTTCACACATGAAAGACATTATAGAAAATCATCAAAGTGTCGAAGTGAACACAATTCTTAACGGTGAATTCGTAACAGGTGATAAACGACTGAATAAAAGTGTCAATACGCGAAATAAGGAACTGTTTAATACATCAGACTTGAACGAGTGGTACAAGTTATGCGTAGTTCAGCCCACTTTAACAGTACTGGAGGAATTTCAAGATCGTGGAAGTGGGTGGACATTAGTGAAGATTTGCAATTTAATGATAAATATAAATAAATATAATACAATGCGCGCTGGATGTCACATCAAAATTGCTCGAAAAATTGCATTGAGAAAAGCTGTTGTGAATGTGCAATCGATGAACAATGCATGCTTTCCATAGGCAGTGGTTGCTGCACTGTACCCTGCGGATAACCATGCAGAACGCGAATCATCATACCCGCATTGGTCAACCCTTTTAAACCTTCAAGGGATTGAGTTCCCTGTGTGTGTAAATAATATTACAAAAATTGAGTGTCAAAATGAGTTTTCAATTAAAGTGTACACAATTGGAGAAAAGAACAGTATTTTTCCGGCTCATCACACGGACTGCAAGAAGGATCGTCATGAGAATTTATTGCATATTCCGTCAAATGATAATATCGGTCATTTTGCCTGCATCAAAGATTTATCAAAATTAGGCCGCTCCCAACTCACAAAAGGCAAGCGCCATTTGTTCATCTGCGATAGGTAAGATTTTAAATTTAAAAAAATATTTCACACAAAAGAGAGGAACAATGTGGAAAAACACTGCATAACGCTTCTTTTTTATTTTCTACAGCTGTTTCTACATTACTTCAAGAGTAATCATAAACTCTCAACTCACAGGATCGATTGCAGCAAAATGAACGATTGCGCAATTGTATTGCCGAGTCAAGAGGACAAATGGCTCAAGTTCAAGAATGTGACCAATAAAGAGCGGCTTCCGTGCATAGACATTTATTGTCTGTGCCGATCTTGAATGTGTCTTGGCAAAAACTGATCAACAAGCGGTTGAGAAAAATTTGTATGCGCGACATGAGGTATTTAGCGCAGCCTTTTTCGTAAAGTGTACCTACGATGATGCTCAATCAGCAAATTATTTTTACCGCGGTGCTGATGGCGTGGAATGGTTTGTTGAAGAATGTAAAAAAATAGCTTTTCGTGTTAGTGATGTATTGTCGAAAAATGTCCCCATGACAAAGTCAACACCCGATCAATGGGAGAATTTCCGAACCTTTCCTACCTGCCATATATGTGAAAAACCATTTCAGCCTCTTGAAGTATGCGTGCGCGATCATTCTCATCTGACTGGAAATTACAGAGGCCCAGCATATTCTAATTGTAACCTAAATTACAAGCAATCATTTTTCCTTCCAATAGTTTTTCATAATTTATCAGGCTATGATGCACATTTTATCAGCAAGGATACTGCTACACCGTTTAAAGGAAAAACTAACGTGCTACCGATAACAAAGGAAAAATATATTTCCTTTACGAAAACAGTTCACACCTCGAATGATTTCCGACATCAGATAAAATTGCGCTTCATTGATTTATATAAATTTTTGAATACTAGTCTTGATAAATTATCATCATTTTTAACGATTAATAAGCTAAAAATTTAAAAATCCCAATTTGATAACTGACCAGCCAATGACTTTGCATTGTTAACTCAAAAAGGTGTCTTCCCATATGAGTATATCGATAGTATTAGCAAGTTGGATGACACCTGCCTTCCTCCACTAGAATCTTTCTACAGTTCATTGACTGGTAGCATGATAAGCGAGAGTGAATATGCTCACGCTGAAAACGTCTGGCAACGGTTTACCATTCAAACGCTTGGGGAACATAGTGATTTGTATCTGAAAACAGATGTCTTCTTATTAGCAGACGTTTTTGAAAACTTTCGTGATACCTGTATGAAAAGTTATGGACTTGACCCCGCGTACTACTACTATACACTTCCAGGATATACATGGGATGCTATGTTAAAACATACAAATATTCAATTTGAATTATTGACTGACATTGACATGGTTTTATTTGTGGAACGTGGTATACGCGGTGGTTTAAGTCAATGCTCCAGCAGGTATGCACAAGCTAATAACAAGTACATGGAAACATTCGATCCATCGATAAAGTCATCATACTCGGTGTACTTTGATGTGAATAATTTGTATGGATGGGCAATGTGTCAACCATTGCCATACTCAAGTTTTCACTGGGTCCAGAATGTTTCCAACTTTGATGTAATGACAATTTACGTACGTGTATTACGTTACGTAATACATTATCGTAACTTGCAGCAGTGTATACGACATGGTCTTCGAGTAACAACAATTCATAGAATATTACAATTTAAACAATCTTCTTGATTAAAATCATACATTGAATTGAATACGCAGTTTCGTACAAATGCAAATAATGATTTTGAAAAAACTTTATTTAAATTAATGAATAATGCAGTCTTTGGCAAAACGATGGAAGGTGTGAGAAATCATGTAGATGTTAGACTTTTAACAGATTGGGATGGTCATTATGGGGCAGAGGCAATGATTTCGAAACCGAATTTCCATAGCTGTAGTGTTTTTTCCGAAAATCTCATGGCTATCGAACTACGTAAGCTCGAAGTGAAATTCAACAAACCAATATATGTCGGTATGAGCATATTTGACATATCGAAGACGTGTTTGTATGAATTTCATCACGAGTTCATGAATCCTCTTAATAGGAATAAGTCAAAAGTTATGTACACCGACACTGACAGTCTCATATATTACATCGAGTGTGAGGATGCATATGAGGACATGAAATGTAACATACGTAGATTCGATACTAGTGGTTGTTCGGTGGATAACATGTATGGTATACCACTAGTCAACAAGAAAGTACCAGGTCTCATGAAAGATGAGAATAATGGTGCAATAATGACTGAGTTCGTCGGACTGAGAGTGATGTGAAAAAGATGTGAAAAAGATCAAGGGTGTCAAAAGTAATGTCGTTGCACGAACAATAACGTTTGATGACTATGTGCAATGTTTAAAGCAGGAGATTGAAATAACATGTCAACACTCATGTATACGATCGAAATTACATGAAGTATATACGATGTGACGCTTTCCTCGGGGGAAGGCGAAACAATTCGGGGAACGAGGAGCAAGAGAAAGAAAAGAAAAAAACCAGAAAAATAAACGAGAAATAATTATTTATAAGAAAAAGAAAAGGCTATTATATAACATAAAAAAAAATTGTAAAAAATTTACGATTTGGGCGCCAGCGAGTTTATCGCGAACTCGCAACGTTTAACTAAAAAGAATACAACTCTTCGAGTGTGACGCGCTAATAGAGACAGAGGAATTTCGTTTTGGGGGGGGGGGGGAGGGATCTCAGGGGGAAGGTTCCCGAACGCTATGACGCCGCTTACTTTTGACCGCCGAGTCAACGAATGCAACCAACGGAAAAAGAATGAGAAAAAAAAACGTGACCCTCGCGAAGTTCGAATTTAACCAAAAAAAAAAATTAAGAAAACGACTCTCGCGCGCGGAATAGCGACGGGGGAATAGCACGGAGGAAAGAAAGGTCAAAGTAGGCGCGGGGGAGTATGAGGGGGGGACCGCAGGGGGGGAAACACCACGCACTCGTCGCAGGGAAAACGCAGGGGAAATAAAAGAAACGAGGCCTCGTGGCCGTTCGCACGCAATGTCGCAGGATTTGCGAAAGTTAAATAGAATAGAATAGAAACACAAAAAAAAATGATTGAACCGATAATGAGAAAAGAACAACTCACGCTGTACGGCCGTCTCCTGCACAATCTCTCTCTCTCTACGCTCGGTCTTTCTCCTTCGTCCTTTCCACGTCAATTTCCTTCGCAATCGTCCTTTCCACGTTAATTTCCTTCACAATCGTCCTTTCCACGTCTTTTTCCTTCACAATCGTCCGCTACTCCTTCACAATTTTTTTTCACCCTCACTCTCTCTCACACACAATTCCTCTCACTCTCTTCACTCACAATTTTCCTCTCTCTCTCTCTCCCTCACTCTTACTATAAAAAAAACGAATCAAAAGGAAAAGAAGAACGCTATCTCGACATAAAAAAAAGATCTCTAAATGTAACGCAGGGGTATTCGCTAATTTTTCCGCTCGGCTCAACGCTTCGCTCGCAAGTGACGAGCTCGTCACTTGCTTCCGGGTTCTGGGCTAATGAGGGAAAGGAGGAGACATTTTCGGGGGGCTAGTTCGTAGGGAAGGGAAGGGATGGCAGCACGGTGACTCTGCATCGATCGTAGATCCTTCATAGGTGCGCCGCGGGAACGAGATGTCGTGGGATATTCCAACCCCGGGGGTCGATGCATAAGCCCAGTAGTATTATAGCTAGGTCGGTTCTGGCTCACTTGAAGGCGAGGGGGCCTGCGGGGCGCGGGGGAGCGCGCGCGGGCGGCGGTAGCGGCAAGGGGGGAATGGTGGGGGGTCTGAGAGGTAGGAGTAGTGGGGGTGCTGGGGCCCGTGTGAGAGAGAGAGGGCGGAGGTTTGAGAGAGATGGAGTGAGGTGCCAGGTAGATGGCTGGAGTGAGAGAGAGTGCAAGAGAGATGGAGTGACAATGTTAAGAATGGGTCTGGGCAACACACCAGAATTGTTTCTCTCTCTCTCTTTTATTCGGAGCTATTGTCGTAGATTGTGAGAGAGTGAGAGCGGGTGCAAGAGAGATGGAATGACAATGTCAAGAATGTCGATGGTCTAGGCAACACACCAGAATTGTCTGTCTCTCTTTCTTATATTCGGAGCTATTGTAATGCACCTGTGTATTAATTATCAATTTTTATTATTTGGGATATTTTAGGAGCTTGGAATGAGATGGTCGACATCACAGACTTTTTCCCTCTCTCTCTCACCTTATCCACAATTGCAAACATGCATTTGTGAATGAGGGCAAATGTAGGAAAGAGAAAGATAGAGTGCGGTCCCAAATCGATAGACAAGTAGAGAGAGAGAGAGAGATGAGATGCGATTTGAGAACGTATATGAGATGGAGTGAGGACTTGCTCTCTCTCTCATATCTATTGAAAAACCATGGTTATGCATATATATTCTTAAGCTATGTCTTACCTTCTGGATCATGAGACCGTGTAATCCTCGTTCTCCTACTGAATACCAGTCTTTTCATTTCACATGTTCACACACACACACACACACACACATACACGTACATACATGCATATACCATTTTAAACTGTTTTTATTTTTTTGTCTTTTTTTCGTATTTTTTTTCATTTTTTCAATTATTTATTTCTTTATTTATTTTTTTATTTTTTTTTTCAATGGAAAACACACCGGACACATTTTATCGTCGAAAATAAGCTTCAGCGGATCATTATACGAAGTGCACCGATGCTGCTTAATCTCAGAAAGTCTTCGCGTCTCGTGCTTGCTAAATGCTATGAGGTAATCATAATCATTCCGCACTTCAAAAATACACTCTTTGCAATACCGAGTTTTTCTCCCCGCATAATAATAAAAACCGATCGCACATGCTTTTGAGTCTATATTGTACTGCATCATTTCCGGAAACCACACTTTTCTCACAAAACCTTCCTGATAATGGGATTCGTCGTCACTTTCACGTCCCGAATCAGGTGCCTCCATTGCCTCATCTTCATCCGAGTTTTCACCCATCTCCTCGTCCCCAATCATAATCGGTGCATCCCGATCTAATTCCATTGCCTCCTGTTCAGCGACATTGTACTGTGCAGCCATGGTTTTCACACGCGAGTACTCACAGTTCGACGACGATTTCGTAACTAAACATCATCTTTTCCAACTTCTCGCGATTTTGGCTTTCCGCCGTTCACCCATTACCAATTTTTCCCTTTTGCGTAAGAGGGGGATGTTTTGTTCGCAATTGGAAAGTTAGTTGAGGAGTCATATAGTTACTGGACCCAGATGCGAATCTCTCAAATGTTTACTTTTTTATGAGTTTGTAAAGGGCTCCCCCATAGCTCGCGGAAACGAAAGTTTGTATAATTAAAAATTTGGGCCGACTTCTTTCCGGAGAGGGCAACGCTTTGGCGCCATGATACCATGGGGTCCATTTGTGTCCCCGTAGAGACAAAGAGCATGATATTCTCGCTTCTACATAGAGTTGAAATATTTTTCCTCGAAGGCAGTGGTCTAGAAAGTTTTATGATGAGAGTTGCGTCTGGGTACATTTACCCGTACTTATTTTCCGTTTTTCAGGGTGCCCCCCTCATGCGATGTTTGGTCATTCTATTCATTGTCATCATAATGCTTAGGAAATTTCCAATATTCCCATACGAATTTCTTTTTTCAGAGAAGGTTTTCTATTAGTTTTGTATTTTCAGTAGTTTGACGTACAAATGCATAACTCTCGCCTTAATAGAAGACAAGCTTGGAATAGTATTCAAACGATACACATTTTTCTTTTTCTTACAATGAGGAGGATGTTAATGCCTGTATTCCAATGCTCTTTGAAAACTCGATGCATTCTTTTATTTTTTCAATATTTCAACGAATGGGGAATATTGAATAAATAAGTTTGAAAAAAAAAAATGTTGAGTGCATGTTAGACACGAAATGAAGCATTTTCAGTTCGACGGTCGACTAGTTCACATCGCGAGCTGCTATTTTTTTTTCGTTCAAAGTATTTTGTTTCCGCAATACCGAGTTGAACATGGCTAATTTTCGTGCAGAACAAGATTTGTGTCAGCGAGTTACACAAGTGAGTTCAATGGAAGAGTATTTATTGTGGGAACGCGAGTGCAGTTCATTTATCCAAGCTTTGGAAAATAAATGCCTGTTGATGCCATAAAGGCATCAACAATCACTCATCGCCCAAATAGCACGTCTTGAAAGTTTGAAAAATTCCACTCGAGGATATTTCATTCATTCTGGTGCGGGAATTAGTGATGAACTTTCGTGGCGTGAAATTAATACGGCATTTGAGGGTCGTATGTTGACGGGATGTGTTATCAATAGAAAGCACATTGAACCACGACAATTTTTCGAAGATGCCAGTGCTTTTGTATGTTCACACGTGAAAGACCTTATTGATAAATATGAGAGTGTGAAAGTGAATACAAGTTTCAACGGTGAATTTGTAGCCGGTGATAAGCGATCATACAACAGCATCACTACGCGAAATAAAGAACTATTTAGCACATCCAATTTGAGTGAATGATATAGATCATGTGTTATTGAGCCCACCTTGGCATCACTCGAAGAATTTCAAGATCGTGATAGTGGATGGACCTTATCAAAAATCCTAAATTTAATGATAAATGTGAATAAATTCAACCCAATGCGTGCTGGGTGTCGCATTGAAGTGCCTCGGAAAATTGTGATGAAAAAAGCGGTGATTAATGTGAAGTCGAAGAACAATACTTGTTTCGCGTGGGCGGTGGTTGCCGCACTGTATCCCGCAGAAAAAAACGTTGAACGTGAATCGTCATATCCACATTGGTCAACAGTTTTAAATCTTCACGGTGTTGAATTTTCAATTGGTATGAACGATATTAAAAAAATTAGACCAAAATAACTTTTCAATAAATGTGTACATGATTGGTGAAAAAGAAAATGTTTTTCCCATCTATCTCACGGACAACGAAAAGAACAATCATGTAAATTTACTACATATTTCGTCGTCGAAGGAGGAGGACAATATTGGACATTGTGTGACAATTAAAAATTTATCACGGCTTGTCCTCCCACAACTGACAAAAAAGGAACGGCATGTCTTCATCTGCGATCGGTAAGTTTTAAATAGATAAGCATCTGAAATGGAGAAAGAGAGAGAGAAAGCAAGATGTTATATAACGTCTTTCGTTTACAGTTGCCTGCATTACTTCAGGGACAGGGTGAAATTAGAGGCGCACACTGTCGATTGTGGAAAGCTGAATAATTGTGCTATTAGGTTGCCCAGTGATGGCAACCAATGGTTGAAATTCAGCAATCACAATCGGAAAGAGCGCCTCCCATTCATCATATACGCTGACCTGGAGTGCGTTTTGGCAAAAACCAACCGCGAAGCGATTGAAAAAAACCTGTATGAGCGACATGAAGTATTTAGAGTAGCATTCTATTTAAAGTGTACATATGATGATAATTTATGTACGTTTTATACACGTAGTGGTATTGGTTGTGTGGCGGCGTTTATATCGGAGTTGCATAAAATAGCTTTAAATATTAATACGATATTATTAAGAAATGTCCCCATGGCAAAGTTAACATTGGATGAGTCGGAGAATTTCCGAACAGCCACTATATGCCACATATGTAAAAAACCATTCCACCCTATGGAAATCCGGGTACATGATCATTGCCATCTGACTGGGCAGTTTAGAGGTCCGGCACATTCCAATTGTAATTTAAATTTCAAACAGTCTTTTTTTATTCCAGTAGTTTTTCATAATTTATCCGGATATGATGCTCATTCCATCATTAAGGATATATCAACAATAGTAGTAGCACGGAGGAAAGAAAGGTCAAAGTAGGCGCGGGGGAGTATGAGGGGGGGACCGCAGGGGGGGAAACACCACGCACTCGTCGCAGGGAAAACGCAGGGGAAATAAAAGAAACGAGGCCTCGTGGCCGTTCGCACGCAATGTCGCAGGATTTGCGAAAGTTAAATAGAATAGAATAGAAACACAAAAAAAAATGATTGAACCGATAATGAGAAAAGAACAACTCACGCTGTACGGCCGTCTCCTGCACAATCTCTCTCTCTACGCTCGGTCTTTCTCCTTCGTCCTTTCCACGTCAATTTCCTTCGCAATCGTCCTTTCCACGTTAATTTCCTTCACAATCGTCCTTTCCACGTCTTTTTCCTTCACAATCGTCCGCTACTCCTTCACAATTTTTTTTCACCCTCACTCTCTCTCACACACAATTCCTCTCACTCTCTTCACTCACAATTTTCCTCTCTCTCTCTCTCCCTCACTCTTACTATAAAAAAAACGAATCAAAAGGAAAAGAAGAACGCTATCTCGACATAAAAAAAAGATCTCTAAATGTAACGCAGGGGTATTCGCTAATTTTTCCGCTCGGCTCAACGCTTCGCTCGCAAGTGACGAGCTCGTCACTTGCTTCCGGGTTCTGGGCTAATGAGGGAAAGGAGGAGACATTTTCGGGGGGCTAGTTCGTAGGGAAGGGAAGGGATGGCAGCACGGTGACTCTGCATCGATCGTAGATCCTTCATAGGTGCGCCGCGGGAACGAGATGTCGTGGGATATTCCAACCCCGGGGGTCGATGCATAAGCCCAGTAGTATTATAGCTAGGTCGGTTCTGGCTCACTTGAAGGCGAGGGGGCCTGCGGGGCGCGGGGGAGCGCGCGCGGGCGGCGGTAGCGGCAAGGGGGGAATGGTGGGGGGTCTGAGAGGTAGGAGTAGTGGGGGTGCTGGGGCCCGTGTGAGAGAGAGAGGGCGGAGGTTTGAGAGAGATGGAGTGAGGTGCCAGGTAGATGGCTGGAGTGAGAGAGAGTGCAAGAGAGATGGAGTGACAATGTTAAGAATGGGTCTGGGCAACACACCAGAATTGTTTCTCTCTCTCTCTTTTATTCGGAGCTATTGTCGTAGATTGTGAGAGAGTGAGAGCGGGTGCAAGAGAGATGGAATGACAATGTCAAGAATGTCGATGGTCTAGGCAACACACCAGAATTGTCTGTCTCTCTTTCTTATATTCGGAGCTATTGTAATGCACCTGTGTATTAATTATCAATTTTTATTATTTGGGATATTTTAGGAGCTTGGAATGAGATGGTCGACATCACAGACTTTTTCCCTCTCTCTCTCACCTTATCCACAATTGCAAACATGCATTTGTGAATGAGGGCAAATGTAGGAAAGAGAAAGATAGAGTGCGGTCCCAAATCGATAGACAAGTAGAGAGAGAGAGAGAGATGAGATGCGATTTGAGAACGTATATGAGATGGAGTGAGGACTTGCTCTCTCTCTCATATCTATTGAAAAACCATGGTTATGCATATATATTCTTAAGCTATGTCTTACCTTCTGGATCATGAGACCGTGTAATCCTCGTTCTCCTACTGAATACCAGTCTTTTCATTTCACATGTTCACACACACACACACACACACACATACACGTACATACATGCATATACCATTTTAAACTGTTTTTATTTTTTTGTCTTTTTTTCGTATTTTTTTTCATTTTTTCAATTATTTATTTCTTTATTTATTTTTTTATTTTTTTTTTCAATGGAAAACACACCGGACACATTTTATCGTCGAAAATAAGCTTCAGCGGATCATTATACGAAGTGCACCGATGCTGCTTAATCTCAGAAAGTCTTCGCGTCTCGTGCTTGCTAAATGCTATGAGGTAATCATAATCATTCCGCACTTCAAAAATACACTCTTTGCAATACCGAGTTTTTCTCCCCGCATAATAATAAAAACCGATCGCACATGCTTTTGAGTCTATATTGTACTGCATCATTTCCGGAAACCACACTTTTCTCACAAAACCTTCCTGATAATGGGATTCGTCGTCACTTTCACGTCCCGAATCAGGTGCCTCCATTGCCTCATCTTCATCCGAGTTTTCACCCATCTCCTCGTCCCCAATCATAATCGGTGCATCCCGATCTAATTCCATTGCCTCCTGTTCAGCGACATTGTACTGTGCAGCCATGGTTTTCACACGCGAGTACTCACAGTTCGACGACGATTTCGTAACTAAACATCATCTTTTCCAACTTCTCGCGATTTTGGCTTTCCGCCGTTCACCCATTACCAATTTTTCCCTTTTGCGTAAGAGGGGGATGTTTTGTTCGCAATTGGAAAGTTAGTTGAGGAGTCATATAGTTACTGGACCCAGATGCGAATCTCTCAAATGTTTACTTTTTTATGAGTTTGTAAAGGGCTCCCCCATAGCTCGCGGAAACGAAAGTTTGTATAATTAAAAATTTGGGCCGACTTCTTTCCGGAGAGGGCAACGCTTTGGCGCCATGATACCATGGGGTCCATTTGTGTCCCCGTAGAGACAAAGAGCATGATATTCTCGCTTCTACATAGAGTTGAAATATTTTTCCTCGAAGGCAGTGGTCTAGAAAGTTTTATGATGAGAGTTGCGTCTGGGTACATTTACCCGTACTTATTTTCCGTTTTTCAGGGTGCCCCCCTCATGCGATGTTTGGTCATTCTATTCATTGTCATCATAATGCTTAGGAAATTTCCAATATTCCCATACGAATTTCTTTTTTCAGAGAAGGTTTTCTATTAGTTTTGTATTTTCAGTAGTTTGACGTACAAATGCATAACTCTCGCCTTAATAGAAGACAAGCTTGGAATAGTATTCAAACGATACACATTTTTCTTTTTCTTACAATGAGGAGGATGTTAATGCCTGTATTCCAATGCTCTTTGAAAACTCGATGCATTCTTTTATTTTTTCAATATTTCAACGAATGGGGAATATTGAATAAATAAGTTTGAAAAAAAAAAATGTTGAGTGCATGTTAGACACGAAATGAAGCATTTTCAGTTCGACGGTCGACTAGTTCACATCGCGAGCTGCTATTTTTTTTTCGTTCAAAGTATTTTGTTTCCGCAATACCGAGTTGAACATGGCTAATTTTCGTGCAGAACAAGATTTGTGTCAGCGAGTTACACAAGTGAGTTCAATGGAAGAGTATTTATTGTGGGAACGCGAGTGCAGTTCATTTATCCAAGCTTTGGAAAATAAATGCCTGTTGATGCCATAAAGGCATCAACAATCACTCATCGCCCAAATAGCACGTCTTGAAAGTTTGAAAAATTCCACTCGAGGATATTTCATTCATTCTGGTGCGGGAATTAGTGATGAACTTTCGTGGCGTGAAATTAATACGGCATTTGAGGGTCGTATGTTGACGGGATGTGTTATCAATAGAAAGCACATTGAACCACGACAATTTTTCGAAGATGCCAGTGCTTTTGTATGTTCACACGTGAAAGACCTTATTGATAAATATGAGAGTGTGAAAGTGAATACAAGTTTCAACGGTGAATTTGTAGCCGGTGATAAGCGATCATACAACAGCATCACTACGCGAAATAAAGAACTATTTAGCACATCCAATTTGAGTGAATGATATAGATCATGTGTTATTGAGCCCACCTTGGCATCACTCGAAGAATTTCAAGATCGTGATAGTGGATGGACCTTATCAAAAATCCTAAATTTAATGATAAATGTGAATAAATTCAACCCAATGCGTGCTGGGTGTCGCATTGAAGTGCCTCGGAAAATTGTGATGAAAAAAGCGGTGATTAATGTGAAGTCGAAGAACAATACTTGTTTCGCGTGGGCGGTGGTTGCCGCACTGTATCCCGCAGAAAAAAACGTTGAACGTGAATCGTCATATCCACATTGGTCAACAGTTTTAAATCTTCACGGTGTTGAATTTTCAATTGGTATGAACGATATTAAAAAAATTAGACCAAAATAACTTTTCAATAAATGTGTACATGATTGGTGAAAAAGAAAATGTTTTTCCCATCTATCTCACGGACAACGAAAAGAACAATCATGTAAATTTACTACATATTTCGTCGTCGAAGGAGGAGGACAATATTGGACATTGTGTGACAATTAAAAATTTATCACGGCTTGTCCTCCCACAACTGACAAAAAAGGAACGGCATGTCTTCATCTGCGATCGGTAAGTTTTAAATAGATAAGCATCTGAAATGGAGAAAGAGAGAGAGAAAGCAAGATGTTATATAACGTCTTTCGTTTACAGTTGCCTGCATTACTTCAGGGACAGGGTGAAATTAGAGGCGCACACTGTCGATTGTGGAAAGCTGAATAATTGTGCTATTAGGTTGCCCAGTGATGGCAACCAATGGTTGAAATTCAGCAATCACAATCGGAAAGAGCGCCTCCCATTCATCATATACGCTGACCTGGAGTGCGTTTTGGCAAAAACCAACCGCGAAGCGATTGAAAAAAACCTGTATGAGCGACATGAAGTATTTAGAGTAGCATTCTATTTAAAGTGTACATATGATGATAATTTATGTACGTTTTATACACGTAGTGGTATTGGTTGTGTGGCGGCGTTTATATCGGAGTTGCATAAAATAGCTTTAAATATTAATACGATATTATTAAGAAATGTCCCCATGGCAAAGTTAACATTGGATGAGTCGGAGAATTTCCGAACAGCCACTATATGCCACATATGTAAAAAACCATTCCACCCTATGGAAATCCGGGTACATGATCATTGCCATCTGACTGGGCAGTTTAGAGGTCCGGCACATTCCAATTGTAATTTAAATTTCAAACAGTCTTTTTTTATTCCAGTAGTTTTTCATAATTTATCCGGATATGATGCTCATTCCATCATTAAGGATATATCAACAATAGAGGTGCATGCACGTCAAGTTTGATTTTTTTTTTCATAATGTTAATTTTTTTTCACATTATTTGAAAAAAAATACTTTTCGACGAAAACTACTATTTCCATTACTTGGTGTACATTTTGTACTTTTTAAAGTTTTAAATGTGGATTTTACTTCTTTTTGTACGAAACCAACGAAAGTAATCATGTAAGTAAAAAAAAACAACAACAAAAAATTCTTCAAGCGTTAAAACTTTGACATCGGAAAAGGTTAAAATACTTCGACATTCAGCACTGACGCTTTGATTTTTCGCTGTTTTGCCTACTTCGCCACTTGACGAATGTGATATATATATTATTTTGCAATTTATTTCAGCGTATTTTACGAATGAATAACTCGCCCCATAAAAAAAAAAAAAAAAATACTGAGCGCGGGAATCGATCCCACGCTCCTGTGGTCTGGAGTCCGACGCGCTACCACGGAACCACCCCATCGATTGTAGAATTAGTGCATCTTTTGGCACTTGTGATTCGCGGCCGGATAGATGATGATTGGCTTGTTTTCGGGGATAATGTTTTATTGCTTGATAAAAGTTTGTATAAATAGAGAAAGTATGGAAATATGATGAAGTATAATATAATAATACATCTAAACTTTAGATGTATTATTATCGTATCAATCGTAAGCGAAGTATAATATAATAATACATCTAAATTTTAGATGTATTATTATTATTATCTAAAATTTAGATGTATTATCATACGATTACAAAATTGTTGTTCTTTCAATGAGCGTGTGTCACGAATGAACAATTCGCCCAAAAAAAGAAAATAAAAAAAAATACTTAGAGCGGGAATCGATCCCGCGCCCCTTCGGACCGTAGTCAGGCATGCTACCGACTGGACCATCCAATCGCTTGAAGTATATGTGCACATTTTCGTACTTGTTCATCGCGGCCGGATAGATAATTGGCTTGTATTCGGTAGCTGTTTTGTTGCTTATCCCTCGATAAAAGTATGAGAATTAATATAATATTAGTAATATAAGTATTATAGCTAGGGCGGTTCTGGCTCACTTGTAGGCGAGGGGGGCTGCGGGGCGCGGGGCGAGCGCGCGCCGGCGGCGGCAAGGGGGGAATGGTGGGGGGTCTGAGAGGTAGGAGTGGTGGGGGTGCCGGGGCCCGTGTGAGAGAGAGAGGGCGGAGGTTGGAGAGAGATGGAGTGAGGTGCCAGGTAGATGGCTGGAGTGAGAGAGGGTGCAAGAGAGATGGAGTGACAATGTTAAGAATGGGTTTGGGCAACACACCAGAATTGTCTCTCTCTCTCTCTCTTTCATTCGGAGCTATTGTCGTAGATTGTGAGAGTGAGAGCGGGTGCAAGAGAGATGGAATGACAATGTCAAGAATGTGGATGGTCTAGGCAACACACCAGAATTGTCTGTCTCTCTTTCTATTTATTTGGAGCCATACACCTGTATATTAATTGTTTATATTTTATTGTTTGGAAGATTTTAACAGCCGTTCCCTTTCTCTCTCCCACTTGACTACAACTCATAGCATGCGTTTGAGAATGAGTGCAAAGGTAGAAGAGAGAGAGATGGAGTGCAGCCCCAAGTGGATGGTTAGAGTGCGCGAGAGGGATGTAGGAGAGATGGAATGATATGTGGCCTAGGCTACAGATCAAAATTGTCCCTCTCTTTCTCTTTTTTTTTCGAAGCTATTGTCGCACACCTGTGTACTAATTGTTGGTTCTCTATTGTTTGGAATATTTCAAGAGTCGCTTCCGAAGATTGGGACGAGACAGTCGAGGTGACTGACATTTTGTCGCTCCCCCCTCTTATTGAGAATTATTATCGTGCATTTAACTCGTTTAGACGGGTTTTTCGAACAGGAAATCCATTGTAATCGCTAGTTAACTCCACGACGTCGAGATGTATGCAGTGCACCCCTCTTAGAATCTTTGGGACTTGACGGAAAGCGAGTTGGATTCTATTCCAAAGGCTATGCTGTTAAGATATTGGTGGCGAGATATTCACATTGTATGGGATCGTTTACCAATACGCTATCGAATGGATAATGAAGTTAGGTCCTATCTTCCATGCTATGAGCATTATAATAGGCCGGAAATGCGAGACCATATTGATGGTACCCCACCATATCGTCGAAATTGTGACAAGTGTTTCTCAGCATTGAACAGAGAAGGAATGTGATGCATTTTGGAGATAGAAACAGAGTGGGGTGTGAATTTATAAAACCTTAGGAGGCAAAGAATTTCATAACATAACGAGACAGACGAGCAGTCACGAAGACGAAAAGTTTGAGAGTAAAATTCATCGATATTTTGCTCTGAGTTGGAAGTAACAACCATTGAGACTTTCATCCGAAAGAAAATCATTTTGACACCACTCCGTGAAAAATCCCTCGAAGACGACTAAAATGGATTTTTCGAGTATCAACAAAGTGGCCATCATGAGTGAATTTTTGGCGACAAAAAGATTGGCTGATTTACCCGTTCAAATGGATCATCCGATATCAAACTTGAGAGCTGTGGAGACCAAATTTGGAAGGAGATACGTGGCAGATATTGGGATGGAATTTTCTCTATTTCTGCCCGCACGTATCGCAAAAGCCTTAGATGGAGATGTGGCAATGTTCGAGAAGATGCTGGCTTCTGCACTCAGTGGACGACTCTACATGAATTATTTCGGAGGAAAATTCAACAGCATCGAATTCAAGGAGATGCAATAATTTTCTTCTCATAAAAAAAAAAAAAGTTTATTTAATATCTATAATTTATATCGAATATGTATCGATAAGAAGGAGAAGGAGGAGGAGGTGAAATAGATAAATAAATGACAAAAAAGTGTGATTGAAATGAAAAAATTGTACTCTGTTTATTTTTTTCCTCAAAAAATCCCACGATTTCGTAATGCTTGGTATACATGTAGCCATTTCTTCAATGATTTAACATTCGCATTCGCATAATTGTATTTCGAGTTGTACGCGTGATGAGGACATCCAGGTGGAATTTTCGGCAGCCTTTGCAACGATGGACAGTCCAAATTTTCCAAGTCGATAATTTCCACTGACAGATCCGTTATTTTTCTCAACCATTGGATTTTCTCCAATCCTTTGACATAGACGATGCGAGCGCGTTGCAACAAGGTTCGGATTATTATTCCAGCGGCTTCATATGGTATATCACCAGTGTCCCACTTCATTCCATGAAAGTTACGTTCCAGCCAGAGATTCGTTGTTTTGAATTTTGCTGGTATACTGTTCCATACACATGGCGATTTTATGAAGAATGTCAGGGGCTCGAGATTACCATCCACTTCCAAGATTGATATTTCTTTGAGGACAAAATCATCGTCAAAACGCTTGAAACCTTGTAGATCGACGATGAATTCCATTTCGACTGAGACTCACTCGAATAATCATTGAGATCTTATACTAATTTTCTCACTCCTCCGCTGATTGGATTGTACTCAACTATTCGATCATGGAGTATTAAACAGTATGCCGATGTCTGAGGCGGAATATTATTTTTCAATTCAAATTCGATGCGAACATCCACTGGTCCGGACTTTAGCGAGTCGTTCTGTTTTGAACAATCGATCACAACTAGCGGAGCATGCTTCAAAAAATCAGATTTACTCAGCCATGGTTCCGCCTCCTTACTGTAGTAGTGTTACGTCCCAGCTCTCACGCTCGAACTCTTTTTTTTAGCCCCCATTAAAAAAACACGCAATACCCACAGTAGGTACTTGCAGGGCACGCGTCTATTGGTATCTTCTTTCGGCGAAGCATATGTAGTCACTAAGTGCACCCAAATTTACGACAAGTCGTAAAATACCCCTCGTTCAAAAACTCACGGCACGTGTAACGTCCTACTTTTCACTATTAGACTCTTCTTAATAGAAAAACCACTGCATACAAATTCTTTTATTAATTTGGTAGCAAACCTCCTCTGAGATTGACAGTGGACACTTCCTCGAAAAGTCGTAAAAGTTAAAATAGGGCACGGGAAAAACTCTTCAAGTGTTTTCCCACAGCAAACATCTTTTCCTCCTTTTCTAATTATCTTTCGATACACGCACGCAGTACGACATAAACTTTATAACGTACTGCCTTTTATTTTTGAACTACGGTAACCCCTACCCAAAGTAACGAATGCTCGAAATCAAAAAGCGAACACCCGGAAGCCAAAAATGGGTCAACGACTGCGAGACGCAATGCGTGCGTCTATGCACCACTGTTATAAAAAACTCTGTAAACGAAACCTCTATGTACAAACTTTAAATAACAACTTTGTAACATTTAAAAATAGGGAGACCTCCTTTCATACCAAATCTGACCTACATCTTATAGCGTATGGATACGTTTTTGTTAATCCGTGGGAGACGCGAATCATCTCCCACTACCTCGATCAAAACTTACTATATAAACTCTGTTCAATTCTATTTTATTGCCACACTTCGATAAAAAGTTTACTCTGTTCACGTCGTCGTAACGTCCGTTAAAATCCAGACAAAATTTACTTTGAAATTATCCGGACTTCGGCCGAATTATTAAAACTCGATTGACGAGACTGAGATCTCTCAATCCGCGATAATCCGAACTATTATCGACAAACTTTACATTGTACCGAACTTGTAAAACAATAGTGATTGAAATATTAAATAAAACTCTGTTAATTTGTTAAATCGGCTAATATTTTATTCGGGAAATTACTCAAAGATTTCCCCGATCTAAAAACTTCCAAAACATCTCCGAAGAGTATCGGGTATAAAAACCCACATTGATAATAAATTTGTATTTCGCGAGTTGCGGACCAACCAACAGACTCTCCGGCGAAAGATATTCAAATCTTCGCGCTCCAAATCCGGTGGTCACAAAACTCGTTCTCGATCCCTCTCTCGGGACGTAACAGTAGGTGCTTTGGAAATTCGTATACATCTGATAGAGCAGAGCGTATTGATTTTGATCAATATTCAAATTTAAATTCCCATATGGATAACATTGAGAATTAAGATATAATTTAATGTCTGTCAGATTACAATGATCGAATTTACTGGCATTTTTATCCTTCTTATTTTTTCGATTAGACTGGAAAGCGAGAATGACATATCGAGGTTTCTCCAACTGAGTTGATGTTTTTACAGATCATACATGCTTAGAGGTGGCGGGAAGTAATGGATATTCATACAGCTCCCATGTACGGAAGCTCATGGGAATTGCCGCATCTTTAGCGATAAATTTTAAAAGCTGAATTTTCCGTTGATCTGACACTGTCACGTATGGCACGAGCCATTCGATTTTTTGCAGTGCAAGTTTAAAATCCTCGTTGGCTGTTTGCACAACAGCATTATCATCAGTTTTCGATCTCGATAGAATTAATTCATGCTTGGCATTCACCACGACTTTACGGTAATCTTCCGCGAAACCAAGCAGCATACTCAGTGGTATACATATATCAAAGTTACCCGCCACGTCGACAATTTGCTTTGTTTCTTCAGTGTCGAGCCAGCCAGTATTCTCAAGCATGGAACTTTTTTTTGGACTCAGAGATGAATAACCTTTCATCAAACTTGTGAGACCGACATTCTTGTTTCTGTCAATTTCTACAGCATTCAGCTCATAGCGCACCTCTTCAAACAAGTGACAAATGGCATTGTTGACGAGACTCGTAGCAGTTGTTGGACTACCATTACTTTTCACCAATTTTCCCGATATATGTAGCGAGCTCTGGCTGGGCAGTATACATTGATCTTGATTCCTTACGGAAATACGTATTTCATCACTGTTATTAAATGTTGTGGATCCATATGGCTGATGAGCATGAATCTCGCAATGTGTTATAGATTCATCAAAAACGATGGGTGTGTTGATGTTCACTATTTCCTCCTCCATTTTTTTGTTCTTTTTATACGACAGATGCAAGCAACGTAGATAAAGTAATCTTTTATACGCTTTTTCCACGAACCTTCAGACCCAAATTTCTCAAAAATTGAATGTTCTGAGGTGTCAGCGCTTTGCGTGTCAATTGACGACTGGCTGTCCATGTCGACTTATTATTTTTTTAATGTTTCTGTTAAAAACGATCCCCATTTTTTATATGCAAACGAATGGTGATGACTTCACCACGGAAATTTACCAAATCACCGTCCTGGTCAACGATTCTAAGCTGAATGCTATCTATAACTCTGCTTGTGATTGGCAGATAAATAACATGTGGTGGCACTTCGATGATTTTATATCCGGGCGGTACCGTAGGGAAAAATTCATGAATTGTGTGCACTTTTCGCTCATTGACGTATGCACCACTTGTAATGCTACACTCGACACGCAAGGCGTTTACTTTGAGAATGGCCACTGGAAGGTCTGACTTGTGTTTTTTATTTGCTTCCAGCTTTCGTTGCGTGAATCCCAGCAAACGTCCAATTGAATCATCGGGCATGAAATTTATTTCACAATCACATTCGATTTCACTGCACAAAGTATTATTATTCGGTTTAATGGAAATATTTTTATTTGACAACTCAGATTGTACATACGCTTCAATATCCTCTATTTCATAACTACCAGTAGGTATGGTCAATACGTCATTTCCCACATAAAACTTATTATTTCCAACATCTATATTGGGTATAGAATTAAATGTTAATAATTCTACGAGACCGAGGGTATAGTTTTTATGGGGTGAAAGCTCTATTGGTGGAAAATATTGTGCATCGAGTATGGAAGATGTTCCAGATATCGTCAATGTAAAACTATCATCCATGATGGTAAATTGACAACTGACTCTGTTGTATCATTGTATCCTACATATATAGCGTATACTTATTATTACGATGTAACTGATTACAGAGGAACTTTAGACACAAATGACCGCATTCAATACCATCAAAATCTTGATATCTGTTATAATTATAATTAACGCTACCAACATCGAAATATTTCATAAGTTCGGGCGGTGGTTGAAGATTGCCAAAACTATCAAAGTGAATGACTTTCTTGCCAGACTTTTTGTATGCAACCCAGTGGGTACCAGGTCCAACATATTCGTCTAAATTTACAATGGCCGATTCGCATTTGAGTGGTCCATTTGACGGTAGTCTGTCGCGCATGTATACTCCACGAAAGTGTGGAATCCTCATGATTTTTGCATATTTTAGTAAATCGGCATCGGTAAGTGATTGATGAGGTAGCGTCACTTCACGTTTTTTGATGGCGGCGTGATGTAAAGACCAAGCCCCCGCTTGTACGGTTTTAAATGCAATCCCTTGCCCAATGCTATAGCCTCAATCGTTCGATTATGTCGCTTATTCTCGTCCAACTCCCTTTTAGCAGCTTGAGCAGCACCAGCAGCTTTAGCTATACTAGCCACACCACCGGTCAATGCACCAGCGGCGCTGAGACCCGCAAAAATTGGTATGAGAAATGGTAAGAAACCTCCAATCTTCTTTGGAACAGGCAGAACGCGTGGTGTATGTAATTCACGTTTCTTCATAATTGCTCTCTTGACAATCGCTCGAGCACCCTTGAGAGCACTTTTAATAACAATCATTGGATCATTCCCGCGAGTCATTGTTTTCTTCGCAGCATCGATAATGTTTTTCCAGTCCACACTCTGGTGTCCCATACCAAATTTTCTCTTTGTCTTCATGATGTTTGCCACACCCCAGGCACTTGCTTTCTCACCAATACTAGCGTCTTTAGCGAGTAAGTAAGTGATGCAATCAGACGAAAACATCGAATTTTGAAAACGGGGAAAGATGATATCGAACAGACTAGACGGGAAGTTTTCGAACCAATAGTCACACCATTGAAGAAACTAGTTTCAAACAGAGAAGTGGTCAACGGTGAAATTAACGATGAAGTGAAGAATGAAAGAATTAAAAAAGAGGAAAAGGATGAACAAGAAACCAGTGGTGGTTATGAAAAAATGGAGAGTGACTCGCCCCTGGTTAATGTTTCTTTCAAATCGGTGTATGAAGACGCTGCCGATGACAACGATGATGATAAAGATATTGATATTAGTGAAAAACACGTTGATAATGATGCTGATACTCGCACCGGCGATATACATGATATACCAGCTAATAATGCTGATGAATTAGCAAATGAGTATCTGGTATTATTGGAAACAAATAGAAAGACCGGTATGGATGTTTCATATGGTGTACGACAACTCGCTCACAAAAAATTAATGATTGGTGATTCCTCAATCATTTTCGATGCTCATCAGATCCGCGTGAAAAATCAAGATTATCCGAAAACTGTTGGATTGGTGGAGTTATTGTTCAAAAAGAAGCCCGATGCCGAAACCCTCACTCAAGAGGATCTGGAAAATTATGGAAATATTGTCATCGCCACGAATGCACATAGAAAATATTATGAAACGACTGGAGCAATACGAAATGATAATAGTTTCAAATACAAGAGATATATCGCCAACATAGCATCTATCCGAACCGGTCAAGGCATGCATAAAACGGTGGCAAAAAGTACTAAATTTGATTATATTTATTGGGATGACCCTAATGAGTTGGTAGATCGTTTAAGATTACTTGTGGCATCACAGTCTGCTGGAAATCTATCACATTCAAATGAAATTCTATCGATTGTCGAGGAATTGCGAGAAGCCGAAATCATTTATTAATACAATCATCTTAGTTATTTGATACATTTGTAAGATGAGTGTTGACGTGTTTGGACGACAGTTGACGAGAAGAGGTGTAATTAGAAATGGTATACCTGGAAGTCGCGGCCCCCCTGGTGAAGGATTCAGATTGACTCCCGATGGTCAATGGGACATGAACAATAGACGATTGTGTAATCTCCCCGACCCAGTCGAACAACACGATGCAGTGTCGGTAAAAGTTATGCAAAGTGTTGTGGAGCAAGAAGTACGTCTTGTTTATAATGTTACAGCGTCTTTGCGCAATGACATCGATGATCATGATATTATGATTCGATCTCTCGAAAAGAATCTCGAGGCTCATATAAAACATCAAACTGATATCGATGAATCGTTTGAAGATCTCACAACACGCAATTCAGAGCTCATTGCACATCAAGAGGAGAGACTGCGAGCATTGGAGAGAGATATAAGTGATATTAATAGACAAATGATTGTCAGTCTAGAGTCTAGTGTGAATGAGAAATTTAAGCAGATTGAGATTGACAATAAAACGGTGCAGGAGTTGATTTTTCGAAATTCTCAAGTAATTGGTGCTTTGGAAGCACGTCTCAACGCTCTGGATAATGGACGAAAAAAAGGAGGCTCTGGTGCGCGAGCTACATAAACCAGCGCGACGGAATTATCCACGTCGACATGTTGACATTCGTGGTTTAGATGAGACCTGGCAAGCTGACCTCGTGGACATGTCATCCTATGCGCGACAAAACTCCAAATACAAGTTTTTACTTACCATCATTGATACATTCTCCAAGTTCGCCTGGGCTGTACCCATCAAGAGCAAGTCTGGCAAACATACAGCGGCCGCAATGGAATCCATACTTACCAAGGGACGCATACCGAAAAATTTGCAAGTCGATCGAGGCACAGAGTTTTATAATAAAGATTTTGAATCGTTAATGAAAAAATTCGATATTCACATGTATTCGACATACAGTAATTTGAAGGCCTCGATTTGTGAACGCTTCAATCGTACATTGAAAAATAGAATGTGGATAAAATTTAGTCTTCGTGGCAATTACAAATGGATTGATATTCTTGATAATATGGCGGCTGAATATAATGATACGGTACATCATACAATCAAACTAAAGCCGAGCAATGTCAACGCCTCCAACGAGAAACAAATTTTTCATGATATTTATAATAAAACCGCGAATCAAGCGAAAAGAAAGTTGCCAAGATTTAAAGTCGGTGATAAAGTACGAATCAGCAAATTCAAGAATGTATTTGAAAAGGGTTATACACCAAACTGGACGACTGAGATATTTACCATAAACAGAGTGAGGAAAACTACTCCTGTAACATATCATCTGAAAGACTTTGAAGATGAGCCTATAGCTGGTGGTTTCTATGAACAGGAATTATCGAGCGTTAAATATCCAGACATTTATTTGATTGAAAAAGTTTTGAAGAAACGCGGTAATCGAATATATGTCAAATGGTTAGGCTTTGATAATACGCATAATAGCTGGACAAATAATGAATAAAATAAAAAAGATAAAAAATGACTCATTGATTTTTTTTTCTCTCTCTTTACCCCCCTCCATTCATCTGAGCCAACGAACTTCATCTAGAAAAATGGTACAATAATAATGTGGGTTTCGAAAAGAAAAAGACACAGATCAGAGGATTTTTTTTTTCATGGAAATATACAATTTATTGAAAATATAAAACTTTTTTTCTTTTTTCATAAATATTTACATGATTATCATTATTAAAAAAAAATAAATATACAAAATTATTTACAAATGATTTTTTTCTTAAAAAAAAAAACACGCAGTTTACACAATCATTCAATATAATTTCCAAAAGCATTCATATATATCTCTACATTTATATACATATTTACATTTATATATATATTATGACGTCCTCCTCGTCGATACGGGGAGAACGCCAAAATTATCCCGGGAGGGTTTCCCGGTGCGGCGCGTGGGGGGGGAGCGCGTGTCGGCTCTCCTCGTCGTGGTTGGGCGCCAGCTCTTTATGAGCGAAGTCACGGTGGGCAGGTCCTGCTCGTCCTCCCGATTTACCTCAGGGGTAGTTCTCCGACGCTACGGCTTCTTACCCTTTACCTTGGGTTATCTCGTCACCGTACTTGACACACCGCGCGCGCAAAGCCGGGTGAGCGGTAGAGGAAAGGGAATGGGGGGGGGGGACACCAAGCAGCGCAATCCGCGCAAAAAAAAACCTACAACTTACACGGCCGTGCCAAGGAGAGAAACACCACGTGTATTGTAAAATAACGAAAAAAAATTATAAACAGAATATTCTTAACCAAACGCGAATCGGTCGCGGCGGAACCGCGAGATACTCGCGAAACAGACGCGAGATGCTCGCAAGCGAGATGTTAGTTAATTGCGAGAGGACCGTGAGCTGATTACAACGAAACGCGAGTCCCTTGCGAAAGAAATTCGGACTGAACGCAAGCGAAGCGCCAAATAAGTACAAACGAATTGTGACGTTAGTCGCCCCAGAGGTACTAAATAACTTGGAAAGAAACGCTCAATAAATTCGACATAATTACAATAGAAGCTCGAAACCCTCGCCACAGAACTCGAGATAAGCGTGAACGAAACGTAAAACAGTTACGCGGGAGAGACAAAATAGTCGCTATCGAACGTGTAGTAGTTACCAGCGAAAGCTCACAAAAAAAACTCAGTATATCGTGAGCGAAAAGTACAACAGTTCCGACTAGTAGGCAACGAACGAATCCGCAATACTTGCAAAAGGAATCCGCGTCAATCGCAAGAAATATGACATTAGTCGCTAGCGATGGGTTAAATAAACGTAAAGAAACTTGGCGAAAGAAATCCAGAAAAGCAAAAAAAAAAGAGAATCTGAAATAAGAAATTCGGATACTAGACGAAAATAATCCGAGATAAAAAAAGAAAAACGAAATCCGAAATAAGTACAAGAGAAATTCGGATATTAAACAAAAACCATCCGGAATAAAAAACTCGTTCCAAGCGCAAGCGAAATCCGAAATAATTATAGACGAGATTAAAATGATAGAAATAAAGAGAATCCGCAATAATTACCCCAGGGAACTCGGATCCCTCGCGAGCGAAGCGCGAAAAAGGGGGTGCGAGACACTCGCCAGCAGCACGCAATTAAGTACACCAAAAAAAAATACAATATTCCTCGCCACAGAAGGGTTAAGCGATTCCCAAGAAAACGCAAAAAAAATGGCGAAGGAAATTCCACAAAAATAATCTGAAACAATTACGAAAGAAATTCGCCGGGGGCAGGGATTGGGGAACGCGACTCTCTCACACCGTGCACACACGCTCTCCCACGTAGTTTCCGCTGACTGCCGATGATGCTCCCGGGCTGTGGCTTCGAAATCCGAAAAGGCGCGGCGAAAGCGGGGGCGCCGAGGTGCAGCGCGAGAGGGGACTCTCACTCGCACGGTGCGGCGTCGGCGAAATCCCAAAAGCTCTACTAAAGCGCTATTGTCGAGGCAAGAGAGTGACAGTTCCCAGTCGCCGAGTCGCTACGGCGTCGAACTCCCAGAAGCGCTGTGCAGCGTTGTCGTCAAAGCGCAGTGAGAAAAGTCCTCCCTCACCGAGGCACCGCGGCGTCGAAAACTGCAAACCTCCGCGAAGACGTCGTCGTCGCGGCGCAGCGAGAAAAGCCTCTCACCCGCCGAGGTGCTGCGTCAGTGAGGACTGCGAAACGCTGCAAAGACGTCGTCGTCGAGGCGCAGCGAGAAAAGTTCCTCACTCGCCGAGGTGCTGCGTCGTCGAGACTGATGAGACGAGGCAAAGACGCTGTCGTCGAGGCGCAGCGAGAAAAGTTTCTCCCTCGCCGAGGGGCTGCGTCGTCGAAACTGATGAGACGATGCAAAGACGCTGTCGTCGAGGCGCAGCGAGAAAAGTCTCTCACTCGCCGATGTGCTGCGTCGTCGAAACTGATGAGACGATGCAAAGACGCTGTCGTCGAGGCGCAGTGAGAAAAGTTTCTCACTCGCCGATGTGCTGCGTCGTCGAAACTGATGAGACGATGCAAAGACGCTGTCGTCGAGGCGCAGCGAGAAAAGTTTCTCACTCGCCGATGTGCTGCGTCGTCGAAACTGATGAGACGATGCAAAGACGCTGTCGGCGAGGCGCAGCGAGAAAAGTTTCTCACTCACCGATGTGCTGCGTCGTCGAACCTGATGAGACGAGGCAAAGACGCTGTCGTCGAGGCGCAGCGAGAAAAGTTTCTCACTCGCCGATGTGCTGCGTCGTCGAAACTGATGAGACGATGCAAAGACGCTGTCGTCGAGGCGCAGCGAGAAAAGTTTCTCACTCGCCGATGTGCTGCGTCGTCGAAACTGATGAGACGATGCAAAGACGCTGTCGTCGAGGCGCTGCGAGAAAAGTTTCTCACTCGCCGATGTGCTGCGTCGTCGAAACTGATGAGACGAGGCCAAGACGCTGTCGTCGAGGCGCAGCGAGAAAAGTTTCTCACTCGCCGATGTGCTGCGTCGTCGAAACTGATAAGACGAGGCAAAGACGCTGTCGTCGAGGCGCTGCGAGAAAAGTTTCTCACTCGCCGATGTGCTTCCCCGGCGCCCCGGCCGATGCTCTGGCTCCTCTCGATGTACGCTGATGACGGTGATCCCCTGTGGATGACACACTGCCCACGCACTCTCTCTCGTGACGAGGAACGCGGGAGCTGGATAGGGAGGAAGGACGTGGGTTTTCCGTAGGGCTTAACCTAAAATTAATCGCGCTCGAACTGTCAGTTTTCCCCTCTCGGGGAATAGTGTACCGACGCTCGGCGCTCGCGTTTCTACGAGTCGATGTCGTAAATCAGGGGAGGGCTGCCGCTGCACACGCACAGTTTTCTTTTTCTCGCGACCAATACCGGGTATAAACACGGGCTTGTTATGATTTTGGGGGTACCTGCCCCTCTCCGCGGGAGCCGGCCGTCTCGCCTCGTCACCGCGCGAGAATAACAAAGAACGACAATGAGGTCGACGCCAACTCGGGCGAGCAAAACCCGCGCGAGAATAACAACAACAAAAATGCGGCCTACGCCAACGCGGGCAAGCAAAACAAAAAAAAAATATTCCTTTCGCCGAGAGGCGGCCTCGCGACCAGACAACGGCCAAAATGACTCGTTAATTACGAACGCGCGATATTATAACGCTCGCGTTACGACTGCTCAGGGGAGAAGAAAGAAAAACTAGATGAGGACTTACCGCGCGACGGCTCGTTCTTCGCGACGCATATTACGCTCGCTGCTCTCGCTCGCCTCCTCGCTTTTCCCTTCCTTCCTTTTTATCGCTTCCTCTATTCCTTTTCACCGCTCTCGTTTTCTATTCCTGCCTCTCCTCGCTATTTTCCGCTATTACTCGCTTTTCCTCACTTTTCTCCGGGGTACGCTTCTTTTCCGCTTTTCGCTCTCTACTACTCTCTACACCTGTTTGCGCTAGAATGAGTCAATTATGGCGTCGGCGTGTTCGCGGTTGCCGGTGTTTTTGCGCGCCACGCGGGGAGTTTAGTGCGCAGGCCTCCGTGACTATAGTCGCGAGTTTTCCGCCGTCTCCGCCCGGCGGCGCGGCGTGCCTCGGCAACGAGGGCCGAGGCGTATATCTCTCTAGCAGGAAGACTTCGCGAGTCTGTACAGGCTGCGGGGCAAAAGTGGCGCCCTCGTCGGCGGGCCCACGCGCGGCAATGCAGTTGGCAGCCCTTCCGTGACACAACGTCACAATATTTACATTTATGCTAGCCGTTGAGGTTTTATATGCTATGGTATTCTATAGTGTCCCCATGGCAAAGTGTCTGTGGTGCCAGGTATAATATATCTTTTGTCATCGTGTGGACTTAGAGCAATTTTTTTTTCCCTAATTGTATACACCTCATGTAACTTGGATCTTATACATGACTGTTCACACGAGACTTCAAGCTCTTCCTTCAAGCAATGAACATAGTCGTCGAAAGTGATTTCTCGTGCAACGACATTGCTCTTTACCCCCTTAATTTTTTTTGTGTCTTTTTTTGTTTCGACTCTCAAGGCATACATTTTTGCTCTAAGTCCAACGAATTCCGTCATTATCGCGCCATTATTCTCATCTTTCATGAGACCTGGCACTTTTTTGTTGACGAGTGGTATTTCATACCTGTTACCCATTGGATAGTCGCTCGTGTCAAACTTATCGATATTGCGCTTCATGTCGCTGTATGCGTCTTCACACTCGAGTTTGTATATCAGACTGTCAGTATCTGTATACATGACCCTACACTTGTTTTCATACAGCGGTCTCATGAACTCGTGGTGAAACTCATACAAGCACGTCTTAGATATGTCGAGTATACTGTGACGGATTTTTACTCCCGCGCACAATCTTCTCGGCCTGGGGGCCGATGCGCGGGCCTGGTTCACCCCCGAGGAGGTTGGGCGCCAGGTACCAGGGTACCGCCGACAAAACCGGCTTTCATATTTTCCCCCTCGAAGGCGAACCCGCCCGCCGAGATGGTTTATCATCGGCGTGGCCGAGGCTATGCCGACTAACTCGACTCGAATACATCGGTAGAGGGGCGGGGTGATGGGATAGAGACGGGCGACAGTACCAGACAGGGAAAAGAAAAGAAACACCATATTCACAATAATTCGTTTAATCGCATTTTTCTTAACTCGGGCGTGCAATCTCGACATAGCGGCCCCAAAACTTAATCGCGAACATAATATAACCCGGCGGCCGACGTACGACGTTCACGACAGTAACGAAATAATAACGGAATTAACCGAGGCAGTATTAGACGCTACATACAGAAATAAATGAGAATAAAATAGGCGAGGCCGGTCCTAGCTAAATAAACGCGAGTAAAATAATAAAGGCCGTTTTCCCAGCGAAAGGAACGCTACCAAAATGTTAACGGCCTTTCCGGAGTTAAATACGTGGTAATAAAGAAGATAGGCATTTTCCTAGCTAAATAAACAATAGTAAAATAATAACGGTGTTGATGGAGTTAAATAAACGATAACAAAATAGGTCAGGCAGTTTTCCTAGCTAAAGAAATGATACTAAAATAATAAAGGCATTTACCGAGTTAAATAAACGATAATGAACGAGGTAAGGCAGTTCCCTGGCTAAATAAACGTTAATAAAATAGTAACGGTATTTCTCCAGTTAAATAAACGATAACAAAACAGGTAAGGTAGTTCCCTGGCTAAATAAACGATAATAAAATAATAACGGTATTTATTGAGTTAAATCACGGTAACAAAATAGGTAAGGCAGTTCCCTAGCTAAATAAACGACAATAAACTAGTAACGGTATTGACTGAATTAAATAAATGATAATAACCGAGGTAAGGTAGTTCCCTGGCTAAATAAACGATAATGACTTAGTAACGGCATTGGCTGAATTAAATAAATGATAATAACCGAGGTAAGGCAGTTCCCTGGCTAAATAAACGATAATAAATTAGTAACGGCCTTGACTGAATTAAATAAATGATAATAACCGAGGTAAGGCAGTTCCCTGGCTAAATAAACGATAATAAATTAGTAACGGCATTGACTGAATTAAAGAAATGATAATAACCGAGGTAAGGCAGTTTCCCTAGCTAAATAAACGAGAATAAAATAATAACAAAATAGGTAAGGCAGTTCCCTAGCGAAATAAACGATTACAAAATAATAAAGGCATTTATCGCGTTAAATAAACGATAATAAAATAGGTAAGGCAGTTTTCCTAGCTAAATAAACAATAATAAAATAATAAAGGCATTTATTGAGTTAAACAAACTGATAACAAAATAGGTAAGGCAGTCCCCTAGCGAAATAAACGATTACAAAATAATAAAGGCATTTATCGCGTTAAATAAACGATAATAAAATAGGTAAGGCAGTTTTCCTAGCTAAATAAACAATAATAAAATAATAAAGGCATTTATTGAGTTAAACAAACGATAATAAAAGAATAAAGGCCTGTCCTACGCTGACTAAATGATACGAAAATAACAAAGGCAGTTTTCTCCCAAATTTGCATGAAATCCGTTTGAAACGATAATACATAAATGGTATGCCCGATACATGAACGCCGAGGTAGCAACACTCCCGAGGACTTCGCCGCAAAACTCGAAGACGGCCGCGATGTGACAATAAGGTGTTCGACGAAATAATCGCGATTTCCCAAAATAATACAAGACGATAGGCGCGACGAAAAGGTAAGGCAAACACAACGCTCGTCGCCGAGGACCGAGTCGGCGCGTGGCGTAAACACGCGAGAGAGAGAACGACAAACAACAAGACGCGAGCGAGTGCGACCCTGAGCGCGAGAGCAGCGAGTACGAGGCCTTTGTAATAGCCCCAAAAATTTAACACAGCAGAATATTTCGCGATTAATACTTATTTCTCGCGATCCCACCCACATTATTTCGACTAATAAAAATCATTTCACACGATCAAATAGTATACCTCACACCGTGCCACGGCACGGGGATTCAAACCATCACACAATAAATTGAATATACGCGAGAAGGCATGGCAAGTTTTCGGAAGGCAGTTTATACAGGCCAGGGATAAGGGACGAGACGCGAGGCTTCAACTCGATGTTTTATTCCTGATCGGGGCTGTTACTAAACAAAAAAAACTAATACATCCCGTGATGCAACCAAAAGAACCCAGCCCTCGATCAGTCCTAATTATACGAAGGCCCTTCGCATCTCGGCCCGAATCTCCTTCCGCCGTCGTAATAGAGAAAAAGGACTTACCCCATCTATCGTAACGAAGCACACTGAGCGCGCGGACCCCGGCGCGCCCCACCACCTGTCGCCGGCCAGCGGCGCACCGCGTTTTCGGCCCTGCCCGCGCGAATTTTGGGGAAAACAGCGTGCCCCCCCGGACCCCGTCCGTTGGCAAGGCAATCGCTACTGTAATTTTTCCGATATGTCGCGCCACGTCGGGCGAGTTTCGCGCCTCACCATGTTGCCGTCCCGTTAACTCTCTCCCCGAGGATACTGCCGGTAATTCCGGACGATGGGTGGAGGCCTCCCTCACCCTGCGAGGAGCGACCTCGACCAGGGTGGTGGGCCCACCAAAATATCTCCACATCGCCCCGGAACACCCGTATCCCACGATAGGGGCGCCGTTATTAAACGAACCTCGAGTCCGGGAATGCGGCGTTGGGAACGATGATAATCCCGAGGCGTCGAAAACTCGCCCAAAGCCACGCAGGACCATTCATGACGTGGCGACGACTCCCCAAACATTCTCATGCCCCTCGCCGGCATGCAAGGCAAGGTACAAAACACACGGCTGATAGTAAAGGCACGTTGAGCGCACAGAGTGGCAGGCGACACTGAGACCACACGCTGCCACGCGATGCTCGTCGAAAACTCCCTCAAACGGGCTCAAAGATCGAATTTTCCCCGATTATTCCCTTTTCAAAATACCACCGTTCGATGGTCGAATCCCGACCGAAGCAAGGTGGCCTTCCCATACTACATAAAATTCTCCCGATCGACCAAAAAAAAATAGATAAAACAATGGCTCTTTCTCGCGTCTCTCGTCTCTCGCGATCCTCGCAAAAATCTCCACGCGCTCTCTCTCTCTCTCACGCCCACCACCACCACCTCCGCCCTCTCGCCTACTCACGGCCAAGCCGTAATTTTCCGCGACTTTTGGGACCGCGCGTCGTCCCAGGGTCGTCGATCCGACCCTCTCGTCGACACTTCTTCGCACCGGTGACGGGGGACGAAATGTCACGTCACAATACACATACCAACATATATGGGCTTGTTGAATTTCACCTCGAGCTTGCGCAATTCGACAGCCACAAGATTTTCCGAAAACACACTACAGCTATGGAAATTGGGTTTTGAAATCATTGCCTCTGCACCATACCGACCATCCCATTTTGTTAAAAGTCGAACATCGCTATGAGTGCGCACATCTTCCATCGTTTTGCCGAAAACTGCATTATTCATCAATTTGTACAATGTTTTATCGAAATCATTTTTGGCATTTGTACGGAATAATGTATTTAAATCTATGTATGATTTTAACCAGGGAGATTGTTTGAATTTTAATATTCTATGGATTTTCGTCACAAGTAGTCCATGTCGTATACATTGTTGGAGATTACGATAGTGTATAACATAGCGCTTTTTCTCACCTAAGGTGGCAAGTAATTTTGATTGTTTTTTACCGGGTGGTTTATCATGCGTCGGGCAAAACGGTAAGTCAATGTGCGCGGCATGTAGATGTTGTGGATAGTTCATGTCAACCTCAAGAATATAGCCCGTAGGTGAATCTAGAGCAATTGTCATGACATCAAAGTTGAGGACATTGTCAACCCATTGAAAATTTGAGTGTGGCAAGTGTTGACACATTGCCCAGCCATATAAATTATTCACGTCAAAATACATCAAGTATGATGATTCTTTCAATGGATCGAATGATTCCATATACTTGTTGTTGGCATCCGCGTACCTATTTGAGCATTGGCTTAAACCACCGCGTACACCACGCTCGACAAATAAAACCATATCAATATCTGTGAGCAACTCAAACTGGATATTCGTATGCTTCAACATAGCATCCCAAGTATATCCAGGAAGAGTGTAGTAGTATGCGGGGTCAAGACCATAACTTTCCAAACAGGTATCACGAAAGTTTTCGAAAATGTCTGCCAACAACAATACATCGGTTTTCAAATACAAATCGCTATATTCACCTAGGGTTTGAATGGAAAACCGCTGCCAGACCTTCTCAGCATGAGCATACTCGCTCTCACTTACCGTCTCACCAGTCAATGAACTATAGAATGAATTTATTGGAGGTAAGCTGGTATCTTCTAATTTGTCAATACTATCGATGTATTCATATGGGAATACACCTTTCCTGGTCAATAATGTAAAATCATCTTGGGATAAACAGGAAAATTGAGATTTTAAAATGTTGAGTTTATCAATTGTTAAAAATGATGCTAATTTATCTAGACTGGTATTTAAAAATTTAAATGAATCGATAAAACGCAATTTTATGTTGTGTCGGAAATTGTTTGATGTTTGAACTGTTATGGTAAATGAAATATATTTTTCTTTTGTTATGGGAAGCACATCGGTTTTCCCCTCAAGCGCCGTTGCTATATCCTTAATGATGAAATGAGCATCATATCCTGATAAATTATGAAAAACTACTGGAATAAAAAAAGACTGTTTGAAATTTAAATTACAATTGGAAGGTGCCGGACCTCTAAACCGCCCAGTCAGATGGTAATGATCTCGTACCCGGATTTCCATAGGGTGGAATGGTTTTTTACATATGTGGCATATAGTGGCTGTTCGGAAATTCTCCGACTCATCCAATGTTAACTTTGCCATGGGGACATTTCTTAATAATATTGTATTAATATTTAAAGCTATTTTATGCAACTCTGATACAAACGCTGCCACACAATCAATACCACGACATGTATAAAACATAGATAAATTATCATTATATGTACACTTTAAATAGAACACTATGCTAAATACTTCGCGCCGCTCATACAGGTTTTTTTCCATCGCTTCGCGGTTGGTTTTTGCCAATACGCACTCCAGGTCAGCGTATATGATGAATGGGAGGCGCTCTTTTCGATTGTGGTTGCTGAATTTCAACCATTGGTTGCCATCACTGGGCAACCTAATAGCACAATTATTCAGCTTTCCACAATCGACAGTGTGCGCCTCTAATTTTACCCTGTCCCTGAAGTAATGCAGGCAACTGTAAACGAAAGACGTTATATAACATCTTGCTTTTTCTCTCTCTTTCTCCATTTCAGATGCTTATCTATTTAAAACTTACCGATCGCAGATGAAGACATGCTGTTTCTTTTTTGTCAGTTGTGAGCGGACAAGCCGTGATAAATTTTTTATTGTCACAAAATGGCCAATATTGTCCTCCTCCTTCAGCGATGAAATATGTAGTAAATTTACGTGATTGTTCTTTTTGTTGTCCTCAAGATAGATGGGAAAAACATTTTCTTTTTCACCAATCATGTACACATTTATTGAAAAGTTATTTTGATTTTCAATTTTTTTTATATCGTTCATACCAATTGGAAATTCAACACCGTGAAGATTTAAAACTGTTGACCAATGTGGATATGACGATTCACGATCAACATGATTTTCCGCGGGATACAGTGCGGCAATCACTGCCCACGCGAAACAAGTATTGTTCTTCGACTTTACATTAATCACCGCTTTTTTCATCACAATTTTCCGAGGCACTTCAATGCGACACCCAGCACGCATTGCGTTGAATTTATTTACATTAAACATTAAATTTAAGATTTTTGGTAAGGTCCATCCACTATCGCGATCTTGAAATTCTTCGAGTGATGCCAAGGTGGGCTCAATAACACATGATCTATACCATTCACTCAAATTGGATGTATTGAATAATTCTTTATTTCGCGTAGTGATGCTTTTGTACGATCGCTTATCACCGGCTACAAATTCACCGTTGAAACTTGTATTCACTTTCACACTTTCATATTTATCAATAAGGTCTTTCACGTGTGAACATTAGACTGATTCAAAAAAAAACTTTTTTTTTTTCCTTCGGGATTCTTGTGCTACTGTTGGGCACTAATAAAAGAAAATTTCTCGAAAAAGATGGGCGCGGTCACTCAATTTTTAGAGGTGGCTATCTCGACTTTTTGTTATTTTTTTCATGATTTTATTTATTAAATATGATCATAGTATAGATTACACCGGAAATAGAATAAATGAAGGAAATTTCACAGCTGTTTTGCGACAAAGAAAAGTATATCGCACACACATTGAATCCCTAAAAACCAAAATCGAAAATATTACCGGTAAATAAATTTAGCCCAAACAATATTTTAAACGCTGTTTAATTAAACATAATAACTTATTATTATGACGACTTATTTTATCATCGATAATTCAACAAAAATGGATAATAATAATGAACTAAATAATAAAAATCATATTAACGTAACCATAACGTAACGGTAAGGCTTTTACGCTTCCTATTCATTATTGAACCGAATTTTGAATCGATTGTTTTTTATTGCACTTTGGAAAGCGTTGTCGATGTAGCTGGATCACTTACAGCAAGTACTGCTTTTCATCTTTTTTTTTGTCGAGCTATTATTGAAATTTTCGACAAGAGGTACGCCCTTTCAGCGACATAGTTAATTACTTTTAAATTTTGCACTATTTTTCGTGCATTTTTACTGCGCAGTGGGATGCGCGATGTTATGCACAGTAGCTGGGAAGAAATATGAATGAGTTTGAAGATAATGTAAGTGTAGCATTTTAAAAATGTAAATACATGATTTATGAAGGAAAGCTTATAATTTAATTTTTCGTACAGAGCACGAAATGTTAATGCGTATAAATATATCTATATGAATAACGAGAGTAGTATAGATGCCATTATTGAGCTACCTGGATTAGAATTGTGAATATTGCAATCATTTCGAATTGTAAGAGTTTCTTTTGGTTACGAAATAGAATAGTTACGGTGCTGGATCTGATTTTTATCCGTAATCCGCAGCCATAACTATGGTTAACTGCAATACGTTCATTAAAAAAAATTCAAAACAAAAAAGTCGAGATAGCCACCTCTAAAAATTGAGTGACAACGCCCATCTTTTACGGAAAATTTTCTTTTATTACTGCCCAACAGTAGCACAAGAATCCCGAAGGAAAAAAAAAAAAAGTTTTTTTTTGAATCAGTCTAGTGAACATACAAGAGCACTGGCATCTTCGAAAAATTGTCGCGGTTCAATGTGCTTTCTATTGATAACACATCCCGTCAATATACGACCCTCAAATGTCGTATCAATTTCACGCCACGAAAGTTCATCACTAATTCCCTCACCAGAATGAATGAAATATCCTCGAGTGGAATTTTTCAAACTTTCAAGACGTGCTATTTGGGCGATGAGTGATTGTTGATGCCCAGTTGTTAATCGCGGTCGTTTAATTCGGCATTTATTTTCCAAAGCTTGGATAAATGAATTGCACTCGCGTTCCCACAATAAATACTCTTCCATTGAACTCACTGGTGTAACTCGCTGACACAAATCTTGTTCTGCACGAAAATTAGCCATGTTTAACTCGGTATTGCGGAAACAAAATACTTTGAACGAAAAAACAATGACAACTCGCGATGCGAACTAGTCGACCGTCGAACTGAAAATGCTTCATTTCGTATCTAACATGCACTCAACATTTTTTTTTTCAAACTCATTTATTCAATATTCCCCATTCGTTGGAATATTGAAAAAATAAAAGAATGCATCGAGTTTTCAAAGAGCATTGGAATACAGGCATTAACATCCTCCTCATTGTAAGAAAAAGAAAAATGTGTATCGCTTGAACACTATTCCAAGCATTGTCTTCTATTAAGGCGGGCAATAAGCATTTGTACGTCAGACTACTGAAAATACAAAACTAATAGAAAACCTCCTCTGAAAAAAGAAATTCATATGGGAATATTGGAAACTTCCTAAGCATTATGATGACAATGAATAGAATGACCAAACATTGCTTGAAGGGGGCACCCTGAAAAAAGGGAAAATAAGTACGGGTAAATGTAACCGGACGCAACTCTCATAAAACTTTCTAAACAAACGTTCTCACATCGCATCTCATCTCTCTCTCTCTCTGCTTGTCTATCAATTTGGGACCACACTCTATCTCTCTCTTTCCTACATTTGCCCTCATTCACAAATGCATGTTTGCAATTGTGGATAAGGTAAGAGAGAGAGAGAGTGAAAAAGTCTGTGATGTCGACCATCTCATTCCAAGCTCCTAAAATATCCCAAATAATAAAATTTGATAATTAATACACAGGTGCATTACAATAGCTCCGAATATAAGAAAGAGAGACAGACAATTCTGGTGTGTTGCCTAGACCATCCACATTCTTGACATTGTCATTCCATCTCTCTTGCACCCGCTCTCACTCTCTCACAATCTACGACAATAGCTCCGAATAAAAGAGAGAGAGAGAGAGAGACAATTCTGGTGTGTTGCCCAGACCCATTCTTAACATTGTCACTCCATCTCGCTTGCACTTTCTCTCACTCCAGCCATCTACCTGGCACCTCACTCCAACCTCCGCCCTCTCTCTCTCACACGGGCCCCGGCACCCCCACCACTCCTACCTCTCAGACCCCCCACCATTCCCCCCTTGCCGCCGCCCGCGCGCGCTCCCCCGCGCCCCGCAGCCCCCCTCGCCTACAAGTGGTCCAGAAGCCCCCTAGCTATAATACTATTAAGTGAATAAATAAAAGTTTTCGGGATTAAAACCATGTGATTAATCTACCCTGAATTTTATCGAAAATCCCTGTTTTCTCCTTAAAATAATGAGTTTTCGGGATTAAAACCATGTGACTCGTGGTCGGGAGATTTTCTATAAAATAAACACAGGAGGAATATTAATTATTCAATTTTATCGAAAATCCCTGTTTTCTCCGTGAAATAATGAGTTTTCGGGATTAAAGCCATGTGACTCGTGATCGGGAGATTTTCTATAAAATAAACACAGGAGGAATATTGATTATTCAATTTTATCGAAAATCCCTGTTTTCTCCTTGAAATAATGAGTTTTCGGGATTAAAACCATGTGACTCGTGGTCGGGAGATTTTTTGTAAAATAAACACAGGAGGAATATTAATTATTGAACTTTATCGAAAATCCCTGTTTTCTCCTTGAAATAATGAGTTTTCGGGATTAAGAGTCATCGAGCCATGGCATACGACGCGCCAGCGGCGATTTCCCGAACTACAAATTCCCTAGATCCAGCATTCTACGGATTTTGTCGTGAAAAATGGACTATTTGAAAAAGTAATTACAGAAAATAATTATTTCCATACCTACGGACTGCGGTCTGGTCACATATTTAATCACAATTTTTTCTTTCAGGCGTAAAAAATTGTTGAAAATTCGAGCCGTCGGCCGCGTGTTTTGACAGTTTTGTCCCCGTTCACCGTTAACATTTTTTTATAAATTTCACACACATTTGAGGAGTTCTAGCGGACCAGGCCGCGCTGCATACCACTCCACTGCACTATTAAAAAAATAATTCGTGTCAATTCATTTCGAAATAGAAAAAAAATCCGTAGAACTGATACCGAGGTGACAACGTCGTATTCACGGCCATATTGGACTGTCTTTTACGTGGTTTTCAGTTCTGGCTTTTGTCGCCAGGTTCGCTTCATGCGATACGCGAAAAATGCAAGCATACAGCAGTGACGGCGTATTCTTACAGCAGCCCCCCCTCCACCGAGATGAAAATCTACTTTTTATACAATATAAAATTGCTTATCTCCATGCAAGAGAGTTTGAAGTACGTTATACAGCAGACAATTATTTATATTTTTCAATAATTTTACTAGTTGAAATAGTGAGCCTTGTGAATATTAATGAAAAAACTATTTTTACATATTAATGTTTAAAATTGCTCATTCAATAAGAAGCAAATTTAAAAACTGATTATTGTTTGCTTCTTCTGATTTTCATTTGAACAAATCTTCGTTTTACGTATCATGAAATTGTAAAAGTTGTTTATGATCTTTAGAAAAACAATGTATCTTGTTTCGTCGGCAATATTTGGTACCTGTCTTTTTTCTCTCTATTTCACACACATGTTACGTCCCAGCTCTCACGCTCGAACTCTTTTTTTAGCCCCCATAAAAAAAAAAACACGCAATACCCACAGTAGGTACTTGCAGGGCACGCATCAATTGGTATCTTCTTTCGGCGAAGCATATGTAGTCACTAAGTGCACCCAAATTTATGACAATCGTAAAATACCCCTCTTTCAAAAACTCAAAGCACATGCAGCGTTCTACTTTTTACTGTTAGACTCTTCTCAATAAAAAAAACCACTGCATACAAATTCTTTTACAAATTTAGTAACAAGCCTCCTCTGAGATTGACAGTGGACATTTCCTCAAAAAGTCGTAAAAGTTAAAACAGGGCACGGGAAAAACTCTTTAAGTGTTTTCCCACAGGCAGCATCTTTTCCTCCTTTTCTAATTATCTTTCGAAACACGCATAGGGTATAACATAAACTCTCTAATATACCGCTTTTTATTTTCGAACTGCAACAACTCCTATCTAAAGTCATAAAACGCTCGAGCCCCAAAAACAAAGTCAGGAAGCCCCCTCGGAAAGGGTCAACGACTCTTAGACGCAATGCGTGCGTCTATGCGTCGCCACGATAAAAACTCGTAAAACGAAATCTCTATACGCTGCAACGAAATATCCAAATGCAGCTCAACAACTTTGTAACATTCAAAAATAGAGAGGGCTGTTTCCTCCCACCTTGTAACGGGTGAATGCCCTTTTTGTTAATCCGTGGGAGACGCGAATCATCTCCCACTACCTAGATCAAAACTTACTATATAAACTCCGTATAAGTTACAACAAGCGCCTCACTTCGATTAAAAGTTTACTCCGTTCACGTCGTCGTATTGTCCGTTAAAATCCAGACAAAATTGACTTAGAAATTATCCGGACTTCGACCGAATTATTAAAACTCGATTGACGAGACTGAGATCTCTCAATCCGCGATAATCAGAATTATTATCGATAAATAATAAATTGTACCGAACTTGTAAAACAATAGTGATTAAAATATTAAATAAAACTCTGTTAATTTGTTAAATCGGCTGATATTTTATTCGGGAAATCACTCAAAGATTTCTCTGATCTAAAAACCTCAGAAACATCTCCGAAGAGTATCGGGTATAAAAACCCACATTGATAATAAATTTGTATTTCGCGAGTCGCGGACCAACCAACAGACTCTCTAGCGAAAGATATTCAAATCTTCGCGCTCCAAATCCGGTGGTCACAAGACTCGTACTCGATCCCTTTCTCGGGACCATGGCTCGGGACGTAACACACACACACACACAAAAGAGTAAATGAATGTATAAAAATCAAAAACTACCTCAAAATGCATAAATAATAAAAACATATGTAATACACGAATAATATAAGAGTAATAGCAAAAAACATTAATCTCAATCCTAAGCGGGGTCACACTATAAATACATATTTTTTCCTAATATCATTGTTAAGTGCGATAGCACAGTGGTACAAGTATTATCTATCACTCGGTCGACCTGTGTTCGATACATCTTGGCGATTCGATTATAATTTTTTTTTTAACATACTTGCTCGCAATCTACATTAAATATTCCATACGTGAGTGGGTATTTATTCTTAATAAACCCCACGAATAACGTTTTTTTTCATTTAAGTGTACGTTATTCATCGAAGCCAAATATTTCATTTCATTGGTCCCTTTTCTCTTCTAGAATATCCCAATCTATATGATCGTAGACCAGGATTTTGCTTTGCTGCTATCTTTTATTTAGTCGAATATCACAATTTACATGACTATCGCTGTCACTGTTCATCAGAGAGAAGGATAACTGAAATCGATGTGAAAGGTTGTTACGTCCCAGCTCTCACGCTCGAACTCTTTTTTTAGCCCCCATTTAAAAAACACGCAATACCCACAGTAGGTACTTGCAGGGCACGCATCTATCGGTATCTTCTTTCGGCGAAACATATGTAGTCACTAAGTGCACCCAAATTTTCGACAACCGTAAAATACCCCTCTTTCAAAAACTCAAAGCACGTGCAGCGTTCTACTTTTTACTATTAGACTCTTCTCAATATAAAAAACCACTGCATACAAATTCTTTTACAAATTTAGTAACAAGCCTCCTCTGAGATTGACAGTGGACATTTCCTCGAAAAGTCGTAAAAGTTAAAACAGGGCACGGGAAAAACTCTTCAAGTGTTTTCCCACAAGCAGCATCTTTTCCTCCTTTTCTAATTATCTTTCGAAACACGCATAGGGTACAACATAAACTTTATAATATACCGCCTTTTATTTTCGAACTGCGACAACTCCTATCCAAAGTCATAAAACGCTCGAGCCCCAAAAACAAAAGTCAGGAAGCCCCTTGAAAAGGGTCAACGACTCCTAGACGCAACGCGTGCGTCTATGCGTCGCCACGATAAAAACTCGTAAAACGAAATCTCTATACGCTGCAATGAAATATCCAAATGCAGCTCAACAACTTTGTAATATTCAAAATAGAGAGGGCTGTTTCCTCCCACCGTGTAACGGGTGAATGCCCTTTTTTGTTAATCCGTGGGAGACGCGAATCATCTCCCACTACCTAGATCAAAACTTACTATATAAACTCCGTTTAAGTGACAACAAGGGCTTCACTTCGATAAAAGTTTACTCTGTTCACGTCGTCGTAACGTCCGTTAAAATCCAGACCAAATTTACTTTGAAATTATCCGGACTTCGACCGAATTATTAAAACACGATTGACGAGACTGAGATCTCTCAATCCGCGATAACCCGAACTATTATCGACAAACAATACATTGTACCAAACTTGTGAAACAATAGTGATTGAAATATTAAATAAAACTCTGTTAATTTGTTAAATCGGCTAATATTTTATTCGGGAAATTACTCAAAGATTTCTCCGATCTAAAAACCTCCAAAACATCTCCGAAGAGTATCGGGTATAAAAACCCACATTGATAATAAATTTGTATTTCGCGAGTTGCGGACCAACCATCAGACTCTCTGGCGAAAGATATTCAAATCTTCGCGCTCCAAATCCGGTGGTCACAAAACTCGTTCACGATCCCTCTCTCGGGACGTAACAAATTATATATCAATAAAACTGGTGGCAGCGGAAACAAACGAATTCGCACCAGCAATAAAACTGGTGGCAGCGGAAAGCAACCAATTAAATCATACCACCAATAAAACTGGTGGCAGCGGAAACTAACGAATTCGCACCAGCAAATAAACTGGTGGCAACAGAGAACAACAAATAAACCATATCACCAATAAAACTGGTGACAGCCGAATACAATTTAAATCGCACCATCAATAAATTTGATAACAGCGAAAATCAATCAAAATTACACAAAATTAACAAATTTCGTGTTACAATTCTTGACAGAGTATCACTAACAAGTAAATCGGTACACAAACGTGAACTTTTCAAATAAATCGTGAAAAAAGAAAAAAAAGACAATCTTTGTTCGCGCCATAAATCATTGAACACTCGAAACCGAAGTCATCCTTCGATATCGTGAGAACGGCAGCAAGCGTGACCAGACGGCACGCGTACAACCATCACCGATCTTCAAGGGCCAGGTCAATTTCCAGTAGCTACTCGACACCTTTTTCGACCGCCTGCACAAGCATCATAAATCGTCATCTACTACATCTACAAGAACCTTTCTTCTTCTCGACATCTACAAGATCTTCAACGAGTAAGTCAAAACATTTACAATGCCTAACGACACCGAAATCCCAATGGAAACATCGACGGCATACAATCCGTCACGGCCTCAACAGCAACAAGGACAGCAATCGAATACGTTCGCATCATCATTTCAAGTCCCATCAACATCGCAAAACCCAGTAGATAATAATACGACACAGTTGTACAATAGTTATAGAGATTTCACAAAATATTTACCGGAGTTTGATGGAACAAGTAAAACAATTTCACTTACAAGTTATTTGGAATATTGCGATACAGCAAAAGAATTCATTGCCGCGACTGGGGAAAAGACAATTGTAGCGTTCTTGAAAAGCAGATGTAAAGGGGCAGCTCTCGAAGCATTAGAAGGTTCTCCAATTCCGACAATTGATGAATTAGTGGGAACATTAAAGGAGAAATTCATTATTAAAAAACCAATTTTAATGTGGTTTTGGGAAATTTCGAAATTTCAGCAAAAAAATAAAGAATCAGTTACGGAATTTCATAAGAGAATAATCAGATATTTAACGGAACTTAGGCAAGCAGTTGACAGTTCAGCGCTTAAAAGCCGAACTGGAGCAATAGAACTGGCAGAAGAACTAGCAGCTGACCAGTTTAGAAAAGGTATCAAGCCAATATATCGTGCTCACATCACATTCGAACATCACCCTGATATTGCAAAAATCTTTAAACAAGCACGCGAAATTGAACGGTCTATGGGTTACACGGAAACAGATGACGAAACGCCGAAAACTTGCTTACCCATAACCCGATCAAATAATTTTCACAATAACCCAAAAATTAATTCAAGTAAATTTTGTACACATTGCAAGAAAACAAATCACACAATAAATGAATGCTTTGCACTCATGAAATTAAACAACGAAAAGAACACGAACGAGAGTCAAAATGATCAAATTTGCAATTATTGTAAAAAGAAAGGTCATGTAATTAAAGATTGCCGAAAAAGAAGGTTCAATAACAACAAGAAAACTGAGCAGATAAAGGCAAGTACAGCCCAGGGAAACGAGAAATCGACCCCTCGACAGGGCGCTGCGACGGGGCAACACTCGCAAGAGCGCCAGGAATAGATAAAATCGTTCCACAAAAAATCCTTCGAGCAAAATGCAATCTTAACTTTACATCCATTAACAACAATTCTCCAACAATATTGTTGAGCTCGAAAGATTTCACAAAATCAGAAACTTTATTTTTGGCAGATTCGGGATCTCAATTAAATCTAATAAAACTAAATCATTTAAAATTTCCCGATGACATTAATAATTCAGTAATTTACGAATTACAAGGAATTTCAAATCATGATAAACCAATAACTCTTGGAGAAATAACAATCGAAATAAATAACAAGTCAGAAATATTCCACGTAGTTTCAGATAATTTTCCAATAGAATTTGACGCAATACTTGGTAATGAATTATTAGGAAAAAACAAGGGTAGAATCGATTGGTTAGCAAAGTACGTACGGCTGAACGATACAGATTATCCATTTACAAACACAGAATCACTTCTTCTGCGGGCCAGACAGAAAACGATCATATTTGTTCGGATAAACAACGCGTTAAAGACGGGTTACGTACCGTGCATACCCTTAGGTGATGACATCTTCGCAGGTGAAGCTTTGGTTACTAATACTAACGGCAAAGCCTACTTATATGCCATTAACACCTCCGACAAAGACGTTAAGATAAATGTTCCCGTAATTTCACTATATCCATTCGATATGAGCATAGACGAGAACGATCAGACGGACGATAATTCCGCAAAAGACCAGACCTTCGTACATAATGATAGTACTCGGACGCGAGGAAACCGTGCTAGTGAGGTAATGAAGCTTTTGAATCTTGATCATCTTAATGACGAAGAGCGTAATGCAGTTTCCACTCTCGTAGAGGAATACGCAGACCTTTTTCATTTGCCGGGAGAATTTCTAAAATCAACCAATGTTTGCACACACAAAATTCCGACTATAGACGATATTCCGATTAACACAAGACAATATAGACATCCACCTTTCCAAAAGCCAGAAATAGAAAAACAAATCAATAACTTGTTAGAATTAAATATTATTGAACCATCAGAATCTCCGCACAATTCACCGCTGTGGATTGTCCCAAAGAAAGCTGACTCACAGGGAAACAAACGATGGAGACTTGTGATAGATTTCCGAAAATTAAACGATAAAACAATCGGTGATGCATATCCACTCCCCTTAATAACCGATATATTAGATCAATTGGGAGGAGCAAAATATTTTTCTATTTTCGATCTAGCTTCTGGATTCCACCAAATTGAAATGGATATAAAAGATAAACATAAAACAGCTTTTACAACTCCTCATGGTCATTATGAATTTAATCGAATGCCTTTTGGTTTAAAAAACGCACCAGCTACATTTCAGAGACTTATGGACCTCGTTTTAAAGGGTCTACAGGGGAACGACCTTTTCGTTTACCTGGATGACATCGTTATATACGCACGTTCTATAGACGAACATAAAAATAAATTCCGAAAACTTGCTGAAAGATTACGTAATGCAAACCTCACTTTACAAACTGATAAATGTGAATTTTTACGAACAGAAGTGCGATATTTAGGACACTTAATTTCTGCAGATGGAGTAAAACCTGATCCTAAAAATATAGAGGCTGTAAAAAAATTCAATATACCTAAAACTCCAAAAAATGTTAGAGAATTTTTAGGTCTCGCTGGTTATTATAGACGTTTCATTAAAAACTTTTCGGGCATTGCAAAACCCTTATCAGACCTGACGAGCAAGAATGTTAAATGTCATTGGACATCCGAACATCAGCTAACTTTCGAGAATTTAAGAGAAAAGTTATGCACCACTCCGATCCTGCAATATCCAGATTTTGCAAAACCATTTATCGTTACAACCGATGCATCAAATATTGCAGTCGGCGCGGTTCTATCACAGGGCAAAGTCGGAGAAGATCCTATGGTAGCAGCAGCATCTAGAGTCTTAAATAAAGCAGAAAAGAATTATTCTACTCTAGAAAAAGAAATGGTCGCGGTCGTTTTTGCTTTAAAAACCTTTAGACCGTATCTTTATGGCCGGCAATTTACACTACTGACCGACCACCGACCACTCGTTTGGGTAAACTCAATGAATGACCCGACGTCTCGTGTACTGAGATGGAGAGAAAGATTAAAGGAATTTGATTTCAAAATCCAGTACAAACCAGGGAGAGTAAATACAAACGCAGACGCACTCTCCCGTAATCCAATTATTTTGCCTATCAAATGCAAATGGCGAATCAACGTGTCTCCACACGGAGAACGAATACTAAATCTTAATCCGGGAATCGCGAGAACATATACATCCTCGTCAGACTCTCATTCCCAGGGTAAAAGCAAACTTCAGAAAATCGAAAAATCTGATTCCGAGGAAGAAACTCCAGAAACTTCCGTGGAAAATCAGTCTAACAAAATTCCTCATATACCTGAACCCGCAGATGTGGCAATTCCGAGAGAAACACACACGGAGACGGTTATTGAAGGAAGTTCCGAAATCCGAAATCATAATGAACGGCCTGATCATCCGTCATTTCAGAACCTCAATAATAAAGAAAGACAAAATCTCGCGAACGAAATTCAGAACCTCAGTATAGACAATTCAAATCCTCGCGAGAAAAATAAAAATCAGAGCATCGAGACAAGCGCATCTCAAAACTTAAATCAAAATCTTAAAATTAACGATTTTAATCAGAGCATCGGGATTAATGATTCCATAAATGAAAATCAAAATCTTAACCAGAGCATCGAGACTAAAAATTCTCAAGGCAATACAGAAAATCTTAAAGAAAGTTCGATCTATCGATCAAACAAACCGAAATCGGGTATCAGACAAAAGAGTCGCGCTAGTCGACATCTTTCATTCAAAAATCTATCGATTCACGATAAATCATCATCGTCTAATGAAGACGAAGATAACACAATCGCAATACCTGTGGACGTAGAATATATCAATAAAACTCCTATATCTTCAGATGCAGAATCAGTAAACGATGACGCACAAGAAAGTGTAGTTATAATAGGAGAAAAACTCGCTTCAAACAATCTAACTACACTTAACTCACAAGAAAATCAAGAATCTCCACAACATAAAACTACTATGCCCAAAGTTAAGAAAATCTTCAGCGATCTCTCACATACTTCAACTCCTTACGACTCGAAAATCGCTAAAAATAAAGGAATTCAAAAGCAAAATAATTTCCAACGAAATCTTGCTAGGGAACTCTTAGAAAAACGCTTACATAAATCAACGGATTATACTCCTTCCCCCGCAAGACGAGTTAGGAAAAAATTTAATGAATCTATTAATGATAAAAGAATGGAACTAGATTCGGCAACAGATAGACTCTCCCCAGAAAATATGTCTCTCACAGAAGAAGCGATCATGCAACAAAGTATTCAAAATATAACTATGCACGAAGATAACATGAACGTAACTCCAATGCAAATGTCAATTTTGGAAAAGTCAGTCGATAGAGTATCTTCGGATGAGGATATGATAACAATCATAGAAAGTGCACCGGCCGTAACAAAGCCGAAAATAATCATTCCTCGTGCCCCTATTCAAAACTTTGAGGCACAACCGCTTCGTAGATCCACAAGAGAGAGAAAACCAAAGAGATGTCCCTGTTGTACCGACGGTGAACACCACATACAGGCCAAGAAACCTCGTATTCAAAGAAAAGCAATGAAAAGCAAAAAACAAATTCAAATTCCAGAAACTATTGTTGAAATGTCTCCTCAAAATATTGCATCAATAACTAATGAAAATAACGATAAAGGGAAAAATTCACCCATCACTGAAGAAGCTAGTTTATCGATATTATGTGACGATATTTCAAAAATGTATGCGTCAATGACCAAAGACATTCCAGCTAATGTATCAGGATCACAGACTTTTCAGGTAGAAAATGATTCAGAAGATAGTCAGAAATCAAGTAACGATAAAAACGAAAATATAATTCCACCTCCAATAGAAATTGCATCACAAAGATCGTCAAATAGCGATAGCAATTCAGATTCAGATACAATTAACGTTATAGAATCCAGAGACAATTTAGAAATGAGTAAAGATCATTATATTTGCTTTGTATCTGCAGATGGAACAGTTTCCAGCGAAATCGGTAAAAGACTGATCGAATTAGGATTATTGAAAAATTTAACTCCTCAAAATACATTTGAAGTCGGTCAAGTCCTTTTATCAGGCACACCAAAAAAGAAGGTTTTCGCTTTAGTAATTCAAGATAACAGCACAACACCCTTAATTCAAGACAACGTCATCAAAGCATTTAAAAATCTAAAAATCGAAATGAAAAAATTAAACATTAAATCAGCTTCGATCTCTCGTAAACGTAGCAACCTAGATGATTCAATTTGGAACAAAATAAAAAATATCATCAGATCGGTCTTCGACCAAACAAACATACGAATCAAGATATGCAAAGACGAAATCACAATACCCCCTGTGGAAGATAGAAACGACATAATCAGAGAATGCCATGAATCACCAATAGCAGGTCATAAAAGCGTCACGAAAACATATAATAGAATTCGACAAAAATACTTTTGGGATAATTTAAAAAAACAGGTAGAGGATTATGTGAGAAAATGCGAAAGTTGTCAAAGAAGGAAATTAGTAAGAGTCAAAACCAAACAACCAATGGTTATTACGGATACTCCATTAAATGTATTCGATAAAATTTCAATGGATATTGTCGGACCAATAAATCCAGAATCTGACCTCGGTCATCGATTCATTCTGACGATACAAGACAATTTATCCAAATTTTCATTCGCAATTCCATTAGTAACAGCAACTGCCAACGAAATAGCTTATGCCCTTGTAACAGAATTCATATGCCTTTTCGGTTGTCCAAAAGTTATTTTAACCGACCAAGGTGCGGCTTTCATTGGTAGAATCATGAAACAATTAACAAAAGTATTGAAAATCAAGCAAATTAAAACGACTGCGTTTCATCCACAATCTAACGGCTCACTCGAACGAAGTCATCAAGTTCTAACAGACTATCTCAAACATTACACCAACAAAAAGGATTGGCATAAATGGCTACGATTAGCAACATTTGCGTATAATACAAGCGTACATGAAGGCACGAAATTCACACCATATCAGATAGTACTAGGTAGAGAAGCTCGACTACCATCTCAATTCAATTGTCTCGATGGACTGTTAACATACGACGATCACGTGAAAAATTTAGCATCTCATTTGCAAGAAACGAGAAAATTAGCTCGCAAAAATTTGGAAAACGCAAAACAAAAGTCAAAAGTCGTATACGATAAAAAAATAAATCCAATTAAATTTCAGACCGGAGACAAAATTTATTTAGTAAAGAATCAAAAAATCGGAAAATTCGATGACAATTATAAAGGTCCATACTTAGTAACACAAGTACTCTCAGACCATAACGATATCGAAATAGAAATGGAAAGAGGAAAGCGTAAAATCATTCATTGCGATAGGGCGAAAATAGCGCATTAAAACAAAACTCATACTTACCGGTACCTTTCAGGTATGCCGGGAGAAATCGGGATGACCACCTTCGCGGTAGTTCTCATCTACCTGCTCCAGCATGGCAGCGCGCTGATCGCGTACGATTGCGGCGCCCCATCAATGAACATCACGACAATGTCATTACTGGACATACAAGAGTGCGAAATCCCTATACCCAAGCCAGAGGTTAAGGAAACCAAAATACAACTACTCCAAAGAGTAGAATTCTCACACATTAAAGTCATACAATGCAAATTAGAAATTTACAGAATAGTTAAATACTGTGGTATGCATTCTCATACTTCCGAAGTCAAAAACGGTCGTTCAGAATACTTACAAGAATTATCCGCTAATGTATGCAAATCAACGCACCTCACTAAATCGTATAACCTTTATAGCACCTTATTTACCGATTTCAATGTTAATGCAACAAATACAAGAAACGTAATGTTAGCCGGATCAATCGACAATAACGGAAACTGTCACGGGACCTCATTTTCAGACAGCTACGGATCCTGGGATAACGTCATTGTCATTGGAATGTTTAAGTTTACGCTCTTAGAACAATATGCTGCAGTTAACTTAAACCAAAACGAAATCATTCTACAATCGGGAGTAAGATGTAGCTATGACAAAGGAAGATGTGTCGACTTCCAGGGAGGATTTAGCTTCTGGGACCCTCTTGAATCCGATCAGTGTAAATTCAATAATTACGAAATAATTTATGAAGGACTGGCAGAAAGAATCCAAGATACAATCAAATCCGAAAACGAAATTTATTCGATCACCACGTCCGACATCACTTTCGCATTAACGGTCAAGGGCCATACAGTTTTGTGCGGTTACAAATTATTGAAAACAGAACATCCTAAACTATTCATTGTTGACAAACAAAATGGCGACTTTTTCGCAAAAAAACATATATCGACTATAAACATGGACACATTTGCATACGTAAACTCAAAATTAGTGTATATAGTCAGACATTTCGGTAATCAAATAACAGATCTCTATAATAACGTTGTCAAACAAGAATGCGAACTCGAAAAGAAAGTCTTGCGCAACACTCTGGGTTTTGCAGCCCTGGCTCCCGCCGAATTCGCGTATTATTTTATGAAAGAACCAGGCTACATCTCACATATAGCCGGAGAAGTATTGAGAATTGCCAAATGCATCCCGGTTAATGTAGCGACACGGAAAACGGACGAATGCTATCAAGAACTACCCGTAACAAGGGGTAATGAGTCGATGTTCATGATACCACGTACACGCATACTTACTAAAACAGGACACGAAATTGAATGTAATTCATTCCTATCGCCAATGTACCGAATCAATAACGTTTGGTACCAATCCCTGCCTCAACTGGCACAGGCGGCAGCACCACAATCATTGTCCGCAGACACGAAGAAAACATGGGAATTTGTTGTCCCGGAACACTTAGCAGACAGCGGCATTTACTCGACAAAAGATCTCGAGAATTTGCGCTCGAGCATGATGTTCCCTATAGAAAGAACCGCTGTGTTAAACACACTCGCTAGGGGAGCGTCTGGCCAAAAAACGATTGACCAAGGCGTGTCTATTAACCATTGGATTAACGACGATATAATCCAAGAAAAAATCGAAAAAGTTTGGGGAAAGGTGTATAACTTTTTCCACACGGTCGGTACTTTTAGCGCGACGTTCCTGGGAGTATGGGTCACTGCCAGAGTAGTTAAATTTGTCATCGATACGTTAGTACATGGTTATGCGTTACACTCGATTTATGGATGGAGCGTTTGGTTGATAGGGGCTGTTTGGGACTCTATTACGAACTTATTACTTCACATCGGTAAAAGGAAACCCACTCACAATGCCGATAGCGAAAACTACGTCCCCCTTCAGGTCATCGAAACCGACAAAGAGGAAGACACAACGGCGAACGAAAATAAGATTTACCCAACTTGTCCAGCGACGTCAAGTAAGCAAAACGACGAACCAACGACATCCGAAACACAATTGTGGCATCCGAGGTCGCATCCGATAATCTCGAAAAGCAACCGCAATTCGAATGTATAAAAGAATTTTCGGCATAACGTTCCATATCCGAATTATCTTCTATTTTGTTTATGAACGTAAGGATTTAATTTTTTTTTGGGTGCGATTGCAAAGGAAAAACGGATACCTACAATTAAATTTTCTTATACCGTTTATTTTTCAAACATATTAGGGCAGATACAAAAACGCCATAAGCAACATTGTAAAAACCAATGGTCTAATTAATAAACAAATACACATATATTTGATGAAATGCGACTTAACAATTTCTTTTATTTTCAAGTTCATCAAATATATATAATTAACGTTAACGAACAAACGATGCCTATTAACGGCACGAAAATCGAATCGACAACGTCGAATAAGTTACGCTAACCGATCCTGAGTTTGAATAAAAATGCACAAGGGAACGTTGGTCCTGAAACCAACGATTCCATCGATCAACGCGCCAATCGAGACATTAAATAAAACTAATGATTCCATCGATGATTACGACATCACGATCAAGAAAAAGTATCGGATCAGAACCGATAACTCAACCAACGCAGACCAAAATCAAACAAACGTTGAAATCAGAATCCAACGACACCATTGACGACGCGAAAAACCAAATAAATGTTGTCCCAACCAACGAACATGGACAGAAAAAAAACACCAACCGTAACTCCAATAAAACACAAACACGTACTAGAATTCTTTTTTTATATATATATAAAATTTTTATTGTATCACCCTCTCTTCTCTTACAAATACAATCGGCAAAGGGACGACCTTTTTTTTATATATATATTGTTTTTTGTATCAATAATTGGGGTCATAAGCAGACAGGACGCCCTCTGGGGTGGACCAAGCGGGGTGATCCCAATCATCCTCGGGGTGAACCTGCCCCCACCGCCCTTCCAGGAGCCACCGTAAACTGCAGGCGTCAAATTCTGCCCATGCTGTGTCCAATTGATCGGCAGTTGACCGCAACCGCCGGCGAATCATTCGCCGATGTCCCATCACCTTCGGATTAACCCAAAACGCCTGAAAACAAATAAAAGAAAAACAACAATAAAATACCGATTGAAATATGACTCTGATGTTTAACCGATTTATACTTACGCTCGTAAACATGGAGCAGAGCTCGTATACCCGTTTGCCGAGGATGCGATATTGTTCCATCTCTTTTCTCTTTTAAAATTTTTTTTTCCCTCGCTCGAAAAACGACTTGTCGTCTCGGAGTACCTTTTTTGAATATAGTTCAGCATCACGTTGCAACGGGCTTATATACCAAACCCCGACGCATAGAACCATCGGAGTAGGGACTAGATAAAACATCGGGCCTACACCAACCCTGCGTATAAGGAACCCCATTCGACTCTCAAAAGATATATACATATATACATATATAAAAAGGAAAACAAAATCGTTCAAACGTTCTCAACACTTCCATCAAACTCAAAGAAAATGATAAATAAATCTAAGAAATATTATACTATGATTAAGAAACATTGTATGTAATCATTTCTTCTATATATAAACTATATAGGAATACAATATCCTGTTAAGAAAAACTACTTTTAATACAACAAATATCATATGTACTCGAATATCTGTAACAAACAATTGCGTATTATAAATTACAACCAACATATAATATTACGTATGCGATAAAATAATAAGCGCGGAATCAATTCGATTGAATTATCATAATTATAATCAATCACATATTCATTCATCTCTAACTTTTTTTATATATATGTAACGAAAATACAAAATTCAATACTATCACGTAAACACTATATCTTACACAATCAATTAATGCATTTCAAAAGAAATTACATGCATAATATATATTATACTTACTCTTAAAATTTACAATTTATTCTTGTAAATCTTTTGTAATCAACGAACGAAGATACAAACAATATTACAGTGTCACTTACAAACATTTCGCCAATTTTTAATTGAGCGAGACGCTCAATCTCGGGGATGGGAAGTGTTACGTCCCAGCTCTCACGCTCGAACTCTTTTTTTAGCCCCCATTTAAAAAACACGCAATACCCACAGTAGGTACTTGCAGGGCACGCATCTATCGGTATCTTCTTTCGGCGAAACATATGTAGTCACTAAGTGCACCCAAATTTACGACAACCGTAAAATACCCCTCTTTCAAAAACTCAAAGCACGTGCAGCGTTCTACTTTTTACTATTAGACTCTTCTCAATATAAAAAACCACTGCATACAAATTCTTTTACAAATTTAGTAACAAGCCTCCTCTGAGATTGACAGTGGACATTTCCTCGAAAAGTCGTAAAAGTTAAAACAGGGCACGGGAAAAACTCTTCAAGTGTTTTCCCACAAGCAGCATCTTTTCCTCCTTTTCTAATTATCTTTCGAAACACGCATAGGGTACAACATAAACTTTATAATATACCGCCTTTTATTTTCGAACTGCGACAACTCCTATCCAAAGTCATAAAACGCTCGAGCCCCAAAAACAAAAGTCAGGAAGCCCCTTGAAAAGGGTCAACGACTCCTAGACGCAACGCGTGCGTCTATGCGTCGCCACGATAAAAACTCGTAAAACGAAATCTCTATACGCTGCAATGAAATATCCAAATGCAGCTCAACAACTTTGTAATATTCAAAATAAAGAGGGCTGTTTCCTCCCACCGTGTAACGGGTGAATGCCCTTTTTTGTTAATCCGTGGGAGACGCGAATCATCTCCCACTACCTAGATCAAAACTTACTATATAAACTCCGTTTAAGTGACAACAAGGGCTTCACTTCGATAAAAGTTTACTCTGTTCACGTCGTCGTAACGTCCGTTAAAATCCAGACCAAATTTACTTTGAAATTATCCGGACTTCGACCGAATTATTAAAACACGATTGACGAGACTGAGATCTCTCAATCCGCGATAACCCGAACTATTATCGACAAACAATACATTGTACCAAACTTGTGAAACAATAGTGATTGAAATATTAAATAAAACTCTGTTAATTTGTTAAATCGGCTAATATTTTATTCGGGAAATTACTCAAAGATTTCTCCGATCTAAAAACCTCCAAAACATCTCCGAAGAGTATCGGGTATAAAAACCCACATTGATAATAAATTTGTATTTCGCGAGTTGCGGACCAACCATCAGACTCTCTGGCGAAAGATATTCAAATCTTCGCGCTCCAAATCCGGTGGTCACAAAACTCGTTCACGATCCCTCTCTCGGGACGTAACAAGGTAGAGGATTTCACATTATTGTACTTAAATATTTATTGGTATATCAAAAATAACATGATTTTTCATGTCGCTGTTGATCGGAGAGCGTTATTACTGAAGCTGACGCAGACGGTACAGCGTATGTTATTCATCGAAGACTTGGATATTACTCTACTGCTATCTCTTTTATTTACTCGAATATCAAAATTGACATGATTTTTCATGTCGCTGTTGATCAGAGAGTGTTATTGCTGAAGCTGATGCAGAAGCCACAGCATATATTATTCGTCGGGGACTTGGATTTTACTCTACTGCTATCTTTTTCATTTACCCGAATGTCAAACTTTACATGATTTTTCATGTCGCTGTTGAATGGAGAGTGTTATTACTGAAGTTGACGCAGAAGCCACAGCATATGTTATTCATCGGGGACTTGGATTTTAATCTACTGCTATCTCTTTTATTTACTCGAATATCAAAATTGACATGATTTTTCATGTCGCTGTTGATCAGAGAGTGTTATTGCTGAAGCTGATGCAGAAGCCACAGCATATGTTATTCATCGGGGACTTGGATTTTACTCTACTGCTATCTTTTTTATATACTCGAATGTCAAACTTTACATGATTTTTCATGTCGCTGTTGAATGGAGAGTGTTATTACTGAAGCTGACGCAGAAGGTACATCATATGTTATTCATCGGGGACTTGGATTTTACTCTACTGCTATCTTTTTTATTTACCCGAATGTCAAACTTTACATGATTTTTCATGTCGCTGTTGATCGGAGAGTGTTATTGCTGAAGCTGACGCAGAAGCCACAGAATATGTTATTCATCAGGGACTTGGATTTTACTCTACTGCTATCTTTTTTATTTACCCAAATGTCAAACTTTACATGATTTTTCATGTCGCTGTTGATTACAGAGTGTTATTGCTGAAGCTGACGCAGAAGCCACAGCATATGTCATTCATTGTAGACTTTACTGCTCTCCTTTAGCAAGAGGATAGTTGAGGAATTTTTGACAATTTTGCCCATTTAGTCGAATTGATATTGTTTGTAGTGCTCACAACCCTTAACGAGAAATGATAAACTGAAAAAGTTGTTTCAAGAGTAATATTAATTTTGTAATTATTTTTTAAACTATTTGGCATTATGAGTTAGTAACATTTCTTTTGAAGCAAAAAAGTTCATGGAAGTTTTTTAATGAAAATAATTGTTCAGCTGTTTATACAATGAAAGAAACGGATAATTTCAACATAACTTAACCGTCGATGTACTGTTACTTCATAACGGTTATTCAACAATATCGCGCGCAAGGACCTTTCTTTTTTATCTGTTTTCACAACGGATTTCACAATAAACAAAAATCTACGGTTTTTTTCTCAGACTCGTTCTTATTTTATAATAACATTCTAAATGCCTTTGGATAGTTTTTCCTACATTTTTCTTACGGAAATAAGTAAAAAAGTGAAACGAAGAACATGTGACATTAATAATATTAAGATCCAAAATTGTAATTTATCTTTATTTTTAATTCGCTGAAACATTTCAGATTGTTTTCAAGATAAAATGAAAGATCGTTTTTTGTAATCCTGTTAACGGAGTGTGGATAGGAAAGTATCGTGGGATGATCTTTAAATGAGAAAAATGTTTCAGTTTAATTTTTATTCAACACTTTCTTTTCAGCAATACAATAAAGGTTTGGCGGAACCATCTACATTTTTGTTATGTAGAAGGTTCCGCCATTGATTACATTTTTTGCTCTCGATTTGTGGACGAGGGTCCAAGGAGCCCCCCGTCCACGTCTTCCGCGCCAGTTCGGGCCCCGCCAAAATTCCTTCCGCGGCCATTTTATCGGTTATTATCGGTATTTAACGATCGGCGTGGAGTTGATTTCTGTAAGCCAGAAGAAAATTTTAAATTGTCATACAGGATTTCAATGGATTGTTCATAATGATTTTCGTCTTTGATAAACTTTTTACCGCTGTTTAGTCCAGTCAAATTAGCATAAGTTCTATTCAAGAGGGGAACCCTCTCGCCAATTTTTTCATAGGTTGTTTGGACCTACAAGAATGTAATCGTCAATTTTCGGACTTTCCAAAGTGTATATTTCAACAATAAAAAAATTATTGAAAAAAAAAAAATTGATATTTTTGAGATATCTTTTTTGGAACGCGTCTTATCGAAAAAAGTTTCGAATAAAATTTGTTCATCATAACGTCCTCTGTAAAAAAGGTCCTAAAAAAAAAGTGCTAACATTGTTAATTAAGCGGTTAATGGCAAATGAAAATGAAAATTCGACATTTCGTTTTTGCAACCGCAATCGGGTGTTTATCAAGATATCGGTTTGAAACTCGTACATGATGTAGAGGAGCCGAATCTCAAGAGACTCGCGCAAGATTCATCGATCTGCGAGATATAGTTTAGCAACAATCTGCGATCATCGAAAAATCTTTGCCCTTCGATACAGTTTGAAAATGAAGGCCCACAGGCTGGAAAAAAATCGAGGGGCTTCGTATCATCATGCACAAGCGATTTGAGAAAAAAAAATTAAAAATTTGTTGAAAATAGATACTGTTTTTTGGCGATTTCTGAATTTTGCTAATAAACAAAAACAATTCCGACCAAAGTTGCAAAGATATCGGAACAATTATTAAACCATCGAACTAGCTTTTGAAAAACGAACAATTTAAAAAAAAAAAACTGGCAATATTTTGATTACAGCCCGAGATGTGAATGTTTTTACGTTTGTTCAATTTTATATTGTTGTAATCAACATTTTTGCAAAATTCGAGTTCCTCAGCGATCCCTACGCTTTCGGCCATGGGATTCAATAAAATTATTCCCTTTACGAGCAATTACGTCATCATAGTTATCGATGTATTCCGATCGACGGCTGGCCGCCGAGCGCGCGGCGCCGACCGAGCGGCCGCGCGGCGCGGTAGGGATGGCCCCTCTTACTCCGCAGCCCCGCGCGAACGGCTTAGTTAACAAATGTAATAACTTACTTAAAAATGGCCGTAGAACAATTTTTTTTTTTTAATTTTACGTGATTTTTTCTTACGAACGCGATGGTGTCCTTGAAAATTATGTTCACCCCATAGCAGACCCATGACCATATTTTTCACAAATTTTACATGTAAACATGCTTTAAAATTATTTAACTATGGATGGGAAAAGGTATCATAAATAAATCTTTTCTTAGAAACTGTTTCATTCATTACAATAGTTTTATTGATGAGAAAAAGAAAAAAAATGTTGCAAGAAAAATTGATTATAAATGCATTGCTAGCTTATTGTAATGAATGAAACAGTTTTTAAGAAAAGATTTATTTATGATACCTTTTCCCATCCACAGTTAAATAATTTTAAAAGCATGTTTACATGTAAAATTTGTGAAAAATATGGTCATGGGTCTGCTATGGGGTGAACATAATTTTCAAGAACACCATCGCGTTCGTAAGAAAAAATCACGTAAAATTAAAAAAAAAAATTGTTCTACGGCCATTTTTAAGTAAGTTATTACATTTGTTAACTAAGCCGCTCGCGCGGGGCTGCGGAGTAAGGGGGGCTATCCCTACCGTGCCGCGCGGCCGCGCGGTCGGCGCCGCGCGCTCGGCGTCCAGCCGTCGATCGGAATACATCGATAACTATGATGACGTAATTGCTCGTAAAGGGAATAATTTTATTGAATCCCATGGCCGAAAGCGTAGGGATCGCTGAGGAACTCGAATTTTGCAAAAATGTTGATTACAACAATATAAAATTGAACAAACGTAAAAACATTCACATCTCGGGCTGTAATCAAAATATTGCCAGTTTTTTTTTTTTAAATTGTTCGTTTTTCAAAAGCTAGTTCGATGGTTTAATAATTGTTCCGATATCTTTGCAACTTTGGTCGGAATTGTTTTTGTTTATTAGCAAAATTCAGAAATCGCCGAAAAACAGTATCTATTTTCAACAAATTTTTAATTTTTTTTTCTCAAATCGCTTGTGCATGATGATACGAAGCCCCTCGATTTTTTTCCAGCCTGTGGGCCTTCATTTTCAAACTGTATCGAAGGGCAAAGATTTTTCGATGATCGCAGATTGTTGCTAAACTATATCTCGCAGATCGATGAATCTTGCGCGAGTCTCTTGAGATTCGGCTCCTCTACATCATGTACGAGTTTCAAACCGATATCTTGATAAACACCCGATTGCGGTTGCAAAAACGAAATGTCGAATTTTCATTTTCATTTGCCATTAACCGCTTAATTAACAATGTTAGCACTTTTTTTTTAGGACCTTTTTTACAGAGGACGTTATGATGAACAAATTTTATTCGAAACTTTTTTCGATAAGACGCGTTCCAAAAAAGATATCTCAAAAATATCAATTTTTTTTTTTTCAATAATTTTTTTATTGTTGAAATATACACTTTGGAAAGTCCGAAAATTGACGATTACATTCTTGTAGGTCCAAACAACCTATGAAAAAATTGGCGAGAGGGTTCCCCTCTTGAATAGAACTTTGTAAAATATGGCCTAATTTGACTGGACTAGTTGGCGGAGAGGCCCCCCGTCCATTTTCTCCGTTGCCCGTTGTAATCTAAAACATATCAACATTTACCTTCTGAACACTTGTATAACTGTAATTATAAGAGTATAACTGGAATTAAAAGTGCATTATACAAACTACTATGATACGTTTTTTTAGAATATAACATGGTATATCGACTAACGTTTTCCGAAGCGGCCGCCTGCGTCGAAGGGCCCACTTCGATAACCGTGGAAGACCCTTCTTCCGTGGCTGTTACCGCTTCTGCAGACTCCGGAGCCAAAGCAACCGTGGCTTCTACGATTGCCGGCTCCCTGGCTGTAGAAGCCACGGCTTCTATGGCTGCCGGAACAGCCTGCGGCTCCGGCGCTGCGGAAGTCGCCTCTTCCACGGCGATCGGCCCTTCCTCATACAGCATCCGTTGATCCTGAAAAAGATAGGATACATGATTGGCCTTGTGGTTCCGTGGTTAGCTTGGTTCCGTGGTTTGCAAACCACGGAAACTACGATTTTGTGGTATGTCATTTGTCGAAAACATGCCTACCACGAAATCGTGGTTGGCAAATCCACCAGAGTATAAAGTATGTTATATATAAAATGGTATATTAATTGATTATATAGAATTGAATAGGATAATTGGCCTGATAAAATTTTTCTGTATATTCATATACGTTTATATACAAACATTTAAAATTATATGGAGCCAATTTTTGTATACAATTGTACATGATCATTTAATATACAATTATACATGTTTATATATATTCATTTCTACAAGGGACAACCCGAAAACACAATCCAAAAGAATCAAACGAAACAACTGAAGAAAAATGAACAAAAGCGCACAAACGTAACCCAAAAAAAATCAAACAAAGCAGTTCAAGTAAAGCCAATAAAAGAAGCTCAAACACAACCAAATAACAAGGCCAAAAAAATTTCAAACATAAAAGCCTAAGCAAGAAAAAAAAAGTCAAGGCAAAATTTGGAATAGAAACCCATATAAAACATGTACGTGAAGAGTCGTGGGTCGTTTTCCCACACAATGGGAAAGGTCCCATGGAACTATATGGGACTTTTTTTGTAAGGCTCATTGAGAGCTTCTTTTTTGTTTTCAACAATTATTTTTTAAAATCAATACTTAAAGAGAGATGACGAAAAAACGTTCATCACTTTCAAGGTGGCGAGCTATTTTCCTCTATAATGGCAAAAGTATTTTTTTGTTCTTAATAAATTTGGTCCAAAATCAATATTTTAAGAGATTCGACGTAAAAAAACATTAAAAAATAAAAAAATGGACAACTTAATTATCAATTATCAAATGGACAAGCTAATTTTTATCTTCTAATTTGTTGTATTTTCAAACAAAAAAAAATTTAGAAAGTAACTAACTATTTTGTAATGGAAGATTAAATTTAGTAAAATCAAATAAGCTGGAAGAATTTTCAGGAAAGAAGGTCTGACTTCTTTCTTTTTGAATTCCATTCAAATATCCAAGGAATCGTAGCTTCATAAATGCTTCAATCGTGAAATTATATTTAACAGTAATAACATGGAATTGAAAAATTGAGGTCATATGTACTTCGATTTACTTATAAGAAAAACAGATGACTACAGTTATGCAGCCTCCAGTCCGCGTTATTTTCAATGTTAAAAATGTCACATTCTACGATATATTTTGGAAAGTTTCTCCAAACAATGCTTGTCTCATCAGAAATTATTCATACGTGCAAATATTGCATTTTTCTCGCACATCCAACATTTGTCGGAGGAAACTATTTTCTTATGTCCAAACGTCCGATTAACTCCCATTTCTCTGGAAATTTAAACCAGCTTCATGAAATAACACCGCCAATGGAAATTGCAGTCTTATTTTGTGTTTTATTTCAAAATTATTTTCGTACAGATAAGAATTTCTATTTTTGCAATGGGAAAGTTTGCCAATAAAATTATTAATAATTATTAATAATGGTTATGAACCCATTACGTACAAGAAATTATAATAATATACAGGCATGTTGTTATAATAATATGCAGGCATCGCATGTTTTTTTAGATGTCCAATGCTCCAATGTTATACGGGGGGTGTTAAAGGCGCAATTATGTATTTCAAAGGGAGGCTTAAAGACGCGCAAATATCGTTCAAGAAAGATGAACGTATTTGTTATAAACATTTGTCGATGTTTAATTGATACAGACGTCGCCTTAACCTGGTAAAGAAAGAGAGTGATGATTTCGCATCAGAGGAGCTGCTTCGTGATTCGATGACTGTGGAAATTGATCGCATAATACCGGGAACTGTCGAAAATGAAGAAGTAGCCGACTGCACGATAAGGCCTCGCATTACAATAACCCAAGTTGTTCATCTGAGTGGGGGTAAGTTTATCGTTCGAGGTTCTTACCATCAAGGTGATGATGTTTTTGTACATTCATCGCGAGGGAGACAATGTACAGCAGCGGCTATTGCGGCTGCACATGTATTGCAACCTTGTAAGTGGATGACGCAGACTATTGACCGCGTTTTGCTGACTGGTGATAAAATGTTCAACGTGAGTATAGGAGCGCGTTGTCCTGTCAATATTGCTGAAAGGGAGGCTCAATATTTAACACCGCAAGAACTCCCAAAAGTGGTGAACGTACTATCCACGAAATGCAAAATTTCGTTGAGGCAGGAGGTATTCGGTCATCTTTGGTTGGATATGAGCGACGAAGGTTTACCGAACTTAAATACCGCGATAAGATCGTTATTCAGCAACGAATCGGAAGATAAGGAAACGCCCTTCCCTGCGGTGATATTGACGTGTAATGGAATGTCTGTCGCTCTCTTTAAGCTCGATGGACTTGTGTGGATGTTTGATTCACATTCAAGGGACGAAATCGGGCAATCATGTCATGGAGGTAAAGCTTGTTTAGTCGGCTTCCTGCATTTGGAACCTCTCTTCCAGACACTTGTTGGAAACTTACCGAAATGTTCAGGAACTGATCCGTATGGAAATCAGTACATGATTACGCCAGTGGACGTTGATAAGTGTTTATCTGTGGATGAAACGGGATTAAAAAGCGCAGATGCAAATGTACACGCCGAAATTTCTGTGCATGTTTGTCGCAAAATTGAAAGCGAACAAAGTCCATGCATCATTCAAACAAACGATGTATCTCCCACACGAATGAGTCACGTTCCAGTACTTCCCATGGCGGAGGGACCGTGCCTTGACCGCATGAGTATGGACGGAGACGACTCAGCTGCCGAAGAAGTTGAACGTATCTGTAAATAGGAGCGATCGATTGAGGAACACCGTTTATTGAACAGTAATTCACCATTGGAAGAAATTAGTAGCGGAGACTCTACGGGAAGATCTATAGTCGACTTCGGGTATGTGTGGAAGCAACTGCACGAAGCTTTCGATGATCATTCCCCAGCATGCCGATGTGCTTTTGATAACATGGTTTTATTAAGCACTCGACAGATCGGACTCAAATCGATATTAAGATTCAAATGTTCAATGTGCAATTTTGAGGAAAGTATATCGAGCGAGCCTTTCGATGATAGTCAGTTGGATGTTAACAGTGGAATGGTTCTTGGATCTGTTGTTAACGGTATAGGATTCTTCCAAGCAGAGAGTTTTCTTGCGGCAATGAATATCCACTGCATGGCTGGATCGACATACGGACGATACCATGATTCAATATTGGCAGGCTTATCGAAAACAGCCGTTATTGAAATGAAAAAAGCAGGAGACGAGGAACGTAATTCCGCAATCGCACGGGGCGATATTATCAACGGCGTGCCTCATATCCGTGTAGTAGCAGATGCCAGTTGGATGAAGAGGTCGTATCAATCAGGAAAATTCGATTCACCTTCCGGTACCGGTGCAATAATTGGCGAGCAAACGGGAAAGGTTCTATTTATTGGCATACGGAATAAGTTTTGTTGTAGATGCCACATAGCCTCGAAAGAAGAAAAAGAACCACGAAACCATATATGTTACAAAAATTGGGGTAGTAATCAGAGTTCCTCTAGCATGGAGGCACATGCTATCGCAGAAGGCTTCAGCACGAGTATTGACCAACATGGGCTCATATACTCAGTGTTGATTGCTGATGGCGACAGTAGTGTTTACAACAGAATTAATGAAATAGATCCGTACAGACAGTACAATGTGCACGTAAAAAAAATCGAATGTCGCAACCACATGTTTCGATCTACCAGAAGAAATCTTATGAAGATTGTGAATTCTGGAAAACTCGGTTCGTTGAAACGAGTGGTTAAGGGCAATGTTGAAAATATTATCCGACATACATGTGCGTCTATTGAACACAGGTTGAACGAAGAAACTTCTTGGGCTGAGAAAAAACATGAACTCAGAGAAGACATCTTGAACGTACCAAAACATGTATTTGGTGATCATAAGGAATGCGCCTGTACATCATATTGCGATCCGGAAAATATCCTCAATGCCGGGTGCAACTATGTTGTTGCATTAAAAAGAATAGGCAAATTCGACGATATCGATGATTGTATGCGTCGATTGGTAAACAACGCTGAGAGCTTATGATACAGTGTCAACAACAATATTGTGGAAAGTTTTCATAATATAATTGCCAAGTTCATCGGTGGTAAACGAATACACTGGGGGAAACGAGGCTCTTATAATGCTAGGGTTTCAGGTGCGGTCGCTCAATGCAATTCGAAAGGTGTAATGAGCGCTTTTTCGGAAGTTACCGGCCTAAAACCAAACGATGTTGTTCTCGCTTTAGAAAAACGCAGGGATCATCTAAGCAGCTTGAGACAAATAAGAATGGCAGAAAGAAAGGAACAGCCTGCAAACGTAAGTTATAAAGTTACTTGTCCTGATAAGGACTACGGTCCTCAAGCTCAAAAACCGGACTTAGATGAAGAAACGTATGCAGCGGAATACGAAAGACTCATCAATAAGTTGAAAGAATTCTAAACAACACGTGAAGAACTGGAACGAGACACATTGTCACAAAGTGAAAGCTCACTTTGGCAATCTGTCCGTCGAAAATTACTTACTGCATCTAATTTCGGGGCAGTGTGTCATTTCAAGGATTCCACGTCTTGCGCCGAGATCGTCAAGAAAATAGTTTATCCGAAAGACTTGGGCCATATCCCATCCGTTCGATATGGCAACCACTATGAAGATCACGCTCGAAAAACTTTGGAGGGTATTACCGGTAGCAAGATCGAGCCATGTGGTTTATTTGTAGATCCCAACATTCTTGGTTTGGGTGCCACACCCGATGGTCTTATTGGTGATCATTATATCGTTGAAATCAAATGTCCTTATACAGCTAGAAACTGTACAATTGCGGAAGCAGTTGCGCAAAAGAAAGGAAACATACAAAGAGTATTCGTCAAAAATGATCTGACACGGATGAATCCCGAACACGAATACTATTATCAAGTACAAGGTCAACTCCACGTCACTCAAAAACAATACTGTTTATTCATGCTGTGGACGTCGAAAGATTTTCTCGTCATTCAGGTTGAGAGAGATGACGTTTTCTGGAAAAACAAGATGGAAAGAGCATTGATAATGTTTTATAAAAACTGTCTAATTCCTGAAATTGTCGACCCGAGGCATGTAAGATCAATGCCAATAAGGGATCCTCCTTACATGCTACGGGCCATGCGGCAAGGAGACATGGCGATAGGCAGGAAAAAGAATGGGCACGACGCGATAAGCATTCAAGATCGCCCAATAGCATAAAAGAAAAAAATTACTCGGGTCATGAAAATATTCAGCAGTTAAGCAAACTGGACAAGAGGTCTTGAGCAAGGCCTTCATCCATTTGCATGGATGATAGGCTTGCTCGATGTACAGTTACAAAAATACACGTCAATTTGCACAGAACGGAAATTTGTACAGTAATAACAGTATATGGAGCAGGGCTTCGACGACCTCCTGGCATGACTTATGGAAGTCTCAAGTACATACGCGTTGAATTATCGCGCGAAACATATGTGCAATGAAAGATAATCGGGGTCTTGAGCAAGTCTCTAATTCGTGTAGTTGGGACTTGATCGATCTTGTATTACGCACATACGCGTTGAATTATCGCGCGAAACATATGTGCAATAAACGATTATCGGGGTCTTGAGCAAGTCTCTAATTCGTGTAGTTAGGGACTTGATCGATCTTGTATCACGCACTTACGCGTTGAATTATCGCGCGAAACATATGTGCAATGAAAGATAATCGGGGTCTTGAGCAAGTCTCTAATTCGTGTAGTAAGGGACTTGATCGATCTTGTATCACGCACATCCGCGTTGAATTATCGCGCAAAACATATGTGCAATGAAAGATAATCGGGGTCTTGAGCAAGTCTCTAATTCGTGTAGTTAGGGACTTGATCGATCTTGTATTACGCACATACGCGTTGAATTATCGCGCGCAGCATATCGCGCAAAGCATTTTCGAAAACACTAAAAGAGGGCCGCTTCGTCACAGACTAAGCGGGGTGGTGGTGGGTCCCTCAATTAAAAAATTAATAATTTTTTGTGTTTTAGAAAATATCTTTTTGCGATATAATACGATAGCTAGAGCGACATTCAACGAACAGATAAGAAAGTTAAGTATATAATGATTCGAACAAAACATGAATAGAAAAATTCTAGACTTACATTCAATACTTTTGTTTACAGATTCATAGAACCTGATACCTCCAACAACAATATCAGGAATTACCATCAGAATGTCTGAATTAATGTTGCTGTATAATAACTCAGGAATCATGTAAATTGTGATATTTGACAGAATAAAAGGGAGCAAAGAGAGCAAAGTGAAGTCTTGGACGCCGATGAATAACATACCCTGTACTTTTCGCATCGGTTTCAGTAATCTCTCCCTCCAATGAACGGCGACCTCAATAATCATGTAGACTGTGATATTCAACAGAATTAAAGATAGCAGTAAAGTAAAATCCTGGTCTCCAATGGTTAACATACGCTGCAGGCTTTGCATCAATTCAATAATTTCACTCTCCGATCAACAGCGTCGTACAGAATCATGTAAATTTTGATATTCCGCTAAATAAAAAAACGCTGTAATATGAAATCCTGGTCTCCGATGAATGACATACCCTCTACTTTTTGCATCAGTATCAGTAATTTTTTCTCCCATGAATAGCATCAACAAAAACCATGTACATTTTGATATTCGAATAAATAGAAGAGCAGTATAGTAAAATCCTGGTCTCCAATGAATGACGTACGCTGTACTTTTCGCATCGGTTTCAGTAATCTCTCCCTCTGATGAACAGCGACCTCAATCATCATGTAGATTGTGATATTCAACAGAAGAAAGGATAGCAGTACAGTAAAATCCTGGTCTCCAATGATTAACATACGCTGCAGGTTTTGCATCAGTTTCAGAAATTTCACTCTCCGATCAACAGCGACATAAAGAATCATGTAAATTTTGATATTCCGCTGAATAAAAAAACGCTGTGATATAAAATCCTGGTCTCCGATGAAAGATACCCTTTACCTTTTGCATGAGTATCAGTATTTTTTCTCATCGATGAATAGCGTAAGCGAAAACCATGAAAATTTTGATATTCGAATGAATAGAAGATGGCAGTAAAGTAAAATCCTGGTCTCCAATCTTGGTCTCAATCATCTTGTAGATTGTGATATTCAACTAAATAAATGATGAGCGTAAGGTAAAAAATTGGTCTCTAATGATTAACATACGCTGCGACTTTTGCATCAGTTTTAGTAGTGTCCAATGGATTACATTCCCCGTACCTGTTGCATCAGTTACTTTCTCTCCGATGAATAGCGACAGCAAAAATCATGTAAATTTACATGTATAAATATGTAAAATTCTGGTTTTCAATGAATAACATACATCCTGGTCTAATCTAAATAGCCTACTCTGTATCTTGAGAAGGAGAGTTAAGCAAAATCTTGGTCTCCGATAAATGGCATATGCTGAACTTTTCGAATCGGTTAAAATAATTCCGCTCTCCAATAGATAGCGACATGAAGAATCATATAAATTCAGATTTTTGTGAATAAAAAGGAGTAATAAAGTAAAATCTTGCTTTCCCACAAATTACCTGTATTGTACTTTTTGCATCGTTTTTAGTTGTAAGTAATTAGAAATGTATATATTCCAGTGAATAAAAAATGTCTTGTTTCAGTATAAAAATTCAACTTTTTCACCAATCTGGAAACGGATAGTAAAGGTCGGGAATGCGAATATTACAATTTCGAAAAAAGTAGCATAAAACCAGTATTATATTTTTTCGAAAACAAGTAAATGAATCAGTTGTTCACTTTTGTCCATTTATTTATCGTATGAATGAAATGCACAATTTCACAGATGTTTTATAATTGCATTTGAAAAAAGATTTTTATTTTATAAGAATTCAATACATTATAATAATATTATTCACATAATATTCTACACAATTTATAATGACATTATAAATCAAGTAGTCTTCACATTATTGTCAAAAAATATGCTTGCTTGAAAGATGCACACGTTATCTATATGTTTACACAATTATTTAGCCTTATATCCTCAATTCTAGCTAGATCGTGCGTAAAACTGACCGTCTCACTAGTCCCTTACGCGCCCATCACACAATCATGAAAGCGCGTGTCCCTGAGTAGTCCAAGATTTTTAGATTTTTCCAAAGCAAAAAATCTTGATAATTGATTTTTGGATTGGATTATGTCAGAGGGTGTCCCCTAAGTATAAAACCAAATTTGTGACGTCTGAAACTGCGAGCATTAGCCGCCATCTTGAAAAACGTATTTTTGCTAATATCTCGGAAACGGCGAGTTTCACGAGAAAAATTGTGGAGGCCTTTTTTGTAGTGGATAAAATTTCCCATCTTTTTTATTTGAAATTTTTTTTTGTATTATTGATACTTGTCGAGATATTGTTGATTGAAAAAACCAAATTTTTGTTTTCGTTATATATCTCGATAATTTTTGGAAATATGAAAAAAATGTGGAATTCAAAGTTGTAGAGCATAACATTTTTTACAATTTTTGTATAAAACTTTTTTCCGTAAAACTAATAGTTGCTAAGTTCTAACGCAATGAAAGATGCCGGCCGCCGTCTTGAAAAACGCCTCTTCGCAAGTATCTCGTAAACGGCGAGTTTTACGTTTAAGGTAGTTCTATCGTTAGATTCAAATCGAGAAATTGTTTTGCAGTTTTTCTCACATACAAAATGGTTCGCGGGCTTCAGTTAAATAAGAAAAGTTGTTGCAAATCGACTAAAGAACAGCATACTCCAAATGCACGGTCATCCCAGGTGATATGTGCTTGCTCTATAATTACAAAAATTGCGAAAAAAATTTTCTTAAGATTTTTTTGGAAAACTCAAGAAATCTTCTTTGATGTTGCATAAAAATGTATGCAAAGTTTTAGAAGGCTTCACCACGTAGAAGCCAAGATATTCATTGATGAAAATGCAACTTTTAACACGCGCTCTTACGAGAGACTACCGAAAATTGTGATTTTTACCAATAAATATCTCAACTTCCACGTGGTAAAACCTTCCAAAATTTATTACACACGTATATATGACATCAAAGAATACGTATTCAAATTTTCAACAAAATCTTAAGAAAACGATAAAACGATAGAACTACCTTAAAATGGTAAGAACTTTGTTTGTAGAGGACAACATTTCCCATCTTTTTTTATTCAAACTTTTTTCAGTATTGTTAATATTTGTTGAGATATTGTTGATTAAAAAAACCAAATTTTTGTGTTTGGAATATACCTCGATAGTTTTTGAAAATATGAAAAAAATCGTAATTATCAAAGTCGTAGAGCATGAAATTTTCTACAGTCGTTGTATGAACCTTTATTTTGTGAAATCAATACTTGCTGAGTTCTATCGCTATTGTTACGTCCTCGGGAGTTGGTTGAGGTTAGTCGGCGGGGGAAATACGAAGGGGAGAACGTAACACGGTATGTAACGACTTCTCTTTCGGGTCAAGACAGTTAAGTCCTTTACCCAGGGACGGAAGTCTCGTCAACGATACGGGAATGTGGGATGACCTTGGAGCCGTCTAGTCGATGGTCGCAAGATGTTGAGGGATTGCACACATGTTATGAAGAAGATGTTACTCACGCTGGTTAGATTTATTGATCAAGCAAATCCGGAGGTTCCTTTTCCCCTTACAATGGTGTTGGTTGTACAATTTTTGCAGATGGAGTTGCACAATCGGCAGGGTGACTCTCAACGGTTTGTCGCCGTGATACAATAGATAGTCAAGCAGCTGGTTACAATATCGGTCCAGCGCTGGTTACAAATTCACACACTATATTTCGCACTCGGTTATAATGTTCGTTCGCAAATATAAGCACACTTGATTATACGCAAGCTGTTGATTATAAAGTTAGTTAAGCGTTGACACGCGAAATGGTTCTTCTCGGTTATAATTTAGAAATAGCTTCCGATGTTATAGTAGTAGCGTGAGTTAGAATAAAAAGGTTGTTCTAAGTCGGTACGTTAGACTTTGATTTCTAGAGTGAGACTCGACTTGACAAACTGACAAAGTCCGAAAAGGTACTTTGATGAAAAACTGATCTTGAACTGACTGACATGAATTCTGACTTCGAACTGAGATGCGGGGTCGCAAAATCGCGATCTTTTATACTTCTTAGCTGCGTGGGCGTTAGTAAATGTTGTATTGTTTTTGGGAAGGGATGTCTGAGTCACCTAGCTCCCCTTGTTGATTTCACCCGTTTCCTCCCTGTGACTATTTTTGGTCCGGTGGTGATTTCTTTTTATTTCCACCGCGTCAATCCTCGCGAATTATGAAATTTTGGTTAATTTACCTGAGTGGTTGGTCGTAAGATTTTATGGTATGTTTGAATTCGGCGATTGACAGGGTACTTTACGAGTAGTGGTAGCTCCCTTTCTTTCAAGACGTGATCTTTCATGTAAACATGCCTTGGCCATTGGTCGGTGACGAATTTATGGTTTGTCTTCTGTTAATGTTGTTTTGTCATTTGGGTGATGAAGTTTCAAAGAGGGTAAATTTATAAGTTCTTGCTTTCAAGGGGTGGTACCGAGTTTCCTTATCTCGCGACAGCGTTACCATGATTATATAAGTGCGCGTACATTGCAGTCTATTTCTGTGCGGTACTTAAGGAAAAGTAATATCACACGTCTTGTGTTCTCATTTCTTTCATTCGATCAATACTAAATATTAGCTACGTTGGTCCATCGTACTTTATAGCTTCGTGGGGCTCGGAGGGTTCGTAACACCTCCCCTCTTAAGACAGAGCATTGTGGATGCAATTGCAATGCTCGGCGACATGTCCTCATGTGTCTTAGCAGATTCACCGAGTTATCTTTAAAATTCACACATATTACAACATACGTTCATATTGGTTAGTGATATCAAACATATAGTCAAATTCGCGTGCTATAATTACTATTGAGGTCATTATTCGGCTGACTCTCCGCGTCCCCAGCGGTGTGATACCCCTAATTCTTTCTCATATTTGTGCATAAGTTCTTGGGCTGCACCAAGTATTACCTGGTACTTTAAATTATCAAGATCTAGTTCTTTATGGGCGGCGAGTTTAGAGCATACTATTAATGGTTGCGTCTCTACTATACAATAAGCCGAATTAGCTGCTATTGCACACTCTATATTGAAATGCATCTTAATTCCTGCTAGTTTGAGAGTGGTTTCAAATAAATGCATTATGTTGTCTACTTCCAGTGGTTTGACAATGCAGTCACTTTCCAGATACTGATTGTATATGGTCGTCATATTTAACAGGATGAATTATTTTTCCAATGGTTCTCTCGTTCTTGGTTCCTTCGGTCCAGTAGATTCCGGGTCCCTTTCTTGTTTATCCAGGTCGCGGGGTGTTGATTTCTTGTTTCGCCTTTCTTGTTGGCCTCTTCGTAGTCCTCGGGTGCTCATGTTTCTGTAACTGTCACGAATTCTAGGATTACCTACACCTTAAAACGTGTTAGAAGGGTTAGCGGTCTTTTATATATATGATAATATATTTTGAGTATATATATATATATATATATAAAATGAAAAATCCTTCTCCTATGTCTTCGGAAGTAGCGCTTTTCTTGCTTTTGGAGTGCCGCGTCCCCAGGTTGAGGTGGAGGGTTGATTGGAGTCATATGGATCTTTGAAAGGGGTAGTTGGTCTCGTTTCTGACCATCCTTTGTTTTTCGGTTGCAGTATTTTCATTTCTACGTGGGTTGCCTGTTCTTCTGGGGGTTCTTCGGGTCTAGCCCGAGCTTTGGTACTTGTGTCGCAGCATCTTAACCTCTTGGTGACTCGCGTAAACCATGATTCGTTGGTTTTTGGTGATTCTGGTTCTTGATACTGGTCTGATTCTGATTCTGCTTCTGATTCTGCCCAGCTTACCACCGCCGTTGTACTTGCGTCGGGGCGGTTGCGGAGGAGCCCATCGATGGCCATCCCCTCATTGGGTGTATTTTGCCGTGGTGTATCATACGGGTTTTCTGTTATTGTCGTGATGCTTCCCTTGTTTGGTTCCGGTATTATCCATGGTAGTATAATGAAGTACCCGACAGAGTTTTCCCGGGCGATCTCCCGAGCTGCTCGAAGTCCCTTAAGAAACTTCATAATTTCAACTTCGTTTCTCCTCATATAGTGGAGGTCTATGGTACCGCTTGGTATATCGCATTGCCATGGATGCATCCTGTAAGGAGAGAAAGAAGAAAAAGAATAAGGAAGGGTGGTTTGTGATCCCTTGTGCCCCCCTTTTCACTATTCCGGTGGTGCCAGGGTGTATGCAACGGAGAGTGCCTCGTGATCCCGGGTTTTGCCGAGGGATCTCGTTAGTTGTTGACTAGGGTAGAGAGGCACGTTAATATCCCCGTAGCGTTGTTCGTCTATTGGCGCGCTCTCCCTCGGGGTGGTCTGAAATGGTTCTCTAGGTCTGAGATGCAGTAACAGATGGGTTACCGAGCTCCAGACCGCTACTAGCATTTGTATCGACCATCCATAAGCAGCATGTAGTGCGTACCCATGTATTGCGGTATCGGCTATGAGTTTTATTAAGCGGAAAACCATCAGTATTCCTATGAATCCCGCGCTCGCGGTACTGAATGTCATGAAAGATCCCCAGATCCTTTCCCAGGCGTTGTTAGTTAGCTGGTACATCGTTGGTATCATGATATTACAAGTTATCTGTGTACCTGAGTGTTGAATTATGTGGGTCCGTGGTGTTAGAAACAAACTTTGGTTGGACTTCCTTATGGGTAATTCTAAATAGCATTCCTCCGTTCTTCTAATGATTACGGCCATGTACCCAGGTCCCTTCATAAATTGATAAGCGAATTCGTCTGGTGTTTGGACGGCGATTGAGAGCGCATTTTTCAACACTTGTCTCTCCAAATCGCAGGTTTGGTACAGTACCTTCTGGTAGAGGAGGTTCACCTGATCTCGTATATGCCTCTCTACGTATACAAACTTTGTATTCATATAAGTGAACATATCCATGTTTTCCATCATTACATGGTTGGTTGGGATTGAGCCTTGGTTTAACTCCAGGATGAAAAGCTTGGGGTGTTCCGTTTGGATTAATATGTATCCGCATTTCGCGTGGTTGCCCTTCCTTACAAGTGCAAATGTCACCTCAGGGGTGTTGATCATATATAACGTTTCTGACCTAGTCTGTGTTGCATCCTCTACTCTTCTTGACATGTCATCGTATAGTACGTCATATTGGCTGAATTTGCAGTCCTCTGGTGGTAGGGGATTCCAGAACGCGTATCCTCCTTCAAAATCTTCCACTTGATAGCTCGCATGTTGCGCCGGATTGGAGTGTTACTTGGTTGGAATTTAGACTTACGACTCCGTAATAGTCCAAGAGGGTGATTTTTATTACGCCCTGAACTACTACATCGTTCCATGTCCCATAGGGATCCGAATATTGGGTGCCTTTGCAAGACCCGTCCATGGTTAACTTCCCTGCTAAAGTGACGCTGTGGCGGGTCGTCGCGTTTGATTTGAGTCCAGTGATTATGAGGTTTGAAGAGTACTTGTAGACTCCTACGCGGTGTAAATCCGAGCAGGTTTCTGGTCCTATCTCGTCGAGGTATTCGGTCTGTCCTTGAGCAACAGGGGACACGTGCGAGTGCATCCCACAGTAGAAGGCAGTTCGTTGTATCGAGATTTTACACTGTATGATTTTTGCTTTACTGAATTCCTTTACCTGTAGTAGCTCGATTTGGACATTGTCGGTCTTGAGCTTGAGTGGGGGTATGTTACATTCCTCCACGTCCAGCAGGGACAGGGTGGTGATATTTAGTTGATTGGAGCCACAGTCGTATCCAACGAGGGCCCCGACTGGGCTAAGCAAAAACAACGTGAGGAATGACAGCAGGGTCATAATATTACCTTTCTTCTTTTTCAGTTGTGTTTCCGAAGCCCCGCTAGTTGAAGGTCCTTGGCCTGTGCCTTTTGCAGGTGCGAGAGATGATGCTACCTCGGACATGTCTACGTAAATTCCTTCCTCTTCTGGATGTGTGACTGGGGTGTTGAGTAGTTGCAGGGTTTGTGGCCTTGGCGTGAAGCTTGTTATTTCGTTCAATTCCTCTTGTTCGATAATGCGTTTCCAGTGATTCCAGATATACTTCCTTGTCCGAATGGCCTTATTCAACGCACAGCTGTATCTTTCTTCCAGTCGGTCTCCGTGGTAGATACAAAAGCATCGGGTGGAAGGCAGTTGAACTCGGGTTGCCGTCCGTTGACCAATATCGATAACCTTGCAGGTCATGATTTGACTTAAGTAATCGCTGGAGGTTTTTTCAGTCGTATATACCCTTTTGGCTATCGAGCCAAGCCCTCTCAACTTTTCTACTGTCCAGTGGTATGGGACACTTCCGCTTTCCCATGGAAGGCCGTGTGTGTCAATCGACTGGTGGTATGCCTCGGTTTCCGTCAGGTTTGTTAGTAGTTCCCGATCGACCGGGGGACCCATGATCCAACTATCCATGTGGGCACCGGCTAGTGACACTACGGCGATTTCCTTTGGTATGAAGAGGTGGTCGTTTAGCTTGTATCCTTCGATCTCGATGACATACGAATGGTCTCGCCCCATTTTTCCTTCCTGCAAAAGAAAGGCTTTATTGATGTTCGTCGCTTGATTCGGCGTTTATGTCTAGATTCGATGGTGATATACGGAGTCGGTTTGGGTGTATAATTCTGCTTCCTTGTCCCACTTTAATTTTTACATTCCCGTCTCTTTTAATTTCGATAATTTCATGCGGTCCAGTGTAATGGTCGCCGAATTTCCCTTGCTTTTGACCTTTTTGCAAGAATACTCTGTCTCCAAGGCTGAATACTTGTGGATTCATCTTCCTATCGTAGTACTTCTTCGATTTTTGTTTTGCTGCTATTAGATTTTCCTTCGCGGTTTCTTGGACGTCGTATAATCTGGTAGCGAGTTCCGTTAGATAATCTCCATAGGTACGCTGTTCTTCTACCGGTTCTCGTTCAAAAGATGGTTGTCGAGCTAGTTTCCCAAATACTAATTCATATGGTGTGTGCTTAGTTCCCTCGTGGATACTGGTGTTGTATGAAAAAGTGGCCAGTTCTAGCCATTCGTCCCATTCTTCGTCCTTGTTGATGAAAAGTTTCAAATATTCCACCAGTGAATGATGTGATCTCTCCAATGATCCGTTCGATTGTGGATGATATGCCGTTGTTCGAAATTGTTTGATCCTGAATTTCTTTGCTATTCCCTTCATCAGGTTACTTAGGAAGTTAGCTCCTTGATCCGTCAGTATTATTTTTGGTGCTCCGAAAATGCATATGAAATTTTTGATGAGTGCGTCAGCGATATTTGCTGATGTAGCTTTATCTAGCGGTATAGCTAGAGAGTACTTCGTCAATAGGTCTTGTATTGTGAGTATATATTCATTACCGTCTCTGGTTATCGGTAGAGGTCCAACAATATCCATTGCTATTTTATCGAACGCAGAGTCTGGTGTATCCGTGATTATCATTGGTTGTCTAGTTTTAATGCGCACTAATTTCTTCAGGTGGCATTTTAAACACCGTTCGATATATCGTTGTATGTCATCCTTCATATTTTCCCAATAGTATCGTTGTCGAATTCGATTGTAGGTCTTGGTTACTCCTTTGTGTCCTCCTAAAGCTGAATCATGTGCTTCTTTCATTATTTCCTTGCGTTTCTCCGTTGGTGGGTATTGAATTTGTCCTAGACAAACTATCAACTGTGTTTCTATTCCTTTCATACCCTTGCGTAGTGCCTTGGTTATACCTTCCCAATCCATTCCATGGATTTCTTTGGTTTTTGCGATGCTAATCGTTCGAAGATGACCTTCCTGTAGCTTCTTTCCGAGCTCGCTGCAAATTTTAGACAGTTCCTGCTGATTCAGTGACCTTTCATCGGTGCCTCTGAGTATTACGACAACGTGATGTTTTGTGGCGTTCTTGATGACTCTGATCTCGCCGAATTTTGCCTTGGGAAATTTCGGTAAAGCACGTCTCTCGAGCAGATCTCGTGATCCATTATCACATGGCTCCCCTGTCTCAGAAACGAAATACAAATAGTTATCCTTTCTCATAAAAAGTTGTTCTCTTACCTCGATGACAGGTAAGGGTTTTTCGTTAATTGAGGCAGAGTCTATGTCCTCTTTTTGTTTTTGGACTTCTTCATCACTGGACTCTTCGTACATGTCTATATCTACTGGTCCGTCCACTTGATCGAAGAAATAGTCTTCAGATTCGTCTCCTGATATACTGAAGGTCTCATTGCATGTTAAATCATTTATCTCTTCTTCCGGTGACTGTTCGGTAATCGTTGGAGCTTCATTTACGTCGGGTATTCGCTTCTTCAATTCCCTTGTAGTCCTTTTTGCTGTCTTGGTACTTGTCATTTCAGTTTCTGTCCTAGCGCTACGTAGGCGGCTAGCTATCGGTCCTTCATCTGGAAGTGGCTGTGTGGCTGATCCCTTTTCCATTTTGTCCTTCCTACTTGTGCTTCGCATGAGATGCCTCCTTAATCTCTTTATTAAGGGTTCATTCTCTAATTCCTCTTCTTCTTCAGTTGAGCTTTCGTGCGTCTTACGTATTGGATGGATTCTCTTCGTCGGAATTCCTGTATTCTCCTTTACGCATGGATTTCGTGATAGTGCATCAGCGTTTACATTCGTTTTTCCGGCTTTATATATTACCTCGTAGTCATATTCCTCTAGTCGCAATCGCCAGCGCGTTAACCGTGAGGTAGGATCCTTTGAGGTGTGTAACCATACCAGCGGCTTATGATCGGTCACGAGGTTGAAGCGTCTACCGTAGAGATACGGTCGAAATTGTGATACTGCGTGTAGTATTGCGACAGCTTCTTTTTCGTACGTGCTGTATTTTTGTTCAGCGTCGTTTAGTACGCGTGAGGTATAGGCTATAGGACGGTCCTTCCCTAGAGTCCCTTGACTGAGTATTCCTCCTACTGCAACTCCTGAAGCGTCAGTAGTTACGATGAATTGTTGAGTAAAATCTGGATATTGTAGTACTGGTTCCTTGCAGAGTAGATCTCGTAGCGTTTCGAAGGCTTCTTGCTGTGCTTCATTCCACTGGAAGGTACATTCCTTCTTTAATAATGCAGTGAGAGGTTTCGCGATCTGTGAAAAATTCTTTATGAATCGTCTGTAATATCCAGCTAATCCGAGAAATTGTCGGATGTTTTTAGCATTCTTCGGCTGTGGAAATTCCTTGACTGCAGTGAGCTTCGATGGGTCAGGTCGAACTCCTTCTTTACTAATTACATGTCCCAAGTATATTACCTCTGGTCGTAAAAACTGACATTTATCCGGTTGTAGTTTGAGCTGTGCGTCCCGTAGGCGCTTCATTAGTCGTTCGATTTTTAGCTCATGTTCTTCTAGTGATGATGCATAGATTACTATATCATCCAAATAGACAAAAGCGTCTGAACCTTGTATACCTGTTAAGACTTGATTCATTAAACGTTGGAATGTCGCAGGTGCATTCTTCAATCCGAATGGCATTCTGGCGAATTCGTAATGGCCGTATGGTGTTGAAAAAGCAGTTTTATGTCGATCTTCCGGATGCATTTTAATTTGATGAAATCCAGAAGCGAGGTCGAAAGTGGAGAAATAAATTGCTCCTCCGAGTTGATCTAGAATTTCGTTAATTAGTGGAAGCGGATATGCATCTGCGATTGTTTTTTCGTTTAATGCGCGATAGTCCAAGACCATGCGCCAGCGTTTATTTCCTTGAGAATCTGCTTTCTTTGGCACGATCCAAACAGGTGAATTATATGGTGATTGAGACGGTTGTATTATACCGCCCTCGAGTAAATCATCTACCTGGCGATTAATTTCTTCCTTTAAGGTGGGAGGGTAGCGATATTGACGAGTATTGATAGGTAAATTATCGGATGTAGGAATACGATGTTGAATGAGACTTGTTGACATAAGTTTCTCTCCAGGGATATAGTAACGATCATGAAATTCATTTATATGATGTTCAATGCTTCCTCTTTCTTCTTCATTGAGGTCGTCTAAGCATAATAATTTTAGGATTTCTTGTATTCGACTTCGAGGTTCGGTGGAATTAGTAGGATCAGTGGAATTGGTAGGATCAGTGGAATTAGTAGGTTCAGTGGAATTAGTAGGTTTAAATTCAGTGTAGTTGATTTGGAATGAAGGTGTCGATTTTGAACACTGTGTACTCGATACTGACCTACGGCTAGTATACTCCCGTGGGTATTGATTTTTTTTTCCTTCAGTTTTATGCATTAGGGTGCGGGGTGCGAGTGCGTACGACACTAGGTCAAGAACGGGTACAGCGACTTCTATTTCTTCTTCTGTCGTATTGATTAAATAGAGATATGCTTTCCCCTCATTGTTCGTCACCAGCGCGTCCCCTAAATATATCCCTTCCGATACTTTTAGTTTCGGTAAATACCCTTCTTTGATTTCGGGGTTGCTTATGCGTACATAAAATGCCTTTTTCGTGCGAGCTGGAACAATTATAGTTTCGAGTTTGACGAATGGAAGTTTATTACCTTGCCATTTGAGACATTTCCCAGAATATGAGACATCTGCGTGATGCGTATTAAAGAATTCTGTCCCGATCAGACCATCGTCTTCGATTGGGAACTCATCTGAGACGACATGAAAAGCTACGCTTGAGTTTAAAATTCGAATTTGAACTTTACCCAAAGTATGGACGTAGTTTTTTGTTATGCCGCTCAGTCTTACTATATCTTCCGTATCCACTTTTACGTCCGAAGTGATTTGCCGACTTTTGATTAAATTTAATGCCGATCCCGTGTCTATCATTAACAGCGTTGGTCCTATTAGATCTTCCGATTCCACAGAGACTACGGGGACATTGCTTGTGCGGTTCAAGCGGACAACGGTGACTCGTCGCGGTCATTCTTGATTCCCTTCTGGTTCAATATGTCGGATATTATGCACGGAAGAGGTTTTCATTGGTCTATTCCCGTCACTAACATGAGATTTTGGCTCGTTTGGTACCAGATTACTGTATTCTCGAGTTGAAGTTTGTCGGTTTCTGAACGAATTTGGGTATTCTTTTTTACGACATTCCTCTATTAAATGACCGGGATTTTTGCAGTATCGACAAACAATTGGTTGTATTTGTGCAGGATAGTTTAGTGGTTGGCTATCATGATTTTTCCCTTGAGAATCATTGGGTTTCGTCTGCAAGAAATTATTCTGAAATTTTTGTCTTTCTTGTGGGTTGTTGCTTCCTCGTCCTTGTAGAAAGTAATTTGACTGAGGATGATTCCTTTCGGGGGTAAATCCTTGTTCCTGGTTTTGAGTGATATTACGGAGTTTATAACATTGATTCGCAGTGTGACCTTTCCGCGAGCAAAGTTGGCAGATGATGGTGTTTTCTTGGATGTGATGAATACGATCCCTCATGTTGAAATGAGGCTTGAAGGAATCGGGAGGTCTTGTAGGTCGCGGATTTCGTAATGCATCTCTTGCTTGTAATTGTCTTTCGATATTAATCGCGTCTTGCATAGTTTCTTCGAATGTTTGATTGCGTTTGATTTTATTCTCAATTTCGGGTTTTAATCCTTCAATAAAACAATTTATTAGATCGCTATCTAATGTATTTTTGGCTTCCATAGCTGCTTCTTCTCCTTGATTTGTTTTATGGGTTTCAAATATTCTGTTGCCAAGGTCTTTAACGCGGTTTGCATATGATAAAACTCCTTCGTTATTATTCTGATAAACTCGGCCTAGTTCGCCTTGCAATTGATAAATTGATTTTGCTGGAGAGTACAATGACTTTAAAAAGGCGATAAATTTAGCGTGTGACGTCGGTCTGACGAGTTCACAATGAAATGTGACGTCAAGACGCACTTAAGGTTAAGAAACCTTGAAAAAATGGTCGTTCCCTTTTTGCCCTAGCCTCTCGGCCAATAGACTGGATGGGGGTCTTTAATTGAGGAGTGCAAATAAATGTGGAAACGTCGTGTTGGATTTTATCTGACTCAAAGAGTCTGTATTTTAGAAAACAAATTATAGATATTACAAATAAAACAAATAATGGACTTACAGTTTGATAATGATGAAGACGGCAGAACGAAATCGGTCAGTCGAAAGGGTGTAAATCTTCGTTGACCTCACAGTTCCTCGAAATAACTTCAATAATTCTTAATTCTTCTTTGACTTAATACTTTTCAGTTTCGACTTTAAACTTTGAATACTTTCTCTATTAATTTCAATTTTTCTATTACTTTAATCTTTTATTATTTCTTTGAATTTATTTATTCTCGGTCTCTTCTTTATTACTTGGACTCGGTACTTTTCTTTTGACTCTGACTCTTCCGCACTGTGACTTCTCTTACTCTTCTTCTGCTCTGATTTTCCTTCTGCGCGTCTTTTTATCATTTCGGTTTATAGGCGTTCCGAAATTTTAAGTCGTAGAAGGGTTCAACCAATGATGGTCCATTTTCATCTTGATTTTCCCTTTTCTTAAACTAAAGGGCCTAATGCTTCGGGAGCGCACACTCCCCTCCACATAGGTTATCCTATTTTTGTCGCGTAGGTGGGTTTCGCCTCTCCCTGACGGACAAAGATGTTGCTTTGGGAAGGCCCATCTTCCCTCCACAACTTACGTCTTATGCGTATTATCGAATACAATATTTTATTTATAATGTTATCCAATGTTTGTTAAATCGCATATTGTTATTTTAAACATATTAGCATTTGTTTTGTGATTTACGTCATGTCTCTTAATGACAACTTATTTAATAGCGTTACATATCTTTTCTTTTCGTGTCGTCCGTTTCAATTGTTATTATTATTCCAAATGAATTATCTATTATTTTCATTATTATTTTGTTTCCTCGTTATTATAAATCAATTATTAATTTATTTACTTTAACATTGAGATTTCATTTGTCTGTTTAAAATGTTTTACTGTTAAAAGAAAAATATTTCAATGTTGAGAGTATTTAAAAAGTGTTACGTTTGTTTGAAGAGCAGCTGCATAAAGTTTTATGATCGTGGAAATATTTAAGATTTTGTTTTTCTTGGAATTTTGGTACTTAAAAATATTCATGTTCTCTATCTACTTATGGCGTCTACTAGTCGCGAGATAAGCGGTTCTCGAAAGGTTGCGGCATCTCGTATCACTCCCTTTCGTGGGAATGCATTTTCTAGTCCCCATGCGTTTCCCCTTTCGGTCCGTTGGTATTTTTTTGAACACGTGTGTTTATTTTTAAGACTCGTGGGAAGTTATATATAGAAAATGTTTATTAGAGTCTAGATGTTCTGTGTGCTCTTGTAACGTTATCTAAAGAATTTCTCGAAGAGAGAAAAAAAAAGAACTACGGAGTTCCGACGGACGTCACAAGCGATTGTTGGCAATCTTATGCCGTGAACGGCACGTCTAGCTTCGCCTCGCAATTTATTTCGAAGTATTAGCGCGAGATTCTGCTGTGTTTCCGCAGGCATCATCTGTTGCGCCTCTTCGCATCCTTCAATGAAATGAGCCAAAGGAATATTATGTCCGTCAAAAATTGGGACTGCTTCTAGAGCGTATTTAATCGAAACGGGAATATCAGGCATGATTGACCCTATTTTTATTATATTTTCTGATAATCTATTTATATCTTGAGTTAATTTTTCTGTTTCTTCCTCTAAATTGATAAGAGTTTCTTCAGGATTTCGATCTTGACCGTCATTAGATGGTCTTGAAGTACTTGGATCTGGCTCGTCTTCTGGTGACTCTTCTCGACTCTTCGATTGCTTATCTGGGGTTCTTGGAATTGTCATCATTTATTCCCATATCGAGAGCGTTAACATCCCACTTCTGACACCAATTTTTATTTTGTGTTACGTCCTCGGGAGTTGGTTGAGGTTAGTCGGCGGGGGAAATACGAAGGGGAGAACGTAACACGGTATGTAACGACTTCTCTTTCGGGTCAAGACAGTTAAGTCCTTTACCCAGGGACGGAAGTCTCGTCAACGATACGGGAATGTGGGATGACCTTGGAGCCGTCTAGTCGATGGTCGCAAGATGTTGAGGGATTGCACACATGTTATGAAGAAGATGTTACTCACGCTGGTTAGATTTATTGATCAAGCAAATCCGGAGGTTCCTTTTCCCCTTACAATGGTGTTGGTTGTACAATTTTTGCAGATGGAGTTGCACAATCGGCAGGGTGACTCTCAACGGTTTGTCGCCGTGATACAATAGATAGTCAAGCAGCTGGTTACAATATCGGTCCAGCGCTGGTTACAAATTCACACACTATATTTCGCACTCGGTTATAATGTTCGTTCGCAAATATAAGCACACTTGATTATACGCAAGCTGTTGATTATAAAGTTAGTTAAGCGTTGACACGCGAAATGGTTCTTCTCGGTTATAATTTAGAAATAGCTTCCGATGTTATAGTAGTAGCGTGAGTTAGAATAAAAAGGTTCTTCTAAGTCGGTACGTTAGACTTTGATTTCTAGAGTGAGACTCGACTTGACAAACTGACAAAGTCCGAAAAGGTACTTTGATGAAAAACTGATCTTGAACTGACTGACATGAATTCTGACTTCGAACTGAGATGCGGGGTCGCAAAATCGCGATCTTTTATACTTCTTAGCTGCGTGGGCGTTAGTAAATGTTGTATTGTTTTTGGGAAGGGATGTCTGAGTCACCTAGCTCCCCTTGTTGATTTCACCCGTTTCCTCCCTGTGACTATTTTTGGTCCGGTGGTGATTTCTTTTTATTTCCACCGCGTCAATCCTCGCGAATTATGAAATTTTGGTTAATTTACCTGAGTGGTTGGTCGTAAGATTTTATGGTATGTTTGAATTCGACGATTGACAGGGTACTTTACGAGTAGTGGTAGCTCCCTTTCTTTCAAGACGTGATCTTTCATGTAAACATGCCTTGGCCATTGGTCGGTGACGAATTTATGGTTTGTCTTCTGTTAATGTTGTTTTGTCATTTGGGTGATGAAGTTTCAAAGAGGGTAAATTTATAAGTTCTTGCTTTCAAGGGGTGGTACCGAGTTTCCTTATCTCGCGACAGCGTTACCATGATTATATAAGTGCGCGTACATTGCAGTCTATTTCTGTGCGGTACTTAAGGAAAAGTAATATCACACGTCTTGTGTTCTCATTTCTTTCATTCGATCAATACTAAATATTAGCTACGTTGGTCCATCGTACTTTATAGCTTCGTGGGGCTCGGAGGGTTCGTAACACTATGAAAGATGCCCGCCGTCATCTTGAAAAAAGCCTCTTTGCAAGTATCTCGGAAACGGCGAGTTTTACGTTAAAAATTCCCAGAACTTTTTGTGTAGAGGACAAAATTTTCCTTTTTTTTTTATTTAAACTTTTTTCTGTATTGTTAATATTTGTCGAGATATTATTGAATAAATAAAACCACGTTTTTGTTTTCGGAATATATCTCGATAGTTTTTGAAAATATGGAAAACATCGTAATGATCAAAGTCGTAGAGCATAAAATTTACTACAATTGTTGTGTGACGTCCGTCGAAACTCCGTAGTTCTTTTTTTTCTCTCTTCGAGAAATTCTTTAGATAACGTTACAAGAGCACACAGAACATCTAGACTCTAATAAACATTTTCTATATATAACTTCCCACGAGTCTTAAAAATAAACACACGTGTTCAAAAAAATACCAACGGACCGAAAGGGGAAACGCATGGGGACTAGAAAATGCATTCCCACGAAAGGGAGTGATACGAGATGCCGCAACCTTTCGAGAACCGCTTATCTCGCGACTAGTAGACGCCATAAGTAGATAGAGAACATGAATATTTTTAAGTGCCAAAATTCCAAGAAAAACAAAATCTTAAATATTTCCACGATCATAAAACTTTATGCAGCTGCTCTTCAAACAAACGTAACACTTTTCAAATACTCTCAACATTGAAATATTTTTCTTTTAACAGTAAAACATTTTAAACAGACAAATGAAATCTCCATGTTAAAGTAAATAAATTAATAATTGATTTATAATAACGAGGAAACAAAATAATAATGAAAATAATAGATAATTCATTTGGAATAATAATAACAATTGAAACGGACGACACGAAAAGAAAAGATATGTAACACTATTAAATAAGTTGTCATTAAGAGACATGACGTAAATCACAAAACAAATGCTAATATGTTTAAAATAACAATATGCGATTTAACAAACATTGAATAACATTATAAATAAAATATTGTATTCGATAATACGCATAAGACGTTAGTTGTGGAGGGAAGATGGGCCTTCCCAAAGCAACATCTTTGTCCGTCAGGGAGAGGCGAAACCCACCTACGCGACAAAAATAGGATAACCTATGTGGAGGGGAGTGTGCGCTCCCGAAGCATTAGGCCCTTTAGTTTAAGAAAAGGGAAAATCAAGATGAAAATGGACCATCATTGGTTGAACCCTTCTACGACTTAAAATTTCGGAACGCCTATAAACCGAAATGATAAAAAGACGCGCAGAAGGAAAATCAAAGCAGAATAAGAGTAAGAGAAGTCAGAGTGGCAGAAGAGCCAGAAGAGAGTCAGAGTGAAGAAGAATCAGAGTCAAAAGAAAAGTACCGAGTCCAAGTAATAAAGAAGAGACCGAGAATAAATAAATTCAAAGAAATAATAAAAGATTAAAGTAATAGAAAAATTGAAATTAATAGAGAAAGTATTCAAAGTTTAAAGTCGAAACTGAAAAGTATTAAGTCAAAGAAGAATTAAGAATTATTGAAGTTATTTCGAGGAACTGTGAGGTCAACGAAGATTTACACCCTTTCGACTGACCGATTTCGTTCTGCCGTCTTCATCGTTATCGAACTGTAAGTCCATTATTTGTTTTATTTGTATATCTTTAATTTGTTTTCTAAAATACAGACTCTTTGAGTCAGATAAAACCCAACACGACGTTTCCACATTTATTTGCACTCCTCAATTGAAGACTCCCATCCAGTCTATTGGCCGAGAGGCTAGGGCAAAAAGGGAACGACCATTTTTCAAGGTTTCTTAACCTTAAGTGCGTCTTGACGTCACATTTCATTGTGAACTCGTCAGACCGACGTCACATTTTCATTGGGGGCTCGTCCGACCACTGCTCGTCCGATCGTCCGACCGCGGCTCGTCCGACCGCTGCTCGTCCGATCGCTGCTACCATTTTTGGAAGCTCGACTTGCGGAAAACAGGTCTTTCATTGAAGAATACGCTTATAACTGTTGGAAATGATAATAAATGTCGGATAAAGGAAAACTGTCTAAAGACGAAGAACCACAGTACTCACTGCGTGGTTCTGGTAAAGCAACAAATTCAGAAGGGTTACCTCCAACTATCAGGAAAAGAACTTTTAAATTCACTGGTCAATCGATAGATCAAACGATAGATTCAGGACTAGGAGATTTTACACGTAACGTTGAAACATTAACATCTGACGAAAGTTCAGGGGACGAAAATAGAGACAATACTTTAGTGAAGGAATTAAACGCGGTAGAAGAAACTGAAAATAATACAGAAAGAACAATAAATTCAACAAACATGCCTACTCACGAATTAAGCCAAAATCAATCAATTTCATTAAAAGATGCACTCGTTTGTGTACCAAATTTTGAGGGAATCGCCGAAGATTTAATAGATTTCATAAATAGTTGCACAGAAGCAAAAGACATGTTACCAGCTGCTGCAGAATCAAATATAACAAAATTAATTTTTGGTAGTCACTTATCTCAAAAAGTAAAAGATGCATTAAATAAAACGACATATTCAACAATTAAAGAATTAATAAAAGATTTAAAAAAGGTTTATGTTCCAACAAAAACAACTTTTCAATTGCAAGGAGAATTAGGACGAATGTTTCAAAAAGATAATGAATCAGTTGTAGACTTTGTTAATAGTTTACGAAAAAAAGCAAGAGAAATAGTTGAAAGTCACATTGCTAGTAAAACAGGATTAACAGACCAACAAATACAAATATTTAAAGACGAAATTGACACATCGGTAGCACAATGTTTTTCTCAGGGTTTAAAAAATGATATTGATCAACGTATGCCAGAATGCGATACGGTAACAGAAGCATTAAATAAAGCAATAGAAATTGAACGAAAATTAAATGCGCGAAAAGATTTACGCAGAGATCCGAATAAAGAAAATTCAAGTGAGGAACAAAAGCAGGACTATAAAATGAATAGGCCAGTAAAATTTTTCAATTCAGAAAAAAACGATATAAAGAAAAATCAAATAAATAGTCCTCAAAATAAAACGTACATTCAACCTAGTAGAAATAACAATCCTAATGTTCAGTCAAACTCAGAGATAGTATGTTTCCGTTGTAAAAAATCAGGACATTTTGCAAAACAATGTAATGAATACGATAAAATTTCGAAAGAAAACTGTCAATTATGCAACAAACCAGGTCATACAGCAAAAAATTGCTATAGTCAAACGCGAAATCAATATAAAATCACAGATATGAATTGTCAATTATGCGGAAGACACGGGCACTCTGCTAAAACGTGTCGAACAAATAATAAAGAACATTCGAATCAAAATATTGTAAGTAATACACAGAAATATTGCACTTTTTTAAAAAAGCGGGACATGAAGACACTCAGTGTTATAGATTAAAAGCGCTAAAATACGATCAGGGAAACTCGAACAAGTCTCACTCAGCGGGCGCGAGGAAAGACAATACTCAAAGCCGCCCTGTAAACACAATTCAGGAGCAGGAGTCAAACAACGACTCCCAGTATACGAAATAGATGTTAATTTTGATGAATTACCATATACAGTCGTAGGGAAAACCGATAAAAATGAAGATGTAGTAATGATGCTTGATTCAGGTGCTTCGCCCAACTTAATTAAGTTACAATATGTGAACAAGAATACAAAAATAAATTCAGATGAAATAATTAAACTGCACGGAATAGCAGATATCCCAGTAAAAACGTTAGGCAGTGTAAAAGTAAAATTGTTCGGTAAAGAGACTGTGTGTCATATTATAAAAGATGAGATAACAATTCCACACGCAGGTCTCGTTGGATCTCGATTCTTCGCAACTCATGGGGCAAAAATTGATTATAAAAACAGAGTATTTAAAATTGGTAATGAAAAATACCCATTTAAACAATTGAACAAAATTGAAAATGGCATAATGTGCATTCCTCCACGAAGCGAAACGACATTTTTTGCCTATGTTAAAAACCCAGAAATTTCGGAAGGATATATCCGGAAATTAAAGATTTGTAAAGGCGTATATGCAGGTGAATGTTTAGTCAAAGTACAAAATGACCGTGCGTACATGCAAATTTATAATACAACTGAGGAAGAAATAGATATAAAGATTCCTACGTTAGAAGTTCATGAAGTCGAGGAAATAAAAATTCCGTTATCAATTGCTCACGAAAAAAGTTCAGTAAGCGAAAGAATAAATTTTGTAAGGGAAAACAATAATAAAATGTCAAAAGTAACAGAAAAGATGGTATTGCTAGTTAAAGTGCACGAAACAGAAAAAAGATTTAATGAGATTAAAAAATTATTAAGATGGGATCATTTACAACACGAGGAAAAAATTCACGTAGAAACCTTGGTAAAGAAATACTCCGATCGTTTTCATATTCCAGGAGAACCTTTAAATTCAACAAGTGTTTATAAACATAGAATCACAACGAATTCAGATATTCCTTTAACAACTAAACAATATCGCACACCACAATATTTAAAATCGAAAATAAATGAACAAATGGAGGAAGGACTCGACACAGGCATTATTCAGCCTTCAGAGTCTCCGTATAACAGTCCAGTATGGATCGTACCTAAAAAACCAGATTCTAATGGGAACAAAAGATGGCGCGTAGTCATTGATTTTAGAAAATTAAATGAAAACACAATAACAGATGCTTATCCGCTACCTAACATAACCGATATACTCGATCAATTAGGAGGTTCAAAATATTTTTCTGTATTCGATCTTGCGTCTGGTTATCACCAAATCGAGATGGAACCAAAAGATAAACACAAAACAGCTTTTTCTACACAACAAGGACATTGGGAATTTAACCGAATGCCATTTGGTTTAAAAAACGCTCCAGCAACGTTTCAAAGATTAATGGATACTGTTTTAAGCGGTCTACAAGGAATATCAATGTTTGTTTATTTAGACGATATAATAGTTTTTGCGAAAAATTTAGAAGAACATGGAAAAAGAATAGATGATTTGATGCAAAGATTGCGTAAAGCTAACTTACAATTACAACCAGATAAATGCGAATTTTTACGTCCAGAAGTGAATTATCTAGGGCACATTATCAGTGAAAATGGTTTAAAACCTGACCCGTCTAAATTAGAAGCAGTAAAGAAATTTCCAGTACCTAAGAAACAAAAAAATATCAGAGCTTTTCTCGGATTAACGGGATATTATAGAAGATTTATTAAAAACTTTTCAAAGATTGCAAAACCCTTAACAAAATTGTTAGAAAAAGATAGAAATTTTGAATGGTCTCAAGAAACTCAAAATGCTTTTGAAAATTTAAAAGAAGTCTTATGTACTGCACCAGTATTACAATATCCAGACTTTTCAAAACCTTTTATTATAACTACTGATGCCTCTGGATTCGCTATAGGCGCAGTATTATCTCAAGGAGAAATCGGAAAAGATAAACCGATAGCATATTTCTCTAGAGTCTTACGAGGAGCAGAATTAAAATATGATACGTATGAAAAAGAAGCTCTTGCGATTGTGCAAGCAGTTAAATATTTCAGACCATATATTTACGGACATAAATTTACATTGGTCACAGATCATAAACCGTTAGTTTGGTTTCAAACAGCAAAAGATGCAAATGCCAGAGTGTTAAAATGGCGGTTGAAATTAGCTGAATATGAATATGATGTTAAATATAAACCAGGAAAAGTTAATTTAAACGCGGATGCTTTATCACGCAATCCAGTTGAAGTAGTAAACATTACTACTCGTGCTCAATACCAAAAAAGAAAAAGAAAATGAAAACTCTCTCGATTCTGAAATACAACAAATAATTGATAAATTAAAATCGAATGAAATAAACCCAAGAGAAAATGAATTCAATAACAAAATTGAAAGTAAGAAAAATAAAAATGTAGTAAACGAAAGAAATACTATTGAGAAACCTCGGAAAAAAAGGGGTAGGCCATCTAAACGAGTATTGGACTCCATAGAGGCAAATGTAAATGAATCCATTAAAACAGGACACAAGGAAGGACCCAGTGAGGATGTTCGTGATCCTGAGGATTGTAATTATTTCCCAATGAATGATTCGAGTTCTGAAGAGGCAATAGAGTCAGACTGCGAATCGGAAGATTCATTAGAGGAAAAGTTAGTAGAAAAGAAAATGAATAATAAAGTAAAATCAAACATAGTAGTTTCAAAAGAAATGTTTGAGTTCAGGAAAGACAATTTGGCATATTTTGTCGACGGAAGCGGACATCCATGTGATGAGGGCTCCAAGAAATTAGAAAAATTGGATAGACTGCCTCCCGTAGAAGCCGTTAGCTTGGGTAGTGTATGTCATCGGAAGATAAATAAAAAATCTTACTTTGGGTTAGTAATTCGAGAATCAAGAGGAGAATCGTTGATTAAAATAAAATCAAATATTGCAAAAAGTTTAGTTCGATTAAAAATGAATATGAAAGAAAAAAACATTGATACAGTTTCAATTGCTTATTCAAAATATATTGAAAATATTCCATGGGAAGAAATAATGACAATGATAGAATCAATATTCGAAAGTGAAAAAATTAAAGTGATAATTTGTCTTGGCACAATTAGATATGTTCCAATTGAGGAAAGAGATTTAATATTTTTCGAATCTCATAATTCGCCAATGGGTGGACACAAAGGGGTATCGAAAACATACAATCGAATCAAACATAATTTTTATTGGGAAAATTTGAAAGAGGATGTGCAACGACGAATTCAACAATGTTTGGATTGTCAATTAAAAAAATTAGTTAGAGTAAAGACAAAACAGCCGATGATAATAACTGACACTCCAGGAACAGTATTTGAAAAAATTGCGATGGATATTGTTGGTCCATTACCAAAAACAAGTAAAGAAAACGAATATATACTAACTATTCAAGATAGTTTATCAAAATTTTGTGTTGCAATTCCGTTGAAAAATATGACAGCTGTTACAGTAGCTGATGCATTTATAAAACAATTCATTTGTATTTTCGGTGCACCAAAAGCATTATTAACTGATCAGGGTCGAAATTTTATTAGTGCATTCATGCAACGAATAACAAAACGTTTCAAAATAAAGAAAATACAAACTACGGCATTTAGGCCACAATCAAATGGATCATTGGAACGGTCCCACCATACATTGGGAGAATATTTAAAACAATATACAGATAAAGAAAAAGAATGGGATGATTGGCTCGAATTAGCCACCTTCTCATATAACACATGTGTTCACGAAGGTACGAGATATACTCCGTATGAATTAGTATATGGAAAAATTGCTCGAGTACCGACGAATGAACCATTGCACGATTTGGATCGCATTCCCACATATGACAATTATATATCTGATTTAGTGAAAAGATTAACAGATATCAGAACACTCGCATATGAAAATTTGGTAAATTCAAAGTTTAAATCGAAAAAATATTATGATAAAAAAATAGTACCGATAAAATTACAAAAAGGAGATAATGTTTTTCTCTCAAAAGGACCAAAACCAAATAAACTAGGAGATCATTATGATGGACCTTATGAAATTTTAGAAGTTTTTCCAAACGGAAATGTAAAAATACAAATTAAAAATAAAGCCAAAATCGTTCATACAAATCGATTGAAGAAATCACACATTTCATTATCAGAAGCTAGTAAACAAATGAAGAAGAAAATAAAGAATAAAAATAGGGAAAAAGACCCAGATTATATACTATAATATAATTTTGATTGTTACAGGAAAATGGAAATGTTACAAATTTTAATAATGTCAATATTATGGAAATCTGCAATAGCCATAATTGGTTACGACTGTGGAACAAAATCTTTAAATATGACGACGGTATCGCTATTGGACATTGACGAATGCGATATAGAATCTCAACACGTAGAAACTTCTCATACAAACGTATTTCTTCTTCAAACGAACGAATATGACTTTGTAGATGCATTTCAATGTAAAATCGAAATTAGTAGAACAATTCATTATTGCGGTATGTATTCACATGTGGCGATTGTTGACAATGCGTATATGGATTACATACTTCCTATTTCACGAGAAACGTGTCAGATAGCGCATAATCATGGCACGGCGCGAATTGGAAATACAATAATTGATGGATTGATAATAAATACAACCACCACTAGAAGTATTACTCTAGCAGGAAAAGCTGCACATGATGCTTCATGTATGGGTACACAATATTCAGACCCGTACGGCACTTGGGATGATGTAGTTGTAATGGGAACTGCAAAAATTAGTTTAAGATCATCAATGATTCGAGTAAAAGTAAATAGCAATAAGGTTTATCTTACTTCAGGACATAGTTGTACTTTAAACCAAGGACATTGTATCGATCCAGAAGGAGGATACACATTTTGGGACTCATTACCGAGAAAATTTTGTCAAGATTATACGTATTCAATGCTATACACAGGTTTAGCGACGAAATTAAAAACAAAAGATGAAACCGTATATACAGTTAAAGTAGAAGATACAAGTTTTTTATTAGCTATTACTGGAATAGAAAATTCGTGTGGTCTCACTATACTCAAGACAGAACATCCTAAATTGTTTATTATGGAAGGTAAAGATCTAGGAATTCTTGGAAAAAATAATGCTGTTAAAATTAAGCCTGATAATATGGATATGTTTTTATATGTAAATGCGAAATTTGTTTACGTCGAGAGACATGTGAGGTCACAAGTTCAAACTTTATACAGAGATGTTATGATACACCGTTGTAAATTAGAAAAAGAAGTCTTAAAAAATAGTTTAGCGATAGCATCGACACAACCGGATGAATTCGCGTACCGATTCATGAAAGGACCAGGATACATGGCAGTATTGGCAGGAGAGGTGGTCCACATCATTCAATGCGTACCAGTCGAAGTAAAGGTACAGCATACGGAAGAATGCTTCAACCGTGTACCAGTTGTAAGAGGAAACGAAACTTATTTCTTAACGCCAAAGACACACATTATTACCAATCACGCTACGAAAATTCCCTGTAATTCACCATTATTACAATTCTATCAATTGGGGAATACTTGGTACAAATTTATGCCAAAACCTGTAGAGGCAATTCCACCGTTGAGCTTAAAGCCCGACACTAAAATAACATGGAATTATAAAAATCCAATTCATCTGGCTACAAGCGGAATCTACAGCGAAGACGATCTAGACACAATGCGGAACAGAATAATGTTCACAATGGAACAAACCGCAATACTAGAAAATGTCGCACAACGAGTAACAAATGGATCACACAGGAATAGTGCATCACTCTACAACATTTTCGATGAAGAATCACTCGAGAAACTTGCAGAAAACGCATGGGAAAAGACATGGGGTCGATTCTTGAAATTCGGCACAATCAGCGCGGGTTTCATTGGCATATTCATGGTGCTCAAAATCTGTAAAATGATTGTAGATACCTTTGTACATAGATACACTCTACACACCGTCTATGGATGGTCACTCAAATTAATCGGAGCCGTGTGGGACTCAGTTACTCATTTGTTATTACATTTGGCAAATAACCAACGAAACACAGAAGCAGAACAGCAAGCAGTACGTCTATCGGACCTAGAGGCAGGAGAAGATCTCATTCCACCAGTAGCTGCGGATACAAAGATTTACCCCGATCTCGAAACGGAGGAAAATCAAATCGAGGTTAAAAGAATCTTTGTGAATTAATGAGTTAAGGAAAATCTTACAAAAAAATTTAATAAAATGAAAAACTGAATAAACGACAAGAAGAATAAGAAGATATTCGAAATCGACTGAGTAAGTACGAATGGACATGTACCTCCAACTAAACTGTCACAACATCCTTCAACACGTTCAACATCACCAGCGTCGTCATCATCAACAATTTCAATGGGAAACTCAGGAGTTACAACAAGGAAGAAAATCGATTTACGTAGAAAATAGGTAATTCTCGTACACATGAATAGAATTACGTGAATATATACAGGGTGGTCCACGCAACGTGTGCACCTCTTTCACGGTCGAAATATGCGTTGCACGAAAAAATGTTGTATACAAAAGTTACATGGTTTATGAGGCTTCATCATGTGGTGCATTTATTTTTATTCTAGGTGGAGGCGCTTCGGAGATTTCAAGGTCAACTTTGTTTTTTTAAAGGGAATGCTATATTTTTTATAGCGTAAGATGATAGAGTATCGAATTTTGAGTAAAAAAGTATAGACCCTTATTAGCCCTAAAATCAATAGTTAACGAGTATTTTCACTTTATTACTTTAAAATTTCTATTGCGTAATATCAAGTTGGAGATTCAAATCTACTACAAATATCTGAAGGATAGCATTGTTTACATGACAGTGTTTATCAATATGAACACATTCACCACATCACACGCTCTTATCATGATTCGCAATCCTCTCAATATTTGTAATCCAGTATTAAAGTTTCCTTCAGTGATCGTGCGTGATTATCAGAAAGATAAAAGTGAAAATGAATTTTTGTAATAGTGACAAAGTTGATATGCTTTTAGTGTACGGAGAGTGTCATAGAAATGCAGTAAGAGCTAAAGCTATGTATGCCGAAAGATATCCTCAACGGATTCAACCATTTCGAACCATATTTGAGAGAATCTGTAAATCGCTTCGAGAAAATGGACATTTCAATCTTAATAAACGTACCGTAAGACAAACTGCCACTTCTGAAGAGAATGCTATTGCGGTCTTAGCAGCCGTAATAGAAAATCCTCATATTAGTACGCGACAGATTTCACGAGGTTCGCAAAGCAAAAGCAGTATTCTACGAATTCTGCATAAAAATAAATATCACCCCTATCACCTTGCACTTCATCAGAAACTACATGGAACGGATTTTGAAAACCGCGTTTTGTTCTGTCAGTGGTTCCTACATCAAATAAATCAGCATGATTATTTTCTACAAAGTGTGTTGTTCACTGATGAAGCAACGTTTACAAACCGTGGACAGATCAATTTGAGAAATACGCATTACTGGGCAGCTGACAATCCTCACTGGATGAGAGAAGTCGACCACCAACACCCATGGAGCGTTAATGTATGGTGTGGAATACTGGGCAACCAATTGATTGGTCCATATTTCATTGATAATCGATTAACAGGGCAAAAATACGCGAACTTTTTGAATAATAATTTACCACCTTTACTAGAGGACGTGCCGTTGAATATCCGTGCACGTATGTGGTATCAGCATGATGGTTGTCCAGCACATTACGCACGTATTGTGAGGGAACTACTGGATAGAAATTTTCCCAATCGATGGATTGGTCGTGGTGGACAATTCATGTGGCCTCCACGCTCACCAGATCTTACTCCTCTAGATTTTTTTCTGTGGGGCACATTAAAAGACAGAGTGTATCGTGAAATACCAACAACTCCGGAGGATATGAAACATCGTATTTGTTTAGAATGCATGACACTTAGTCCGGACATAATTCAGAATGCAGTTTCTTCATTAGTTAATAGATTTCGTCACTGTATTGATGCCAATGGACATCAATTTGAACACTTACGTTAATTGTGATAAGCCACGAGTCACTGAATGTACTCAAAGTAATAAAGTGAAAATACTCGTTAACTATTAATTTTAGGGCTAATAAGGGTCTATACTTTTTTACTCAAAATTCGATACTCTATCATCTTACGCTATAAAAAATATAGCATTCCCTTTAAAAAAACAAAGTTGACCTTGAAATCTCCGAAGCGCCTCCACCTAGAATAAAAATAAATGCACCACATGATGAAGCCTCATAAACCATGTAACTTTTGTATACAACATTTTTTCGTGCAACGCATATTTCGACCGTGAAAGAGGTGCACACGTTGCGTGGACCACCCTGTATATTAAAATGAGACAAAAATATTAATTAAAAGGAGTTCATATTGGGAAACGAAATAACTTTTCGTTATTGATATAATATATATATATATTTTTTTTTCTTTCGGTCGTTCTCGTTCACTTTGTCTCACTCGTACTACCGTCTATGTAGGGGGGTGTGACGTCCGTCGAAACTCCGTAGTTCTTTTTTTCTCTCTTCGAGAAATTCTTTAGATAACGTTACAAGAGCACACAGAACATCTAGACTCTAATAAACATTTTCTATATATAACTTCCCACGAGTCTTAAAAATAAACACACGTGTTCAAAAAAATACCAACGGACCGAAAGGGGAAACGCATGGGGACTAGAAAATGCATTCCCACGAAAGGGAGTGATACGAGATGCCGCAACCTTTCGAGAACCGCTTATCTCGCGACTAGTAGACGCCATAAGTAGATAGAGAACATGAATATTTTCAAGTACCAAAATTCCAAGAAAAACAAAATCTTAAATATTTCCACGATCATAAAACTTTATGCAGCTGCTCTTCAAACAAACGTAACACTTTTCAAATACTCTCAACATTGAAATATTTTTCTTTTAACAGTAAAACATTTTAAACAGACAAATGAAATCTCAATGTTAAAGTAAATAAATTAATGATTGATTTATAATAACGAGGAAACAAAATAATAATGAAAATAATAGATAATTCATTTGGAATAATAATAACAATTGAAACGGACGACACGAAAAGAAAAGATATGTAACGCTATTAAATAAGTTGTCATTAAGAGACATGACGTAAATCACAAAACAAATGCTAATATGTTTAAAATAACAATATGCGATTTAACAAACATTGAATAACATTATAAATAAAATATTGTATTCGAAAATACGCATAAGACGTAAGTTGTGGAGGGAAGATGGGCCTTCCCAAAGCAACATCTTTGTCCGTCAGGGAGAGGCGAAACCCACCTACGCGACAAAAATAGGATAACCTATGTGGAGGGGAGTGTGCGCTCCCGAAGCATTAGGCCCTTTAGTTTAAGAAAAGGGAGAATCAAGATGAAAATGGACCATCATTGGTTGAACCCTTCTACGACTTAAAATTTCGGAACGCCTATAAACCGAAATGATAAAAAGACGCGCAGAAGGAAAATCAAAGCAGAATAAGAGTAAGAGAAGTCAGAGTGGCAGAAGAGCCAGAAGAGAGTCAGAGTGAAGAAGAATCAGAGTCAAAAGAAAAGTACCGAGTCCAAGTAATAAAGAAGAGACCGAGAATAAATAAATTCAAAGAAATAATAAAAGATTAAAGTAATAGAAAAATTGAAATTAATAGAGAAAGTATTCAAAGTTTAAAGTCGAAACTGAAAAGTATTAAGTCAAAGAAGAATTAAGAATTATTGAAGTTATTTCGAGGAACTGTGAGGTCAACGAAGATTTACACCCTTTCGACTGACCGATTTCGTTCTGCCGTCTTCATCGTTATCGAACTGTAAGTCCATTATTTGTTTTATTTGTATATCTTTAATTTGTTTTCTAAAATACAGACTCTTTGAGTCAGATAAAACCCAACACGACGTTTCCACATTTATTTGCACTCCTCAATTAAAGACTCCCATCTAGTCTATTGGCCGAGAGGCTAGGGCAAAAAGGGAACGACCATTTTTCAAGGTTTCTTAACCTTAAGTGTGTCTTGACGTCACATTTCATTGTGAACTCGTCAGACCGACGTCACAGTTGTATGAAACTTTTTTTTGTAAGATGAAAAGTTGCTGAGTTCTAGCGCAATGAAAGATGCCGGCAAGTAAAGATTACACTTCTTTGGCATGCTACAGTAACGTATCACCACGAATCGCTGTTTTTCTTTACCTGCCGGCAACTTTCATTGCGCTAGAACTCAGCAACTATTAACTTTACGAAAAAAAGTTTCATACAACTGATGTAGTAAATTTCTTGCTCTACAACTTTAATTATTATATTCTTTTTCATATTTTCGAAAACTATCGAGATATATTCCAAAAACAAAAATGTAGTTTTTTTAATCAACAATATCTCAACAAATATTAACAATACAAAAGAAAGTTTGAATAAAGAAAGATGGAAAATTTTGTCCTCTACAAAAAAGGTTCTTACAATTATAAACGTAAAACTTGTCGTTTCCGAGATACTTTCAAAGAGGCGTTTTTCTAGATGGCGGCGGGCATCTTTCAGTGCGCTACAGTTCAACAACTATTGATTTTACGAAAAAAGTTTTATACAAAAATTGTAAAAAATGTTATGCTCTACAACTTTGAATTCTACATTTTTTTTCATATTTCCATAAATTATCGAGATATATTCCGAAAACAAAAATTTGGGTTTCTTAATCAACAATATCTCGACAAATATTAACAATACTGAAAAAAGTTTTCAATGAAAAAAGATAGGAAATTTTGTCCTCTACAAACAAAGTTCTTACAATTTTAAACGTAAAACTCGCCGTTTACGAGATACTTGCAAAGAGGCGTTTTTCAAGACGGCGGCCGGCATCGTTTATTGCGTTAGAACTTAGCAACTATTAGTTTTACGGAAAAAAGTTTTATACAAAAATTGTAGAAAATTTTATGTTCTACAACTTTGAATTCTACATTTTTTTTCATATTTCCAAAAATTGTCGAGATATATAACGAAAACAAAGATTTGGTTTTTTCAATCAACAATATCTCGACAAATATCAACAATACAAAAAAAAGTTAAATAAAAAAAGATGGGAAATTTTGTCCACTACAAAAAAGGCTTCTACAGTTTTTCTCGTAAAACTCGCCGTTTCCGAGATATTAGCAAAAAGGCGTTTTTCAAGATGGCGGCTAACGCTCGCGGTTTCAGACGTCACAAATTTGGTTTTGTACTTAGGGGACACCCTCTGACATAATCCAATCAAAAAATCAATTATCAAGATTTTTTGCTTTGCCAAGCCCATTTTGGTGCTAAAAATCTTGGACTAGAGCACGTTCATGTGGCGCGTAAGAGACTAGAGAGAGGGTAACCTTTACGCGCGATCTGGCTTCTGGCTGCACTGCTTAGCACGACTCGCGCGTGACGTCACCCGACGGCCCGCGCGTACTCTTCGAATAAATTGTTCACTCTTCACTTACACCCGTCCTAATGCCAAATGAATTAAAATCCCTATAAGTAAGAGGAAATATATTTATATTAGTATTATTATATTAATTTTCATACTTTCATCACGCGATAAAGCATTATCTCGGAAAACAAGCCAATCATCCATCCGGCCGCGAATACAAGTACCAGAATAAGGTGCACTTATTCCACAAGCGATGAAATAGCCCAATTGGTACTTGGTGTACATTTTTTACTTTTAGGTTTTAAATGTACATTTCACTTCTTCTTGTAGGAAACCCCCGAATTTAATCATGTACGTAAAAAAAAACATCAACAACAAAATTCTTGAAGCGTAGACTTTGACATCGGAAAAGGTTAAAATACTTTGACATTCAGCACTGACGCTTTGATTTTTCGGAGTTATTTCTACTTCGCGAAATGAAGAATGTGATATATATATTATTTTGGAATTTGCTTGAGCGTATTTCACAAATGAGCAATTCGCCCCATAAAAAATTTTTTTTTTAAATCGTGCACGCGGGGATCGATCTCACGCCCCTGCGGACCGAACTCAGGCACACCACCACCTGGACCATTTCATCGCTTATAGGAACAGTGCACCTTCTGGTACTTGTGATTCGTGGCCGGATGGATGATTGGCTTGTTTTCGGGGATAATGTTTTATCGCTTGATGAAAGTATGAATAAGTAGAGAAAGTATGGAAGTATTATGAAGTATAATATAATAATACATTTAAATTTTAGATGTATTATCATACGATTATAAAGTTGTTCTTTCAATGAGTGTGTCTCACGAATGCACAATTCGCCCCATAAAAAAAAAAAATTTCAATAGTGCGCGCGGGGATCGATCCCATGCCCCTTGGACCCGAAGTTAGTAACGCTACCAACGGGACAATCTCATCACTTGTGGGATGAATGCACCTTCTGGTACTTGTGATTCGCCGCCGGATGAATGATTGGCTTGTTTTCGGGGATAATGTTTTATCGCTTGATGGAAGTATGGATAAGTAGAGAAAGTATGGAAGTATTATGAAGTATAATATAGTAATACATCTAAATTTTAGATGTATCATTATCTAAATTTTATACATGTAAATTTTAGATGTATTATCATACGATAACAAAATTGTTGTTCTTTCAAAGAGCGTGTGTCACGAATGAACAATTCGCCCCATAGAAAAAAATAAAAAAATACTGAGCGCGGGGAACGATCCCGCGCCCCTGCGGGTCGAAGTCAGGAACGCTACCAACTGGACAATCTTATCGCTTGCATAATAGGTGCACCTTTCGGTACTTGTGATTCGCGGCCGGATGGATGATTGGATTGTTTTCCGGGATAATGCTTTATCGCGTGATGAAAGTATGAAAATTAATATAATAATACGAATATAAATATATTTCCGCTTACTTATAGGGATTATAATTAATTGGGTATTAGTGTTACGTCCCAGCCTCATGCTCGAACGTTTTTTTTTCGCCCCCTTTCAAAAATTATGCAATGCCGACAGTAGGTACTTGCAGACCACGCACATACCGGTATCTTCCTTCGTCGAAGCGCATAGCTTGTAGTATACAAGTACCTCTAGATTTATGGTAGTCGCAAATACTCCCTTTCCGGGAAAAGCCTACCCAATACATACTGTCTACATTTACAGAGAGACCTCACTCGACGTCGCCGCACTCCTTTTTTTTTATCATAGAGTTTCCCTAAATCCAGCATAAATAATTTGTCTTAAAACTCAGCAGCAATCGCATCCAGCGCTTTCCCCGAAAATTCCTCCCACAAGTGGAACTCAAAAGAGCGACGGGAAAGTCCCTGCAGGATCTTTCCCACGCACAAACCTTTTTTTTATATGCTTCAGTTATCCTTTCCCTCTATCTAAAAGATACTGAAGCACTTCAAACCACTGGCGCCTCAAAATGCGGAATTTTCTCAAACATTCACTTCAAGAAAATAAAAGCCGAACTCCCCTAAAAACAGGATGACGACTCTTGACCATCGCGACCAAGCGTCGCCATCCCCCATGTATAAAAAAACTCCAAGAATCTTTTCGAAAAACAGGATGACGACCCTTGAAACCCGTCGCGACCGAATGTCGCCATCATCCATGTATAAAGAATTTTTTTTTTAACAGACTTTCGGAAAAATAAGATAAACTTTGTCGCGACCAAATGTCGCCTCATTCCATATATAGAAAAACATCGAATCCCAAATAACTTTCCAAAAAAACACGACGACGACCCTTAAACTCTGTCGCGCCTAAGCGTCGCCGTCGCGCCACTCTATAAAGATAAGAAACTCAGAAACTAAAGAGGACTATCAAGCCTCCCTTGCATTTTAACTCCGCCCTAATTTCTAAATGCACAAATGCAATCTGTTTATCCTGCAACTGCCCAATCCAAGATCTTGACTAACCAATAACGTTTAACTTCCATCTCAAAAACTGAATCATGGGAGGTGCTAATCAACTCCCACCTTTCCCGATAAACTATTATAAAACCACGATACAAACCTCGAAGTTCGTTCAATCGTTATACAAATTTTATCGAGTTCACGTCGTCGTTACGTCCGTTACTCATTGTAAATTTCGGACTTAAACAAACTTCTGTAAATCTCCGTAAAAAGAGACTCAGCTCTCCGACGCGTATCAAACGATTCGAAACCGATTACAAACTCATACAAACTGTACCGACTTTGATTAAACTTAGTGATAATTACTTTTGATAAATAAATATTCTGTTAAATTGTTATCCGACGGACATTTTTTTTCATTCGGGAAATTTCATCGAAATTTCTCCGGAATTCATCCTTCGAAACATCTCCGAAGAGAATCGAGTGTGAAAACTCAATTGGCTATCATATTCGCGAGCCGCAGACCAACCATCATCAACTCATTGGCGAAAGATATTTAAACTTTCGCGCTCTAAATTCGGTGGTCACGTGACTCGCATCAAAATCCCTTCTCGGGACGTAACAGCCAACAAATCTGGTGGCAGCGGAAAGCAACAAATTCGCACCAGCAATAAATCTGGTGGCAGCGGAAAGCAACAAATTCGCACCAGCAATAAGTCTGGTGGCAGCGGAAAGCAACAAATTCGCACCAGCAATAAATCTGGTGGCAGCGGAAAGCAACAAATTCGCACCAGCTAGAAATCTGGTGGCAGTGAAAACAAACATTAATATAGCACCAGCAATAAACCTGGTGGCAACGGAAAACAAGTTCGGTGATTTATACCATAACAGAGTATCATTATCAAGCAAAAATCGGTAACAGTGAATTAAAATTGTGAACTAAGCTCGTGTCTAAAGACCTTTCTGTGCATTCGCATCATAAATCTACAAGACGTTCTTCAAATGCAACATTATAATACGACGTGAGAAACCTGCTGTAAGCGTGGCTGACCGCACACTCATCACCAACATCATAAACTTCGTGACGCAGGTCAACTTTCGGAAGCAGCCTGACACCTTTGGGACGGTTCGGACGCGTGCCATAAAAACCGCCCGCTGCAACTCTCAAATATCTGCACCTATTTACAAGATCTTCAACGAGTAAGTCAAAACATTCGCAATGCCTAACGACACCGAAATCCCCATGGAAACTTCGACGGCGTACAACCCTTCGCAACCACATCAGCAACAAGGGCCATCGCAGCCTTTGTCACAAAATACTTTCTCTTCATCATTTCAAATTCCATCAACATCGCAACATCCAGTAGATAATAATATAACACAACTGTACAATAGTTATAGAGATTTTACAAAATATTTACCAGAGTTTGATGGAACAAGTAGAACAATTTCATTAACGGGTTATTTAGAATATTGCGACACAGCAAGAGAATTTATTGCAGCAACTGGGGAAAGGACGGTCGTAGCGTTTTTAAAAAGCAGATGCAAAGGTGCAGCTTTTGAAGCATTAGAAGGTTCTCCAATTCCAACAATAAACGAACTAATAGAAACGTTAAAAGAGAAATTCGTTGTTAAAAAACCAATTGTAATGTGGTTTTCAGAAATTTCCAAATTCCAACAGAAAAGTAAAGAATCAGTTACAGAATTCCATAAGAGAATAATCAGATATTTAACAGAATTTAGACAAGCAATCGACAGTTCGTCCCTTAAAAGTCAAACTGGAGCAATAGAACTTGCGGAAGAGCTTGCAGCTGATCAATTCAGAAAAGGTATTAAACCAATATATCGCGCTCACATCACATTTGACCATCAACCGGATATTGCAAAAATCTTTAAGCAAGCGCGCGAAATCGAACGATCGATGGGTTATGCAGAGGCAGAAAATGAAAACATGAAAACTTGTTTACCCATAATACGATCAAATAATTTTCGTAATGACACAAAAATTAATTCAAATAAATTTTGTTCACATTGCAAAAAAACAAACTACACAATTAACGAATGTTTTGCATTAAACAAATCAAACAACAAATCGAAATTAGAAACCAATACGGACGCTGCTTTGTGTAATTACTGCAAGAAAAAAGGTCACTGGATAAAAGACTGCCGTAAACGAATTTTTAACGAAGGCAAAAAGGCCGAACAGGAGAATTCGAACAATGTGCAGGGAAACGGGAAAACGACCCCTCGACAGGGCGCTGCGACGGGGCAACACTCGCAAGAGCGCCAGAACGAATAGGCACAGATGCTTCACAAAAAATTCTTCGAGCAAATTGTAATCTCAGTTTCACTTCTATAAATTACAATTCTCCGACAATATTTTTATGCTCGAAGGATCTAATTAAATCAAAAACTTTGTTTCTGGCAGATTCCGGTTCTCAATTAAATTTGATCAAAATAAATAATCTGAAAAATCCAAATACAATTGATAGTTCAATAATTTTCGAACTGCAAGGAATCTCAAACACTGATAAACCCGTGACCGTGGGTGAAATCAACCTCGAAATCAATAATAAATTAGAAATATTCCATGTAGTTTCAGAAAATTTCCCGATAGAATTTGATGCAATACTTGGTAACGAGACATTAGGAGAAAACAAGGGTAGAATCGATTGGTTAGCGAAATACGTACGGCTGAACGATACAGATTATCCATTCACAAACACAGCATCGTTTCTTCTGCGGGCCAGACATAAAACGATCATGTTTGTTCGGGTAAACAACACGTTAAAGACGGGATACGTACCACGCATACCCTTGGGCGATGACATCTTTGCAGGCGAAGCCTTGGTTACTAACACCAACGGCAAAGCTTATATATATGCCATCAACACCTCAGACAAAGACGTTGAGATAAATGCTCCCGTAATTTCTCTATATCCTTTTGATATGAGCATAGACGAGGACGATCAAACGGAAATTAATTCCACAAAAGACCAGACCTTAGAGCACAAAAGTAGTACTCGGACGCGAGGAAACCGTGTTACGTCCCAGCCTCATGCTCGAACGTTTTTTTTTCGCCCCCTTTCAAAAATTATGCAATGCCGACAGTAGGTACTTGCAGACCACGCACATACCGGTATCTTCCTTCGTCGAAGCGCATAGCTTGTAGTATACAAGTACCTCTAGATTTATGGTAGTCGTAAATACTCCCTTTCCGGGAAAAGCCTACCCAATACATACTGTCTACATTTACAGAGAGACCTCACTCGACGTCGCCGCACTCCTTTTTTTATCATAGAGTTTCCCTAAATCCAGCATAAATAATTTGTCTTAAAACTCAGCAGCAATCGCATCCAGCGCTTTCCCCGAAAATTCCTCCCACAAGTGGAACTCAAAAGAGCGACGGGAAAGTCCCTGCAGGATCTTTCCCACGCACAAACCTTTTTTTTATATGCTTCAGTTATCCTTTCCCTCTATCTAAAAGATACTGAAGCACTTCAAACCACTGGCGCCTCAAAATGCGGAATTTTCTCAAACATTCACTTCAAGAAAATAAAAGCCGAACTCCCCTAAAAACAGGATGACGACTCTTGACCATCGCGACCAAGCGTCGCCATCCCCCATGTATAAAAAAAACTCCAAGAATCTTTTCGAAAAACAGGATGACGACCCTTGAAACCCGTCGCGACCGAATGTCGCCATCATCCATGTATAAAGAATTTTTTTTTAACAGACTTTCGGAAAAATAAGATAAACTTTGTCGCGACCAAATGTCGCCTCATTCCATATATAGAAAAACATCGAATCCCAAATAACTTTCCAAAAAACACGACGACGACCCTTAAACTCTGTCGCGCCTAAACGTCGCCGTCGCGCCACTCTATAAAGATAAGAAACTCAGAAACTAAAGAGGACTATCAAGCCTCCCTTGCATTTTAACTCCGCCCTAATTTCTAAATGCACAAATGCAATCTGTTTATCCTGCAACTGCCCAATCCAAGATCTTGACTAACCAATAACGTTTAACTTCCATCTCAAAAACTGAATCATGGGAGGTGCTAATCAACTCCCACCTTTCCCGATAAACTATTATAAAACCACGATACAAACCTCGAAGTTCGTTCAATCGTTATACAAATTTTATCGAGTTCACGTCGTCGTTACGTCCGTTACTCATTGTAAATTTCGGACTTAAACAAACTTCTGTAAATCTCCGTAAAAAGAGACTCAGCTCTCCGACGCGTATCAAACGATTCGAAACCGATTACAAACTCATACAAACTGTACCGACTTTGATTAAACTTAGTGATAATTACTTTTGATAAATAAATACTCTGTTAAATTGTTATCCGACGGACATTTTTTTCATTCGGGAAATTTCATCGAAATTTCTCCGGAATTCATCCTTCGAAACATCTCCGAAGAGAATCGAGTGTGAAAACTCAATTGGCTATCATATTCGCGAGCCGCAGACCAACCATCATCAACTCATTGGCGAAAGATATTTAAACTTTCGCGCTCTAAATTCGGTGGTCACGTGACTCGCATCAAAATCCCTTCTCGGGACGTAACAGCCAACAAATCTGGTGGCAGCGGAAAGCAACAAATTCGCACCAGCTAAAAATCTGGTGGCAGTGAAAACAAACATTAATATAGCACCAGCAATAAATCTGGTGGCAACGGAATACAAGTTCGGTGATTTATACCATAACAGAGTATCATTATCAAGTAAAAATCGGTAACAGTGAATTAAAATTGTAAACTAAGCTCGTGTCTAGAGACCTTTCTGTGCATTCGCATCATAAATCTACAAGACGTTCTTCAAATGCAACATTATAATACGACGTGAGAAACCTGCTGTAAGCGTGGCTGACCGCACACTCATCACCAACATCATAAACTTCGAGACGCAGGTCAACTTTCGGAAGCAACCTGACACCTTTGGGACGGTTCGAACGCGTGCCATAAAAACCGCCCGCTGCAACTCTCAAATATCTGCACCTATTTACAAGATCTTCAACGAGTAAGTCAAAACATTCGCAATGCCTAACGACACCGAAATCCCCATGGAAACTTCGACGGCGTACAACCCTTCGCAACCACATCAGCAACAAGGGCCATCGCAGCCTTAGTCACAAAATACTTTCTCTTCATCATTTCAAATTCCATCAACATCGCAACATCCAGTTGATAATAATATAACACAACTGTACAATAGTTATAGAGATTTTACAAAATATTTACCAGAGTTTGATGGAACAAGTAGAACAATTTCATTAACGGGTTATTTAGAATATTGCGATACAGCAAGAGAATTTATTGCAGCAACTGGGGAAAGGACGGTCGTAGCGTTTTTAAAAAGCAGATGCAAAGGTGCAGCTTTTGAAGCATTAGAAGGTTCTCCAATTCCAACAATAAACGAACTAATAGAAACGTTAAAAGAGAAATTCGTTGTTAAAAAACCAATTGTAATGTGGTTTTCAGAAATTTCCAAATTCCAACAGAAAAGTAAAGAATCAGTTACAGAATTCCATAAGAGAATAATCAGATATTTAACAGAATTTAGACAAGCAATCGACAGTTCGTCCCTTAAAAGTCAAACTGGAGCAATGGAACTTGCGGAAGAGCTTGCAGCTGATCAATTCAGAAAAGGTATTAAACCAATATATCGCGCTCACATCACATTTGACCATCAACCGGATATTGCAAAAATCTTTAAGCAAGCGCGCGAAATCGAACGATCGATGGGTTATGCAGAGGCAGAAAATGAAAACATGAAAACTTGTTTACCCATAATACGATCAAATAATTTTCGTAATGACACAAGAACTAATTCAAATAAATTTTGTTCACATTGCAAAAAAACAAACCACACAATTAACGAATGTTTTGCATTAAACAAATCAAACAACAAATCGAAATTAGAAACCAATACGGACGCTGCTTTGTGTAATTACTGCAAGAAAAAAGGTCACTGGATAAAAGACTGCCGTAAACGAATTTTTAACGAAGGCAAAAAGGCCGAACAGGAGAATTCGAACAATGTGCAGGGAAACGGGAAAACGACCCCTCGACAGGGCGCTGCGACGGGGCAACACTCGCAAGAGCGCCAGAACGAATAGGCACAGATGCTTCACAAAAAATTCTTCGAGCAAATTGTAATCTCAGTTTCACTTCTATAAATTACAATTCTCCGACAATATTTTTATGCTCGAAGGATCTAATTAAATTAAAGACTTTATTTCTGGCAGATTCCGGTTCTCAATTAAATTTGATCAAAATAAATAATCTGAAAAATAGAAATACAATTGATAGTTCAATAATTTACGAACTGCAAGGAATCTCAAACACTGATAAACCCGTGACCGTGGGTGAAATCAACCTCGAAATCAATAATAAATTAGAAATATTCCATGTAGTTTCAGAAAATTTCCCGATAGAATTTGATGCAATACTTGGTAACGAGACATTAGGAGAAAACAAGGGTAGAATCGATTGGTTAGCGAAATACGTACGGCTGAACGATACAGATTATCCATTCACAAACACAGAATCGTTTCTTCTGCGGGCCAGACATAAAACGATCATGTTTGTTCGGGTAAACAACACGTTAAAGACGGGATACGTACCACGCATACCCTTGGGCGATGACATCTTTGCAGGCGAAGCCTTGGTTACTAACACCAACGGCAAAGCTTATACAGGGTGATTCGGTATAGGTAGTGCATCCGACACCTACGTATTCCAGGCTATATTCTGAACAAAATGACTTAGGCGTTTTAAAAAATACTAAATAGCTTTTAAATAGGAAGCAATAGAATTCTAGAATTCTCGACCAATCAGAGTTGCTGTTTCATTCATGATCGGAGACGCCTCAGGACCGGGTAATCAAGGCTCCGATTCGAAAAATTCGAAAGAGCGACAGAGTTCAGGCAGAATTTCGTTTCGCGAGCCCGGAAGTCTTTTGTTCCAACCGAAGTTTGCTGTCCCTCTCGATCGAATCATGTATCATACGACCGGTCGGCATTTGTCATTTATTCAATGAATTGTGCTGCGAAGTCCATTTATTTAATGTCGAAAACATTTTTCTTATGCAAGCATAGATCATTGATGATTCGTGCGTCTAATGCTTCGCCTCTTTCTCACGAGTAATTGTATTTATACTGGAAGTCTACAGTACTCTGCAAAAAATGTTTGATAATTGTAAATGATTTAAGAATCGAAGGTAACGACGCTCGATTCTCATGTGGCACAGCTTTCACGAAAAAAACTATTTCGCGTGTCTCATGCATCCGGCTTCATCCCACATGCTTTTTTGTGTGTACTGAGGCTCTGCAGTACTCGGTAAGAAACGATAGACAACCGTGGACGATTAAAGGAAGAGAGTCAACAATGCTTGATTCTGATGTGTCACAGCGTGCACAAAAAGAATTATGTCGTGCGTCCAAAGCTTCAGGCTCTTTCTCACGAGTTATTTTATTTATGCTGGAACTTTGTAGTACTCTGAAAAAAACGCTGGACAATCGTAATCGATAAAAGGATCATAGGTAACGATGCTCGATTTTCATGTGTCAGCTTCAACGAAGATAATGTTTCCACATGTCTGAAGCTTCCGGCTACTTCTCACACGTATTTTCATATACACTAGAACTCTCTGGTACTTGGAAAAAAATAATAGACAACCATAGCTGCTCGACAGATCGGAACTAACGATCCTCGATTCTTATCTGACGCAGCTTCCAGGGATTAAACTATTTCGCGAGTATCATGCTTCCGGCTCCTTCCCACATGTATTTTCGTGTGATCTGAGACGCTACAGTCCTCGGAAAAAACGTGAGATATCCGTGGACAATTAGAGGAAAAGAATCAACAATGCTCGATTCTCATGTGGCATAGCTTTCACGAAAAAAACTATTTCGTAAGTCTCATGCTTCCTGCTTCTTTCCACATGCATTTTTGTGTGTACTGAGGCTCTGCAGTACTCGGTAAGAAACGATAGACAACCGTGGACGATCAAAGGAAGAGAGTCAACAATGCTTGATTCTGATGTGTCACAGCGTGCACAAAAAGAATTATTTCGTGCGTCCAAAGCTTCAGGCTCTTTCTCACGAGTTATTTTATTTATGCTGGAACTTTGCAGTACTCTGAAAAAAATGCTGGACAATCGTAATCAATAAAAGGATCATAGGTAACAATGCTCGATTTTCATGTGTCATAGCTTCAACGAAGATAATGTTTCCACATGTCTGAAGCTTCCGGCTACTTCTCACACGCATTTTCATATACACTAGAACTCTCTGGTACTTGGAAAAAAATAATAGACAACTATAGCTGCTCGACAGATCGGAACTAACGATCCTCGATTCTTATCTGACGCAGCTTCCAGGGATTAAACTATTTCGCGAGTATCATGCTTCCGGCTCCTTCCCACATGTATTTTCGTGTGATCTGAGACGCTACAGTCCTCGGAAAAAACGTGAGATATCCGTGGACAATTAGAGGAAAAGAATCAACAATGCTCGATTCTCATGTGGCATATCTTTCACGAAAAAAACTATTTCGCAAGTCTCATGCTTCCTGCTTCTTTCCACATGCATTTTTGTGTGTACTGAGGCTCTGCAGTACTCGGTAAGAAACGATAGACAACCGTGGTCGATTAAAGGAAGAGAGTCAACAATGCTAGATTCTGATGTGTCACAGCGTGCACAAAAAGAATTATTTCGTGTGTCCAAAGCTTCAGGCTCTTTCTCACGAGTTATTTTATTTATGCTGGAACTTTGCAGTACTCTAAAAAAAATGCTGGACAATCGTAATCGATAAAAGGATCATAGGTAACGATGCTCGATTTTCATGTGTCATAGCTTCAACGAAGATAATGTTTCCCCATGTCTGAAGCTTCCGGCTACTTCTCACACGTATTTTCATATACACTAGAACTCTCTGGTACTTGGAAAAAAATAATAGACAACCATAGCTGCTCGACAGATCGGAACTAACGATCCTCGATTCTTATCTGACGCAGCTTCCAGGGATTAAACTATTTCGCGAGTATCATGCTTCCGGCTCCTTCCCACATGTATTTTCGTGTGATCTGAGACGCTACAGTCCTCGGAAAAAACGTGAGATATCCGTGGACAATTAGAGGAAAAGAATCAACAATGCTCGATTCTCATGTGGCATAGCTTTCACGAAAAAAACTATTTCGCAAGTCTCATGCTTCCTGCTTCTTTCCACATGCATTTTTGTGTGTACTGAGGCTCTGCAGTACTCGGTAAGAAACGATAGACAACCGTGGACTGAAGTTTTGGACGCACGAAATAATTCTTTTTGTGCACGCTGTGACACATCAGAATCAAGCATTGTTGACTCTCTTCCTTTGATCGTCCACGGTTGTCTATCGTTTCTTACCGAGTACTGCAGAGCCTCAGTACACACAAAAATGCATGTGGAAAGAAGCAGGAAGCATGAGACTTGCGAAATAGTTTTTTTCGTGAAAAATATGCCACATGAGAATCGAGCATTGTTGATTCTTTTCCTCTAATTGTCCACGGATATCTCACGTTTTTTCCGAGGACTGTAGCGTCTCAGATCACACGAAAATACATGTGGGAAGGAGCCGGAAGCATGATACTCGCGAAATAGTTTAATCCCTGGAAGCTGCGTCAGATAAGAATCGAGGATCGTTAGTTCCGATCTGTCGAGCAGCTATGGTTGTCTATTATTTTTTTCCAAGTACCAGAGAGTTCTAGTGTATATGAAAATACGTGTGAGAAGTAGCCGGAAGCTTCAGACATGTGGAAACATTATCTACGTTGAAGCTATGACTCAAGAAAATCGAGCATCGTTACCTATGATCCTTTTATCGATTACGATTGTCCAGCATTTTTTTTAGAGGACTGCAAAGTTCCAGCATAAATAAAATAACTCGTGAGAAAGAGCCTGAAGCTTTGGACGCACGAAATAATTCTTTTTGTGCACGCTGTGACACATCAGAATCTAGCATTGTTGACTCTCTTCCTTCAATCGTCCACGGTTGTCTATCGTTTCTTACCGAGTACTGCAGAGCCTCAGTACACACAAAAATGCATGTGGAAAGAAGCAGGAAGCATGAGACTTGCGAAATAGTTTTTTTCGTGAAAGATATGCCACATGAGAATCGAGCATTGTTGATTCTTTTCCTCTAATTGTCCACGGATATCTCACGTTTTTTCCGAGGACTGTAGCGTCTCAGATCACACGAAAATACATGTGGGAAGGAGCCGGAAGCATGATACTCGCGAAATAGTTTAATCCCTGGAAGCTGCGTCAGATAAGAATCGAGGATCGTTAGTTCCGATCTGTCGAGCAGCTATGGTTGTCTATTATTTTTTTCCAAGTACCAGAGAGTTCTAGTGTATATGAAAATACGTGTGAGAAGTAGCCGGAAGCTTCAGACATGTGGAAACATTATCTTCGTTGAAGCTATGACACATGAAAATCGAGCATTGTTACCTATGATCCTTTTATCGATTACGATTGTCCAGCATTTTTTTCAGAGTACTGCAAAGTTCCAGCATAAATAAAATAACTCGTGAGAAAGAGCCTGAAGCTTTGGACGCACAAAATAATTCTTTTTGGGCACGCTGTGACACATCAGAATCAAGCATTGTTGACTCTCTTCCTTTGATCGTCCACGGTTGTCTATCGTTTCTTACCGAGTACTGCAGAGCCTCAGTATACACAAAAATGCATGTGGAAAGAAGCAGGAAGCATGAGACTTGCGAAATAGTTTTTTTCGTGAAAGCTATGCCACATGAGAATCGAGCATTGTTGATTCTATTCCTCTAATTGTCCACGGATATCTCACGTTTTTTCCGAGGACTGTAGCGTCTCAGATCACACGAAAATACATGTGGGAAGGAGCCGGAAGCATGATACTCGCGAAATAGTTTAATCCCTGGAAGCTGCGTCAGATAAGAATCGAGGATCATTAGTTCCGATCTGTCGAGCAGCTATGGTTGTCTATTATTTTTTTCCAAGTACCAGAGAGTTCTAGTGTATATGAAAATACGTGTGAGAAGTAGCCGGAAGCTTCAGACATGTGGAAACATTATCTTCGTTGAAGCTGACACATGAAAATCGAGCATCGTTACCTATGATCCTTTTATCGATTACGATTGTCCAGCGTTTTTTTCAGAGTACTACAAAGTTCCAGCATAAATAAAATAACTCGTGAGAAAGAGCCTGAAGCTTTGGACGCACGACATAATTCTTTTTGTGCACGCTGTGACACATCAGAATCAAGCATTGTTGACTCTCTTCCTTTAATCGTCCACGGTTGTCTATCGTTTCTTACCGAGTACTGCAGAGCCTCAGTACACACAAAAAAGCATGTGGGATGAAGCCGGATGCATGAGACACGCGAAATAGTTTTTTTCGTGAAAGCTGTGCCACATGAGAATCGAGCGTCGTTACCTTCGATTCTTAAATCATTTACAATTATCAAACATTTTTTGCAGAGTACTGTAGACTTCCAGTATAAATACAATTACTCGTGAGAAAGAGGCGAAGCATTAGACGCACGAATCATCAATGATCTATGCTTGCATAAGAAAAATGTTTTCGACATTAAATAAATGGACTTCGCAGCACAATTCATTGAATAAATGACAAATGCCGACCGGTCGTATGATACATGATTCGATCGAGAGGGACAGCAAACTTCGGTTGGAACAAAAGACTTCCGGGCTCGCGAAACGAAATTCTGCCTGAACTCTGTCGCTCTTTCGAATTTTTCGAATCGGAGCCTTGATTACCCGGTCCTGAGGCGTCTCCGATCATGAATGAAACAGCAACTCTGATTGGTCGAGAATTCTAGAATTCTATTGCTTCCTATTTAAAAGCTATTTAGTATTTTTTAAAACGCCTAAGTCATTTTGTTCAGAATATAGCCTGGAATACGTAGGTGTCGGATGCACTACCTATACCGAATCACCCTGTATATATGCCATCAACACCTCAGACAAAGACGTTGAGATAAATGCTCCCGTAATTTCTCTATATCCTTTTGATATGAGCATAGACGAGGACGATCAAACGGAAATTAATTCCACAAAAGACGAGACCTTAGAGCACAAAAGTAGTACTCGGACGCGAGGAAACCGTGTTAGTGAGGTAATGAATCTTTTAAATCTTGATCATCTTAACGATGAAGAGCGTAATGCAACTTCCACTCTTGTAGAGGAACACGTAGACCTCTTTCATTTGCCAGGTGAATTTCTTAGATCGACCAATGTATGTACGCACAGAATTCCTACCGTGGATGATATTCCGATTAATACAAGACGATACAGACATCCACCATTCCAAAAACCGGAAATAGAAAAGCAAATAAATAATTTATTAGAACTAAACATTATCGAACCATCAGAATCTCCATACAATTCACCATTGTGGATTGTTCCGAAAAAAGCTGACTCAAAAGGAAACAAACGATGGAGGCTTGTGATAGACTTTCGAAAATTAAACGATAAAACAATCGGTGATGCATATCCTCTTCCCTTAATAACCGACATATTAGATCAGTTGGGAGGAGCAAAATATTTCTCGATATTCGACTTAGCTTCTGGATTCCATCAAATTGAAATGAATGAAAAAGATAGGCATAAAACGGCATTTACGACCCCTCATGGTCACTACGAATTTAACCGAATGCCTTTTGGTCTGAAAAATGCACCAGCAACTTTCCAGCGACTAATGGACCTCGTATTAAAGGGTCTACAGGGCAACGATCTTTTCGTTTACCTGGACGACATCGTAATATACGCACGGTCAATAGATGAACATCAGACTAAATTTAAAAAACTCGCTGAAAGATTACGTAAAGCCAATTTAACTTTACAAACAGATAAATGTGAATTTTTAAGAACAGAAGTGCGATATTTGGGACATTTAATTTCTGCAAACGGTGTTAAACCAGATCCAAAAAATATAGAAGCTGTAGAAAAATTTAACACACCAAAAACTCCGAAAAACGTAAGAGAATTCTTGGGTCTTGCCGGATATTACAGACGATTCATTAAAAATTTTTCAGGCATTGCAAAGCCATTATCAAATCTTACAAGTAAAAACGTGAAATTCAATTGGACATCCGAACACCAGTTAGCATTCGAAACATTGAGAGATAAATTATGCACATCTCCAATTTTACAATATCCAGATTTTTCGAAACCTTTTATCGTAACGACCGACGCATCAAATATTGCAGTCGGCGCAGTCTTATCACAAGGCAAAGTCGGAGAAGATCCCATGGTAGCAGCAGCATCTAGAGTCTTGAATAAAGCAGAGAAAAATTATTCCACTCTAGAAAAAGAAATGGTCGCGGTCGTTTTCGCTTTAAAGACCTTTAGACCGTACCTTTATGGCCGGCAATTTACACTACTGACCGACCATCGACCACTTGTTTGGGTAAATTCGATGAATGACCCAACGTCTCGTGTACTGAGATGGAGAGAACGTCTAAAGGAATTCGATTTCAAAATCCAGTACAAACCGGGAAGGGTTAATACCAACGCAGATGCCCTCTCCCGCAATCCGATCGTTTTACCGATCAAATTCAAATGGCGTGTCAACGTGTCCCCACACGATGGACGTACATTAAATCTTAACCCGGGAATCGCGAGGACTTACACCTCCTCATCAGACTCTTATTCCCAGGGTAAACACAAAATTCAGAAAATCACAAAATCTGATTCAGAGGAAGATGTTCCGGAAACTTCCATCGAAAATCAGTCTATTCAAATTCCCTATATGACCAAACTCGCAGATGTGGCAATTCCTAGAGAAACGCACGCGGACACGGTTATTGAAGGAATTTCTACAAATTTAAATCAGATCGAGCGGCTTGATCATCCGCCATCTCAGAACCTCAGTGACGAATATTCGCAAACTCTCGAAGGAATTCAGAACCTTAGTCTAGATAATCTAGAAAATTTCGAGGGAAATAAAGATAGAAATCAGAGCATCGAGACAAACGTATCTCAAAACATAAGTCGAAATCTTGAAAATAGAGATTTTAATCAGAGCATCGGGATTAATAAATCCAAAAATGAAAATCAAAATTTAATTCAAAGCATCGGGACAAATGAATCCCAAAGCAAAATTCGAAATTTAGATCAGAGCATCGGGATAAATAAATCTCAGAGCAAAAATTACGATTCCGATACGAAATCGAAACAAACTTTAGTGGAATCCGTAATAAAACGTAAATCTTGCATGAAACAGAAGAATCGAGCTAGTCGACATCTTTCTTTTAAAAATCTTTCAATTCGTGATAAATCTCCTTCTTCCGACGAAGATGAAGATAATACAATCGCAGTTCCTTTGAGCACAAATAATTCAGATAAAACACCTGTATCTTCAGATGCAGAATCCAGCGACGATAACGCGCAGCAAAGTGTAATCATTATAGGAGAAAAATTAACTTCGCAAAACCCAATAGAGAAACCAAATAAGGGTGAATTAATTCTGCATAAAACCCCTATATCCGAAACTAAAAAACCATTTTGCGAACTTTCCCATACGTCAACACCAATTGACTCAAAAATCGCTCGTAACAAAGGAATTCAAAATCGTAACAATTTTCAACGCAAACTTGCTGAAGAGCTTTTGAAAAAACGCACGTTTAAATCCGCAAATTATACTCCCTCACCCGCAAGACGAGTTAGTAAAAAATTTAACGAATCTCTCAGGAACGAAAATATGGAAATAGAAACCAGGGAAAATAGGCTCTCTCCGGAAGACATGTCCCTCACAGAAGAAGCAATTATGCAACAAGGCATACAAAACATAACAATGCAGGATATTCCGACCAATACATCCGCAATGCAAATGTCGATTTTGGAAAATTCAATTAACGAACCATCTTCAGATGAGGACATGAAAACGATAATAGAAACCGAACACCCACCGGCTGAGCCTATGCCTCAAGTAATTATTCCTCCAGCCCTTGTGCAAAGCTCGGAAATTCAATCACTTCGCAGGTCTACAAGAGAGAGAAAACTGAAGAAATGTCCTTGCTGCACAGACGGAGAACACCACACACAAGCAAAAAAACCTCGTGTTCAAAAGACGAAAAGAGCAGTAATTAAGCGCAAGAAACAAATCCAAATTCCAGAAACCATAGTCGAAATGTCGCCTCGAACTCCTACAGTAGCATCAAACGAAAGTAATCAAGCAAAAACAAAACCTTTCGAAATTAACGAAGCTCGAATGTCAGATTTGTGCGAAACTATCTCAAATATAAATGTCTCTTTACCTACGATCATACCCGAACACACTCTTCAAGTAGATAACGACTCAATTGACGACCAACGGCAGATAGAAAACTCGAACAGTAATAATACTACACCTCTTTTGAAATCCGTGCCTCAAAAGTCATCAGAAAGCGATAGCGACTCAAACACGGATACAATGAACGTTATCGAATCTAGAGATAATTTAGAAATGACAAAAGATCATTACATTTGTTTTATATCCGCTGATGGAACAGTTTCGAGTGAGATTGGAAAAAGATTAATCGAAATAGGACTATTAAAAAATTTGAGCCCACATAACAATTTCGAAATCGGGCAAGTTCTTATTTCAGGTACACCGAAAAAGAAAATTTTTGCGTTAGTAATTCAAGACCATGGTACAGCTCCGTTATTTCAAGAAAATGTTATTAAAGCATTTGAAAATTTGAAAATTAAAATGACAAATCTGAATATCAAATCAGCAGCAATTTCTCGCAAACGCAGTAACGTTAACGATATAATTTGGCCAAAAATTAAAAATATTATCAATTCAGTTTTCAACAAAAGCAACATACAAATAAAAATCTGTAAAGACGAAATTATAACTCCTCCAGTTGAGGATAGAAACGATATAATCCGTGAATGCCACGAATCCCCAATAGCAGGACATAAAGGCGTCACAAAAACGTACAACAGAATACGACAGAAATATTTTTGGGACAATCTAAAGAAACAGGTAGAAGATTTTGTGAGACAATGCGAGAGCTGTCAACGAAGAAAATTAGTGAGAATAAAAACGAAACAACCAATGGTCATTACAGACACTCCGTTAAACGTATTTGACAAAATATCAATGGATATAGTTGGTCCAATAACTCCAGAATCTAATTTCGGTCATCGATTCATCTTAACAATTCAAGATAATTTGTCTAAATTCTCGTTCGCTATCCCTTTGGTAACCGCAACCGCTAACGAAATCGCTTATGCTTTAGTGACCGAATTTATATGCCTCTTCGGTTGTCCGAAAGTTATATTAACCGACCAAGGAGCAGCATTCATTGGTAAAATAATGAAACAGTTGACGAAAGTATTGAAAATCAAACAAATTAAAACAACTGCATTTCACCCACAATCTAACGGATCGCTTGAAAGAAGTCACCAAGTCTTGACAGATTATCTCAAACATTACACCAACAAAAAAGACTGGCATAAATGGTTACGATTAGCAACATTTGCATATAATACAAGCGTACACGAAGGTACAAAATTCACCCCATATCAAATTGTTCTTGGCAGAGAAGCTCGTTTACCATCTCAATTCAATTACCTCGATAATTTATTAACGTATGATGACCATGTTAAAAATCTAGCAGCCCAGTTACAAGAAACAAGGAAATTAGCTCGCAAGAATTTAGAAAACGCGAAACAAAAATCGAAAGTCGTATATGATAAGAAAATTAACCCAGTTAAATTTCAAACGGGAGACAGAATATATTTAGTAAAAAATCAGAAAGTTGGAAAATTCGACGACAATTACAAAGGTCCATATTTAGTAACTCAAGTGTTCTCAGATCAAAACGATATCGAAATAGAGCTCGAAAGAGGGAAACGTAAAATCATCCATTGTGATCGAGCTAAAATAGCACATTAATAAGGCAGTACGACCACTAAATCTCATACCAACCGGTACCTTTTCAGGTAAGCCGGAGGAAATCAAGATGCTCACCTTCGCGGTAGTTCTCGTCTACCTGCTCCAACCTGGCAGCGCGCTGATCGCGTACGATTGCGGCGCTCCGTCAATGAACATTACAACAATGTCGTTATTAGATATTCAAGAATGCGAAATACCAATACCAAAGCCAGAAGTTAAAGAAACTAAAATACAATTACTCCAAAGAGTAGAATTTTCACACATTAAGGTTTTACAATGCAAATTAGAGATCCACAGAATAGTCAAATACTGTGGTATGCATTCGCACACTTCAGAAGTTAAAAATGGCCGTTCAGAATATTTGCAGGAATTATCAGCAAATGTTTGCAAATCTACGCATCTTACTAAATCATACGAACTTTATAGAACTATGTTCACCGATTTTAACATTAATGCGACAAACACAAGAAACATCATGCTAGCCGGATCGATCGATAATAACGGAAATTGCCACGGAACTTCATTCTCAGATAATTATGGATCTTGGGATAATGTTATTGTCATTGGAATGTTTAAATTTACTCTCTTGGAACAATATGCAGCAGTTAATTTGAATCGTAACGAAATAATTCTGCAATCAGGAGTTAGATGCAGCTATGACAAGGGAAAATGCCTTGACTTTCAGGGAGGATTTAGCTTCTGGGACCCTCTCGAATCAGATCAGTGTAAATTCAACAACTACGAAATAGTTTACGAAGGATTAGCGGAAAGGATTCAAGACGCAGTTAAGCCCGAAAACGAAATTTATTCAATCACTACGTCAGACATCACCTTCGCACTGACCGTCAAGGGCCATACAGTTTTATGTGGTTACAAATTGCTGAAAACAGAACATCCAAAATTATTCATTGTTGACAAACAAAATGGCGACTTCTTCGCAAAGAAACACTTATCAACTATAAATATGGACATGTTTGCATATATGAATTCGAAGTTAGTATACATAGTCAGACATTTTGGTAATCAAATAACAGACCTCTACAATAACGTCGTCAAACAAGAATGCGAACTTGAAAAAAAGGTTTTACGCAATACCTTAGGTTTTGCAGCTCTAGCCCCAGCAGAATTCGCATACTACTTCATGAAAGAACCGGGCTACATCTCGCATATCGCGGGAGAAGTGTTAAGAATCGCGAAATGTGTACCTGTTAACGTAGCGACGCGAAAGACAGACGAATGTTATCAGGAATTACCGATAACAAGAGGTAATGAGTCTATGTTCATGGTACCGCGAACGCGGATAATTACGAAGACCGGGCATGAAATCGAATGTAATTCTTTCCTATCGCCTATGTATCGAATCAATAACGTATGGTACTAATCTCTACCTCGACTCGCTCAAGCAGCAGCACCACAATCGCTGTCTGCAAATACAAAGAAAACATGGGAATTTGTCGTCCCCGAACATTTAGCAGACAGTGGTATTTATTCAACAAAAGACCTCGAAAATTTACGATCGAGTATGATGTTTCCGATAGAAAGAACCGCGGTGTTAAACACACTCGCTAGAGGAGCGTCAGGTCAGAAAACCATCGACCAAGGTGTGTCTATTCATCATTGGATAAACGATGATATTATTCAGGAGAAAATCGAAAAAGCATGGGGAAAAGTATATAACTTCTTTCACACAATCGGTACGTTTAGCGCAACTTTCCTAGGAGTATGGGTCACAGCTAGAACGGTCAAATTCATAATCGACACGTTGGTGCACGGTTACGCACTACATTCGATATACGGATGGAGCGTTTGGCTAATCGGAGCCGTCTGGGACTCCATTACAAATTTATTACTTCACATTAACAAGAAACCAACCCGCGATACCGATGACGAAAATTCCACCCCGCTTCAAGAAATTCAGGTCAATGCAGAAAACAATAAAACAAACGCGGAACCGCGCGACGGTATATACCCGACGTGCCCACCAAGGGTCGACACGGAACCCCCGTTAGGTGACGTACAGCTCTGCCGACCATTACTTCACCCAATTATCGCGAATAGCAAAAGAAACGCCGACATCTAACCAATACCGCGCAAAGAAAAACCACATCAACGACGCGAGAAACAAATCAAGTCATCTCACTCGTGAAATAGCGACGAAGCATTAAAAGCGTAAACAACAAAAACCCTTATGAATATATTCGACACACATAGGGAACATCTAAATTTTTGGAATAAGGAATAACACACCTACGCAATCATCATTTTAATTTTTTTTTTTTATTTTTTTAAAACGAAAAGAAAACACATAATATAATATCATACAAAATACGTGGACGCATAGACGTTTATGAAATTTATACGCATACTCAACAACCAAACATATACACACAATACAACATTACATAAAACAATACAACATTATTTATCGAACATTCAATTTTTTTTTTCCTATAATAAATCATCAATAAAGAACTCCGCGTCTTTTGGGACTGACCGTAACGAAAACGTTACATCAGTCAACTAAGAAAACTTAACGAAAGTAAATATAAACACCGGATTGAATCCGATGTTTCCATCGACGTAGTAAGCAAAGGATATGAATACGAACATCAAACCAGAGTCCAATGTTCGCAACGATGTATACAACAGAATCGAAATACGGACATCGGATCAAAATCCGATGAACCCAACGACGTACACGGCAGATGAATAAACGAATTCGAACATCGGAACAGAATCCGATAGGCCCAACGAGGTACGCAATTAATAGACGTCGTGAGAAGAAAATTAATCGGGACAAACATTAGAACAGAATCTAATGTAGCCCCAAAGTACGGGAAGCACCGACAATAAATGTCCAAAAACGCAAACAAACGGGGGATACCTCATCGAAATAATTAGACAAACACGAAAAATTATTCGATTAATTTTTTTTATTTTATTTTTTTTATTACTTCAATCACCTCTCAACCTCCTCCTCTTCATCCACATGTCTTTTCTTATATATGTAGGGCTACCTTATATATATAAGGTAGGGCTCGCTGACACAATATAATAATCCGGATCGTACGCGGCATATACGCCCTCCGGGGTAAACCACGCTGGATGATCCCAGTCGTCCTCTGGGTGGATCTGTCCCCATCGCCCTTCGAACATCCACCGCAAGTCGCAGACGTCGAAACCTGACTTTATCAAGTCAAATTGATCGGCGGTCGACCGCAAGCGATGGCGAATCATTCGCCGATGTCCCATCGCCTTAACGTCCATTCGAAGAACCTGAAACAAAACCAATATTGAACAATTAGAAAACAACAAACTTCACATATTGATAACCTTCGTAAAATACTTACATCCGAAAATACCGAGCAAAGCTCGTACACTCGTTTTCCCAAAATTGAGAATTTAACCATGTTGTTTTACTCTTTTTCTTTTCCTTTTCTACTTTTAACGAAGAAACAACTTCTCGCAAGAAATGCTTTTCGGTTTTGAAGTCCATCTCCAAAACCCAGAGCTTATATAGGAAACCAGTCCCATCCCCCGCAAAAAAATATTTGAAGGAAGGGATGGCGAACTACAACGGGATTTACCTGTACAACTGCGAAACGAAAGCGTTACATCCATGTCTCTTTTCCTTTCAAAGAGAAATCCAAGAAAAATTGTTTTCTTTAATATTTAACAAAGTCCCGACAAACTCAGGAAAATATCGATATAATTTAGAAATTTTTCTAACAAACTATAATACATACATTCGAAATTAGTATTAGAAATAAGTTTAAATAATTAAAACTGTCGTGACTACACATTAGTTACTATCTCACATTTCGCACATATGTTTAAACAAATACCTCAATGCGTAATCCGTCTAAGAAGTTTTATCGATATAATTAAGGAATTTTTTTTAACACACTATAATACATTCATTCGAAATTAGTACTAGAAATAAGTTTTAGATAATTAAAACTATCGTGACTACACATTAATTATTATCCCACATTTCGCATACATATTCTAACAAATACCTCAACGCGTAATTTGTTTAAGAAGTTTTTTTTTTGAAAATATAAGTACGAAACAAAAATTGCCTTTCATAGCAATAATAATTCACTATTTTTTTTAGACTAGATCCTTACATACTGAATAAGCGATTTCAAATTTTAATACTTACCTTACTGTACTTACTTTCGAATCAAAAACAACACATATAAATGTAACTCTTTTGTAATCGACGAACGAAGATACGATTTCACATAACTTATAGGGTAATCGCGATTGAGCGAGACGCTCAATTTTGGGGAAGGGAAGTGTTACGTCCCAGCCTCATGCTCGAACGTTTTTTTTTCGCCCCCTTTCAAAAATTATGCAATGCCGACAGTAGGTACTTGCAGACCACGCACATACCGGTATCTTCCTTCGTCGAAGCGCATAGCTTGTAGTATACAAGTACCTCTAGATTTATGGTAGTCGTAAATACTCCCTTTCCGGGAAAAGCCTACCCAATACATACTGTCTACATTTACAGAGAGACCTCACTCGACGTCGCCGCACTCCTTTTTTTATCATAGAGTTTCCCTAAATCCAGCATAAATAATTTGTCTTAAAACTCAGCAGCAATCGCATCCAGCGCTTTCCCCGAAAATTCCTCCCACAAGTGGAACTCAAAAGAGCGACGGGAAAGTCCCTGCAGGATCTTTCCCACGCACAAACCTTTTTTTTATATGCTTCAGTTATCCTTTCCCTCTATCTAAAAGATACTGAAGCACTTCAAACCACTGGCGCCTCAAAATGCGGAATTTTCTCAAACATTCACTTCAAGAAAATAAAAGCCGAACTCCCCTAAAAACAGGATGACGACTCTTGACCATCGCGACCAAGCGTCGCCATCCCCCATGTATAAAAAAAACTCCAAGAATCTTTTCGAAAAACAGGATGACGACCCTTGAAACCCGTCGCGACCGAATGTCGCCATCATCCATGTATAAAGAATTTTTTTTTAACAGACTTTCGGAAAAATAAGATAAACTTTGTCGCGACCAAATGTCGCCTCATTCCATATATAGAAAAACATCGAATCCCAAATAACTTTCCAAAAAACACGACGACGACCCTTAAACTCTGTCGCGCCTAAACGTCGCCGTCGCGCCACTCTATAAAGATAAGAAACTCAGAAACTAAAGAGGACTATCAAGCCTCCCTTGCATTTTAACTCCGCCCTAATTTCTAAATGCACAAATGCAATCTGTTTATCCTGCAACTGCCCAATCCAAGATCTTGACTAACCAATAACGTTTAACTTCCATCTCAAAAACTGAATCATGGGAGGTGCTAATCAACTCCCACCTTTCCCGATAAACTATTATAAAACCACGATACAAACCTCGAAGTTCGTTCAATCGTTATACAAATTTTATCGAGTTCACGTCGTCGTTACGTCCGTTACTCATTGTAAATTTCGGACTTAAACAAACTTCTGTAAATCTCCGTAAAAAGAGACTCAGCTCTCCGACGCGTATCAAACGATTCGAAACCGATTACAAACTCATACAAACTGTACCGACTTTGATTAAACTTAGTGATAATTACTTTTGATAAATAAATACTCTGTTAAATTGTTATCCGACGGACATTTTTTTCATTCGGGAAATTTCATCGAAATTTCTCCGGAATTCATCCTTCGAAACATCTCCGAAGAGAATCGAGTGTGAAAACTCAATTGGCTATCATATTCGCGAGCCGCAGACCAACCATCATCAACTCATTGGCGAAAGATATTTAAACTTTCGCGCTCTAAATTCGGTGGTCACGTGACTCGCATCAAAATCCCTTCTCGGGACGTAACACCGTGTTAGTGAGGTAATGAATCTTTTAAATCTTGATCATCTTAACGATGAAGAGCGTAATGCAACTTCCACTCGTGTAGAGGAACACGTAGACCTCTTTCATTTGCCAGGTGAATTTCTTAGATCGACCAATGTATGTACGCACAGAATTCCTACCGTGGATGATATTCCGATTAATACAAGACAATACAGACATCCACCATTCCAAAAACCGGAAACAGAAAAGCAAATAAATAATTTATTAGAACTAAACATTATCGAACCATCAGAATCTCCATACAATTCACCATTGTGGATTGTTCCGAAAAAAGCTGACTCGAAAGGAAACAAACGATGGAGGCTTGTGATAGACTTTCGAAAATTAAACGATAAAACAATCGGTGATGCATATCCTCTTCCCTTAATAACCGACATATTAGATCAGTTGGGAGGAGCAAAATATTTCTCGATATTCGACTTAGCTTCTGGATTCCACCAAATTGAAATGAATGAAAAAGATAGGCATAAAACGGCATTTACGACCCCTCATAGTCACTACGAATTTAACCGAATGCCTTTTGGTCTGAAAAATGCACCAGCAACTTTCCAGCGACTAATGGACCTCGTATTAAAGGGTCTACAGGGCAACGATCTTTTCGTTTACCTGGACGACATCGTAATATACGCACGGTCAATAGATGAACATCAGACTAAATTTAAAAAACTCGCTGAAAGATTACGTAAAGCCAATTTAACTTTACAAACAGATAAATGTGAATTTTTAAGAACAGAAGTGCGATATTTGGGACATTTAATTTCTGCAAACGGTGTTAAACCAGATCCAAAAAATATAGAAGCTGTAGAAAAATTTAACACACCAAAAACTCCGAAAAACGTAAGAGAATTCTTGGGTCTTGCCGGATATTACAGACGATTCATTAAAAATTTTTCAGGCATTGCAAAGCCATTATCAAATCTTACAAGTAAAAACGTGAAATTCAATTGGACATCCGAACACCAGTTAGCATTCGAAACATTGAGAGATAAATTATGCACATCTCCAATTTTACAATATCCAGATTTTTCGAAACCTTTTATCGTAACGACCGACGCATCAAATATTGCAGTCGGCGCAGTCTTATCACAAGGCAAAGTCGGAGAAGATCCCATGGTAGCAGCAGCATCTAGAGTCTTGAATAAAGCAGAGAAAAATTATTCCACTCTAGAAAAAGAAATGGTCGCGGTCGTTTTCGCTTTAAAGACCTTTAGACCGTACCTTTATGGCCGGCAATTTACACTACTGACCGACCATCGACCACTTGTTTGGGTAAATTCGATGAATGACCCAACGTCTCGTGTACTGAGATGGAGAGAACGTCTAAAGGAATTCGATTTCAAAATCCAGTACAAACCGGGAAGGGTTAATACCAACGCAGATGCCCTCTCCCGCAATCCGATCGTTTTACCGATCAAATTCAAATGGCGTGTCAACGTGTCCCCACACGATGGACGTACATTAAATCTTAACCCGGGAATCGCGAGGACATACACCTCCTCATCAGACTCTTATTCCCAGGGTAAACACAAAATTCAGAAAATCACAAAATCTGATTCAGAGGAAGATGTTCCGGAAACTTCCATCGAAAATCAGTCTATTCAAATTCCCCATATGACCAAACTCGCAGATGTGGCAATTCCTAGAGAAACGCATGCGGACACGGTTATTGAAGGAATTTCTACAAATTTAAATCAGATCGAGCGGCTTGATCATCCGCCATCTCAGAACCTCAGTGACGAATATTCGCAAACTCTCGAAGGAATTCAGAACCTTAGTCTAGATAATCTAGAAAATTTCGAGGGAAATAAAGATAGAAATCAGAGCATCGAGACAAACGTATCTCAAAACATAAGTCGAAATCTTGAAAATAGAGATTTTAATCAGAGCATCGGGATTAATAAATCCAAAAATGAAAATCAAAATTTAATTCAAAGCATCGGGACAAATGAATCCCAAAGCAAAATTCGAAATTTAGATCAGAGCATCGGGATAAATAAATCTCAGAGCAAAAATTACGATTCCGATACGAAATCGAAACAAACTTTAGTGGAATCCGTAATAAAACGTAAATCTTGCATGAAACAGAAGAATCGAGCTAGTCGACATCTTTCTTTTAAAAATCTTTCAATTCGTGATAAATCTCCTTCTTCCGACGAAGATGAAGATAATACAATCGCAGTTCCTTTGAGCACAAATAATTCAGATAAAACACCTGTATCTTCAGATGCAGAATCCAGCGACGATAACGCGCAGCAAAGTGTAATCATTATAGGAGAAAAATTAACTTCGCAAAACCCAATAGAGAAACCAAATAAGGGTGAATTAATTCTGCATAAAACCCCTATATCCGAAACTAAAAAACCATTTTGCGAACTTTCCCATACGTCAACACCAATTGACTCAAAAATCGCTCGTAACAAAGAAATTCAAAATCGTAACAATTTTCAACGCAAACTTGCTGAAGAGCTTTTGAAAAAACGCACGTTTAAATCCGCAAATTATACTCCCTCACCCGCAAGACGAGTTAGGAAAAAATTTAACGAATCTCTCAGGAACGAAAATATGGAAATAGAAACCAGGGAAAATAGGCTCTCTCCGGAAGACATGTCCCTCACAGAAGAAGCAATTATGCAACAAGGCATACAAAACATAACAATGCAGGATAATCCGACCAATACATCCGCAATGCAAATGTCAATTTTAGAAAATTCAATTAACGAACCATCTTCGGATGAGGACATGAAAACGATAATAGAAACCGAACACCCACCGGCTAAGCCTATGCCTCAAGCAATCATTCCTCCAGCCCCTGTGCAAAGCTCGGAAATTCAACCACTCCGCAGGTCTACAAGAGAGAGAAAACTGAAGAAATGTCCTTGCTGCACAGACGGAGAACACCACACACAAGCAAAAAAACCTCGTGTTCAAAAGACGAAAAGAGCAGTAATTAAGCGCAAGAAACAAATCCAAATTCCAGAAACCATAGTCGAAATGTCGCCTCGAACTCCTACAGTAGCATCAAACGAAAGTAATCAAGCAAAAACAAAACCTTTCGAAACCAACGAAGCTCGAATGTCAGATTTGTGCGAAACTATCTCAAATATAAATGTCTCTTTACCTACGATCATACCCGAACACACTCTTCAAGTAGATAACGACTCAATCGACGACCAACGGCAGATAGAAAACTCGAACAGTAATAATACTACACCTCTTTTAAAATCCGTACCTCAAAAGTCATCAGAAAGCGATAGCGACTCAAACACGGATACAATGAACGTTATCGAATCTAGAGATAATTTAGAAATGACAAAAGATCATTACATTTGTTTTATATCCGCTGATGGAACAGTTTCGAGTGAGATTGGAAAAAGATTAATCGAAATGGGATTATTAAAAAATTTGAACCCACATAACAATTTCGAAATCGGGCAAGTTCTTATTTCAGGTACACCGAAAAACAAAATTTTTGCGTTAGTAATTCAAGATCATGGCACAGCTCCATTGTTTCAAGAAAATGTTATTAAAGCATTTGAAAATTTGAAAATTAAAATGACAAATTTGAATATCAAATCAGCAGCAATTTCTCGCAAACGCAGTAACATTAACGATACAATTTGGCCAAAAATTAAAAATATTATCAATTCAGTTTTCAACAAAAGCAACATACAAATAAAAATCTGTAAAGACGAAATTATAACTCCTCCAGTTGAGGATAGAAACGATATAATCCGTGAATGCCACGAATCCCCAATAGCAGGACATAAAGGCGTCACAAAAACGTACAACAGAATACGACAGAAATATTTTTGGGACAATTTAAAGAAACAGGTAGAAGATTTTGTGAGACAATGCGAAAGCTGTCAACGAAGAAAATTAGTGAGAATAAAAACGAAACAACCAATGGTTATTACAGACACTCCGTTAAACGTATTTGACAAAATATCAATGGATATAGTTGGTCCAATAACTCCAGAATCTAATTTCGGTCATCGATTCATCTTAACAATTCAAGATAATTTGTCTAAATTCTCGTTCGCTATTCCTTTGGTAACTGCAACCGCTAACGAAATCGCTTACGCTTTAGTGACCGAATTTATATGCCTCTTCGGTTGTCCGAAAGTTATATTAACCGACCAAGGAGCAGCATTCATTGGTAAAATAATGAAACAGTTGACGAAAGTATTGAAAATCAAACAAATTAAAACAACTGCATTCCACCCACAATCTAACGGATCGCTTGAAAGAAGTCACCAAGTCTTGACAGATTATCTCAAACATTACACCAACAAAAAAGACTGGCATAAATGGTTACGATTAGCAACATTTGCATATAATACAAGCGTACACGAAGGTACAAAATTCACCCCATATCAAATTGTTCTTGGCAGAGAAGCTCGTTTACCATCTCAATTCAATTACCTCGATAATTTATTAACGTATGATGACCATGTTAAAAATCTAGCAGCCCAGTTACAAGAAACAAGGAAATTAGCTCGCAAGAATTTAGAAAACGCGAAACAAAAATCGAAAGTCGTATATGATAAGAAAATTAACCCAGTTAAATTTCAAACGGGAGACAGAATATATTTAGTAAAAAATCAGAAAGTTGGAAAATTCGACGACAATTACAAAGGTCCATATTTAGTAACTCAAGTGTTCTCAGATCAAAACGATATCGAAATAGAGCTCGAAAGAGGGAAACGTAAAATCATCCATTGTGATCGAGCTAAAATAGCACATTAATAAGGCAGTACGACCATTAAATCTCATACCAACCGGTACCTTTTCAGGTATGCCGGAGGAAATCAAGATGCTTTTCGGTTTTGAAGTCCATCTCCAAAACCCAGAGCTTATATACGAAACCAGTCCCATCCCCCGCAAAAAAATATTTGAAGGAAGGGATGGCGAACTACAACGGGATTTACCTGTACAACTGCGAAACGAAAGCGTTACATCCATGTCTCTTTTCCTTTCAAAGAGAAATCCAAGAAAAATTGTTTTCTTTAATATTTAACAAAGTTCCATCAAACTCAGGAAAATATCGATATAATTTAGAAATTTTTCTAACAAACTATAATACATACATTCGAAATTAGTATTAGAAATAAGTTTAAATAATTAAAACTGTCGTGCGACACATTAGTTATTATCTCACATTTCGCACATATGTTTAAACAAATACCTCAATGCGTAATCTGTCTAAGAAGTTTTATCGATATAATTAAGGAATTTTTTTAACACACTATAATACATTCATTCGAAATTAGTACTAGAAATAAGTTTTAGATAATTAAAACTATCGTGACTACACATTAATTATTATCCCACATTTCGCATACATGTTCTAACAAATACCTCAACGCGTAATTTGTTTAAGAAGTTTTTTTTGAAAATATAAGTACAAAACAAAATTGCTTTTCATAGCAATAATAATTCATTATTTTATTTTTTTAGATTAAATCCTTATATACTGAATAAGCGATTTCAAATTTTAATACTTACCTTACTGTACTTACTTTCGAATCAAAAACAACACATATAAATGTAACTCTTTTGTAATCGACGAACGAAGATACGATTTCACATAACTTATAGGGTAATCGCGATTGAGCGAGACGCTCAATTTTGGGGAAGGGAAGTGTTACGTCCCAGCCTCATGCTCGAACGTTTTTTTTTCGCCCCCTTTCAAAAATTATGCAATGCCGACAGTAGGTACTTGCAGACCACGCACATACCGGTATCTTCCTTCGTCGAAGCGCATAGCTTGTAGTATACAAGTACCTCTAGATTTATGGTAGTCGTAAATACTCCCTTTCCGGGAAAAGCCTACCCAATACATACTGTCTACATTTACAGAGAGACCTCACTCGACGTCGCCGCACTCCTTTTTTTTTATCATAGAGTTTCCCTAAATCCAGCATATTTATGCTGGATAATAATTTGTCTTAAAACTCAGCAGCAATCGCATCCAGCGCTTTCCCCGAAAATTCCTCCCACAAGTGGAACTCAAAAGAGCGACGGGAAAGTCCCTGCAGGATCTTTCCCACGCACAAACCTTTTTTTTATATGCTTCAGTTATCCTTTCCCTCTATCTAAAGGATACTGAAGCACTTCAAACCACTGGCGCCTCAAAATGCGGAATTTTCTCAAACATTCACTTCAAGAAAATAAAAGCCGAACTCCCCTAAAAACAGGATGACGACTCTTGACCATCGCGACCAAGCGTCGCCATCCCCCATGTATAAAAAAACTCCAAGAATCTTTTCGAAAAACAGGATGACGACCCTTGAAACCCGTCGCGACCGAATGTCGCCATCATCCATGTATAAAGAATTTTTTTTTTAACAGACTTTCGGAAAAATAAGATAAACTTTGTCGCGACCAAATGTCGCCTCATTCCATATATAGAAAAACATCGAATCCCAAATAACTTTCCAAAAAAACACGACGACGACCCTTAAACTCTGTCGCGCCTAAGCGTCGCCGTCGCGCCACTCTATAAAGATAAGAAACTCAGAAACTAAAGAGGACTATCAAGCCTCCCTTGCATTTTAACTCCGCCCTAATTTCTAAATGCACAAATGCAATCTGTTTATCCTGCAACTGCCCAATCCAAGATCTTGACTAACCAATAACGTTTAACTTCCATTTCAAAAACTGAATCATGGGAGGTGCTAATCAACTCCCACCTTTCCCGATAAACTATTATAAAACCACGATACAAACCTCGAAGTTCGTTCAATCGTTATACAAATTTTATCGAGTTCACGTCGTCGTTACGTCCGTTACTCATTGTAAATTTCGGACTTAAACAAACTTCTGTAAATCTCCGTAAAAAGAGACTCAGCTCTCCGACGCGTATCAAACGATTCGAAACCGATTACAAACTCATACAAACTGTACCGACTTTGATTAAACTTAGTGATAATTACTTTTGATAAATAAATATTCTGTTAAATTGTTATCCGACGGACATTTTTTTTCATTCGGGAAATTTCATCGAAATTTCTCCGGAATTCATCCTTCGAAACATCTCCGAAGAGAATCGAGTGTGAAAACTCAATTGGCTATCATATTCGCGAGCCGCAGACCAACCATCATCAACTCATTGGCGAAAGATATTTAAACTTTCGCGCTCTAAATTCGGTGGTCACGTGACTCGCATCAAAATCCCTTCTCGGGACGTAACATTAGGACGGGTGTGAGTGAAGCGTGAAAAATTTATTTGAGAAGTTTCGTGCTGGCCGTCGGGTGACGTCACGCGCGAGTCGTGTGCGAAGTAAAAGCAGTGCAGCCGAAGCCAGAAGCCAGATCGCGCATGAAGGTTACACTACTAGTCTCTTACGCGCCACATGAACGTGCTCACGGACACGCGCTTTTATGATTGTGTGATGGGCGCGTAAGGGACTAGAGAGAGGGTAAGTCTTACGCGCGATCCGGCTAATTGAGGATATAAGGAAAAATAATCGTGTAAACATACAGATAACGTGTGCATCTCTCAAGCAAGCATATTTTTTAACAATAATGTGAAGACTACATGATGTATAATATTATTATAGATTGTGTAGAATATTATGTGAATAATATTATTATAATGTATTAAATTCTTATAAAATAAAAACCTTTTTTTAAATGCAATTATAAAACATCTGTGAATTTTGCATTTTATTCATATGATAGAAGTACATAAATGGATAAAAATGAACAATTGATTCATTTGCTTTTTTTCAAAAAATTATAATATTTGTTTTATACTACTTTTTCCGAAATTAAAGTATTCGCATTCCCAACCTTTACTATCCGTTTCCAGATAGGTGAAAAGATTGAATTCTGATATTGAAATAAGGCATTTTATATTCACTGGAATATATACACTTCCAACTACTGACAACTTTAAATGATGCAAAAAGTACAATATAGGTCACTCGTGGGAGAGCAGGATTTCACTTTATTACTCCTTTTTATTTACAAAAATATCTGTATTAATATGATTCTTTATGGTGGAGAGCGGAATTATTTTAACCGATTTAAAAAGTTCAGCATATGCCATTCATTGAAGACTAGAATTTAACTTCATTGCTCTTTTTTACTGAAATATTTAAATTTGTATTGTTACGGATCAACGAACTCGGTCTAATTTCCCAACATTGCCCAACCGAGACAGGGCATCGCCCGATCGCTTGTAGAATTTCATCAGCGCGAGCGCTGACACTTCCGAGTACAGCGAGAGTTTCGACAGGGGCGAGCAGACCAAATTTCAAAACCCGCATCTACAGGTGAGGTGCGTTACCCCGCTTTAACTCGGACAAGAATCCATGTGCCATGCTTTTCAGCTTTGTGCACAATTATAAATATATTTTTACCTTCGGGGAAAAATTAAATAACGTTACGGCCAATCAATCCGGCGCGTAACAGTATGATTATTCATCACGCAGTTCATCGAAGAATGGAATGACTCAAAAAGACTCAATAACGTATAGTGTATCATTTATTAGAGACCAAGATTTTGCTTAATTGCTCTCCTTCTCAAGATACAGAATATGTTATTCATATTAGACCAGGATATATATTATTCATTGGAAACCAGGATTTCACTCTACTATTATCTTGTATTTAGTCGAATATCAAAATTGACATGATTTTTGCTGTCGCTATTCATCGGAGAGAAAGATTACTGTAACTGATGTAAAAGGTACAGGGTATGCAATTCATCGGAGACCAGGATTTCATATCGCAGCGTCTTTTTATTCATTCGTATATCAAAATGACATGATTTTTTATGTCGCTGCTGACCGGAGAGTGAGATTACTGAAATTGATGCGAAAAGTCCAGTGTACTTTATTCATCGGAAACCAGGATTTCACTTTACTGAATAACTAACATTTTACCTTTTGCATCAGTTTCAGTAATAACACTTTCCGATCAACAGCGACATGAAAAATCATGTAGTTTTTGATATTCGATTAAATAATATTTGATAGCAGTAAAATAAAATCCTAATCCTACCTTGTTCCGCTTGCATCAGTTTCAGTAATAACACTCTCCGATCAACAGCGATATAAAAAATCATGTAAAGTTTGATATTCGACTAAACAAAAAAGATAGCAGGAAAGTGAAATCCTGGTCTCCGATGAATGACGTACACTATACTTTTCGCATCGGTTTCAGTAATCTCTTCTTTCGATGAACAGCGACCTCAATAATCATGTAGACTGTGATACTCAACAGAATAAAAGATAGCAGTAAAGTAAAATCCTGATCTCCAATGATTAACATACGCTGTAGGTTTTGCATCAGTTTCAATAATTTCACTCTCCGATCAACAACGACATAAAGAATCATGTAATCTTTGACATTCCGCTGAATAAAAAAAGGCTGTGATATGAAATCCTGGTCTCCGATGAATAGTGATAGCGAAAATCATGTAACTTTTGATATTCAACTAAATAAAGATAACAGTAAAGTGAAATCCTGGTCTACCATGGGCAACGTGCGCTGTTTTAATAATCTCACTCTCCGATCAACAGCGACATAAAGAATCATGTAAATTTTGACACTGCGCTGTATAAAAAAAACGCTGTGATATGGAATCCTGGTGTTCAATGGATTACATTCCCCGTACCTGTTGCATCAATTACTTTTTCTCCGATGAATAGCCACAGAAAAAATCATGTAAATTTATATGTATAAAGATGTAAAATCCTGGTTTTCAATGAATAACATACATCCTGGGCTAATATGAATAGCATACCCTGTATCTTGAGATGGAGAGCAATGAAGTTAAACTCTGGTCTCCGATGAATGGCATATGCTGAACTTTTCAAATCGATTAAAATAATTCCGCTCTCCAATAGATAGCGACATAAAGAATCATATAAATTCTGATATTTTTGTGAATGAAAAGGAGTAATAATGTGAAATCTTGCTCTCCCACGAATGATGTATATTATAGTTTTTGTGTTTAAAGTTGTGAGTAATTGGAAATGTATATATTCCAGTGATTAAAAAATGTTTTATTTCAGTATCAAAATTCAATCTTTTCACCAATCTAGGAACTCATAGTAAAGGTCGGGAATGCGAATATTGCAATTTCGGAAAAAGTAGTATAAAACAAATATTATAATTTTTCGAAAACAAGCAAATGAATCAATCGTTCATTTTTATCAATTTATGTACTTATATCATATGAATGAAATGCACAATTTCACAGATGTTTTATAATTGCATTTGAAAAAAGATTTTTATTTGATAAGAATTTAATACATTATATAATAATATTATTCACATAATATTGTACACAATTTAAAATAATATTATACATCATGTAGTCTTCACATTATTGTTAAAAAATATGCTTGATTGAGAGATGCACACGTTATCTGTATGTTTACACGATTATTTTGCCTTATGTCCTCAATACATGTTTTGCTAGTTGAGAAATTGAACAGTTTGGGGTCCGGCTTATTCAATGCTACGGTTATGTAAAAATCGTATATACATTAGTTCGCGAATTCGCCGTAAGTGGCGCTTTAATCATCCATATATTTTGCGTACTTTCGCCGCGAGCGGCGATACCCTCGATTCTGAGTTGGTCACGTGCGCTCGATGACTCTTAAGACTGGGACTTTGCCCGTTGTAAGAAAGTCGGTTTTACAGAACGCGCTGCTGGAGAGACCGGACAAGAACTGCCATGAGGACGCAGTGCCTCTGTCCCCGAATCTATGGTTGAAACTTTGCGAGTGGGGACGGTTGCTCGCGTGAGATTTCGATGACTGGTGGGGATGGTCAGCGGCGCGTGGCTATGTTGAACCGGTGGGGATGGCCAGCGGCTCGAGTGAGGATCTCGATCTTCTGTCAGGATGTTTAGTCTGGACTTCAGGATGTATATTCTGGAGATATCTAACGCCTAGCTTTGATGACGGTCCGTTATCATGCGTTTTTTAGCTGTCCTCTTCCTTCTTATGGGATGGATAGGTTTCATCGGCACGTGTGTCTGCACCTCTCTGTTCTTCTTACAGAATTATATGCTATGAGAAAAATATTTCTTCAAGACCTCCTTGGGCTCTTTGTGAATAAGAGTAATAAGAATATGATTATTTGTACATACGCCTTTTGGCTTTCAGCCTGTCACATGGCTTTACAATGTCTTATGGTACTATAAGAGAATATATATAGATATAAAGTGGTTTTTAGGGTGGTTATAAAATGCAATACTTGGCTTCGCAATGCCTTAGGGTGATTATAAAATGTATTATGTGGCTTGCGGTGCCTTGGGGTGGTTTTAATATGTGTTATATGGCATCACAGTGCCTTTAGGGTGGTTATGATATAGTAATATGGCTTCACAGTGCCTTAGGGTGATTATAATAAAATAGTATGGTGCTCAGGTGCTCAAAAATGTTTTAGCAGGCCTAAGACTATTTTAAGGAGACCCCTGGTATCCCAGGAAGCCTTTACAACGTTGAAATAAAAAAATTGTCATTTATCTCTGTTACTGTTAACAATTTCGGAAATGTTGCAAACCATAACGTTTCAACTTTTTATACCCTCTCGTTAGACAGGTCACACTATAGGGGTGTGACGTCGGTTTGACGAGTTCACAATGAAATGTGACGTCAAGACGCACTGAAGGTTAAGAAACCTTGTAAAAATGGTCGTTCCCTTTTTGCCCTAGCCTCTCGGCCAATAGACTGGATGGGAGTCTTTAATTGAGGAGTGCAAATAAATGTGGAAACGTCGTGTTGGATTTTATTCGACTCGAAGAGTCTGTATTTTAGAAAACAAATTATAGATGTTACAGATAAAACAAATAATGGACTTACAGTTTGATAACGATGAAGACGGCAGAACGAAATCGGTCAGTCGAAAGGGTGAAACTCTTCGTTGACCTCGCAGTTCCTCAAAATAGCTTCAATATTTCTTAATTCTTCTTTGATCTAATACTTTTCAGTTTCAACTTTAAACTTTGAATATTTTCTCTATTAATTTCAAGTTTCCTATTACTTTAACCTTTTCTTATTTCTTTGAATTTATTTAATCTCGGTCTCTTCTTTATTATTTAGACTCGGTACTTTTCTTTTGACTCTGCAACTTTTTGATTTTACTATTCACTGTTTGAAAACTAACTGACTTTTCTTTTCTTACTCTGATTCTTCTGTTCTGAATCTTCTGTTACTACTTTTCTGTTACTACTGCACTATTGCTACTTCTGTTATTACTCTTCTTCTGTTACTTCTTTTTCTACTTCTTCTGACTGGATTTTCCTTCTGCGCGTCTTTTTATCATTTCGGTTTATAGGCGTTCCGAAATTTTAAGTCGTAGAAAGGTTCAACCAATGATGGTCCATTTTCATCTTGATTTTCCCTTTTCTTAAACTAAAGGGCCTAATGCTTCGGGAGCGCACACTCCCCTCTACATAGGTTATCCTATCTTTGTCGCGTAGGTGGGTTTCGCCCCTCCCTGACGGACAAAGATGTTGCTTTGGGAAGGCCCATCTTCCCTCCACAACTTACGTCTTATGCGTATTATCGGATACAATATTTTATTTATAATATTATTCAATATTTGTCAAATTGTATATCGTTATTTTAAACGTATTAACATTTGTTTTGTGGTTTACTTCATATGTCTCTTAATGACAAACTTATTTAATAGCGTTACATATATTTTCTTTTCGTGTCGTCCGTTTAGATTGTTAATAATTATTCCAAATGAATTATCTATTATTTTCATTGTTATTTTGTTTCCCCATTATTATTTATCAATTATTAATATATTTACTTTAACATTGAGATTTCATTTGTCTGTTTAAAATGTTTTACTGTTAAAAGAAAAATATTTCAATGTTGAGAATATTTGAAAAGTGTTTCGTTTCGTTTGAAGAGCAGCTGCATGAAGTTTTATGATCGTGGAAATATTTAAGATTTTGTTTTTCTTGGAATTTTCGGTACTCAAAAATATTCATGTTCTCTATCTACTTATAGCGTCTACTAGTCGCGAGATAAGCGGTTCTCGAAAGGTTGCGGCATCTCATATCAGTCCCTTTCGTGGGAATGCATTTTAGTCCCCATGCGTTTCCCTTTTCGGTCCGTTGGTATTTTTTTGAACACGTGTGTTTATTTTTAAGACTCGTGGGAAGTTTATATATAGAAAATGTTTATTAGAGTCTAGATGTTCTGTGTGCTCTGGTAACGTTATCTAAAGAATTTCTCGAAGAGAGAAAAAAAGAAATACGGAGTTTCGAAGGACGTCACAGGGGTAACTCTATTATTAACGAAGTGTAATCAAACAAAGTAAAATATTGAAGAAATCTGGAAAGCTGATATCTTGCTTGTTTGGTTTTTGACGCTGGATTTTTTGATATTTTTCGCAAACCTGTAGCATTGTTATTAACAATATTATGTTGTAAATTTACGGAATATTATGCTTTTCACGGATATTTGTTGATTGGAATAGTACACGCTTGAGAACTTGCTTGACTCTGCCTCGGCAGCCGGCGAAGTCGTCGTCGTTCCGTCGATGTTGGCGTGAGCGACGCGCATTGCTTGACTCTGCCTCGGCAGCCGGCGAAGTCGTCGTCGTTCCGTCTATGTTGGCGTGAGCGATGTTGTACGGCGAAAATCTCGTTCGTATCGGTCTACGGCGTCGACGGATCGGTCTACGGCGGAATTTTCGTTCGGATCGGTCTACGGCGGAATTCTCGTTCGTATCGGTCTATGGCGTGGACGGATCGGTCTACGGCGGAATTCTCGTTCGTATAAGTCCACGGCGTGGCCGGATCGGTCTACGGCGTCGACGGATCGGTCTACGGCGGAATTTTCGTTTGGATCGGTCTACGGCGTCGACGGATCGGTCTACGGCGGAATTCTCGTTCGTATAAGTCCACGGCGTGGACGGATCGGTCTACGGCGGAATTCTCGTTCGTATAAGTCCACGGCGTGGACGGATCGGTCTACGGCGGAATTCTCGTTCGTATAAGTACATGGTGTGGACGGATCGGTCTACGGCGGAATTCTCGTTCGTATAAGTCCATGGCGTGGACGGATCGGTCTACGGCGGAATTCTCGTTCGTATCGGTCCATGGCGTGGACGGATCGGTCTACGGCGGAATTCTCGTTCGTATAAGTCCACGGCGTGGACGGATCGGTCTACGGCGGAATTTTCGTTTGGATCCGTCTACGGCGGAATTCTCGTTCGTATCGGTCTACGGCGTCGACGGATCGGTCTACGGCGGAATTTTCGTTCGGATCGGTCTACGGCGGAATTTTCGTTTGGATCGGTCTACGGCGGAATTCTCGTTCGTATAAGTCCACGGCGTGGACGGATCGGTCTACGGCGGAATTTTCGTTTGGATCGGTCTACGGCGAAATTCTCGTTCGTATAAGTCCACGGCGTGGCCGGATCGGTCTACGGCGAAAATCTCGTTCGTATCGGTCTACGGCGTCGACGGATCGGTCTACGGCGGAATTCTCGTTCGTATAAGTCCATGGCGTGGACGGATCGGTCTACGGCGGAATTCTCGTTCGTATAAGTCCATGGCGTGGACGGATCGGTCTACGGCGGAATTTTCGTTTGGATCGGTCTACGGCGGAATTCTCGTTCGTATAAGTCCACGGCGTGGACGGGTCGGTCTACGGCGGAATTCTCGTTCGTAGAAGTCCACGGCGTGGACGGATCGGTCTACGGCGGAATTTTCGTTTCGATCGGTCTACGGCGGAATTCTCGTTTGTATAAGTCCATGGCATGGACGGATCGGTTACGGCGGAATTCTCGTTCGTATAAGTCCATGGCGTGGACGGATCGGTCTACGGCGGAATTCTCGTTCGTATAAGTCCACGGCGTGGACGGATCGGTCTACGGCGTCGACGGATCGGTCTACGGCGGAATTCTCGTTCGTATAAGTCCACGGCGTGGCCGGATCGGTCTACGGCGAAAATCTCGTTCGTATCGGTCTACGGCGTCGACGGATCGGTCTACGGCGGAATTTTCGTTTGGATCGGTCTAGGGCGTGGACGGATCGGTCTACGGCGGAATTCTCGTTCGTATAAGTCCATGGCGTGGACGGATCGGTCTACGGCGGAATTCTCGTTCGTATAAGTCCACGGCGTGGACGGATCGGTCTACGGCGGAATTTTCGTTTGGATCGGTCTACGGCGGAATTCTCGTTCGTATAAGTCCACGGCGTGGACGGATCGGTCTACGGCGGAATTCTCGTTCGTATAAGTCCATGGCGTGGACGGATCGGTCTACGGCGGAATTCTCGTTCGTATAAGTCCATGGCGTGGACGGATCGGTCTACGGCGGAATTCTCGTTCGTAGAAGTCCACGGCGTGGACGGATCGGTCTACGGCGGAATTTTCGTTCGGATCGGTCTACGGCGGAATTTTCGTTTGGATCGGTCTACGGCGGAATTCTCGTTCGTAGATGTCCACAGCGTGGACGGATCGGTCTACGGCGGAATTTTCGTTCGGATCGGTCTACGGCGGAATTCTCGTTCGTATAAGTCCACGGCGTGGACGGATCGGTCTACGGCGGAATTTTCGTTTGGATCGGTCTACGGCGGAATTCTCGTTCGTATAAGTCCACGGCGTGGCCGGATCGGTCTACGGCGAAAATCTCGTTCGTATCGGTCTACGGCGTCGACGGATCGGTCTACGGCGGAATTCTCGTTCGTATAAGTCCATGGCGTGGACGGATCGGTCTACGGCGGAATTCTCGTTCGTATAAGTCCACGGCGTGGACGGATCGGTCTACGGCGGAATTTTCGTTTGGATCGGTCTACGGCGGAATTCTCGTTCGTATCGGTCTACGGCGTCGACGGATCGGTCTACGGCGGAATTTTCGTTTGGATCGGTCTACGGCGTCGACGGATCGGTCTACGGCGGAATTCTCGTTCGTATAAGTCCACGGCGTGGACGGATCGGTCTACGGCGGAATTTTCGTTTGGATCGGTCTACGGCGGAATTCTCGTTCGTATAAGTCCACGGCGTGGACGGATCGGTCTACGGCGGAATTCTCGTTCGTATAAGTCCATGGCGTGGACGGATCGGTCTACGGCGGAATTCTCGTTCGTATAAGTCCATGGCGTGGACGGATCGGTCTACGGCGGAATTCTCGTTCGTAGAAGTCCACGGCGTGGACGGATCGGTCTACGGCGGAATTTTCGTTCGGATCGGTCTACGGCGGAATTCTCGTTCGTATAAGTCCACGGCGTGGACGGATCGGTCTACGGCGGAATTTTCGTTTGGATCGGTCTACGGCGAAATTCTCGTTCGTATAAGTCCACGGCGTGGCCGGATCGGTCTACGGCGAAAATCTCGTTCGTATCGGTCTACGGCGTCGACGGATCGGTCTACGGCGGAATTCTCGTTCGTATAAGTCCATGGCGTGGACGGATCGGTCTACGGCGGAATTCTCGTTCGTATAAGTCCACGGCGTGGACGGATCGGTCTACGGCGGAATTTTCGTTTGGATCGGTCTACGGCGGAATTCTCGTTCGTATAAGTCCACGGCGTGGCCGGATCGGTCTACGGCGAAAATCTCGTTCGTATCGGTCTACGGCGTCGACGGATCGGTCTACGGCGGAATTCTCGTTCGTATAAGTCCATGGCGTGGACGGATCGGTCTACGGCGGAATTCTCGTTCGTATAAGTCCACGGCGTGGACGGATCGGTCTACGGCGGAATTTTCGTTTGGATCGGTCTACGGCGGAATTCTCGTTCGTATCGGTCTACGGCGTCGACGGATCGGTCTACGGCGGAATTTTCGTTTGGATCGGTCTACGGCGTCGACGGATCGGTCTACGGCGGAATTCTCGTTCGTATAAGTCCACGGCGTGGACGGATCGGTATACGGCGGAATTTTCGTTCGGATCGGTCTACGGCGGAATTTTCGTTTGGATCGGTCTACGGCGGAATTCTCGTTCGTATCGGTCTACGGCGTCGACGGATCGGTCTACGGCGGAATTTTCGTTTGGATCGGTCTAGGGCGTGGACGGATCGGTCTACGGCGGAATTTTCGTTTCGATCGGTCTACGGCGGAATTCTCGTTCGTATAAGTCCACGGCGTGGACGGATCGGTCTACGGCGGAATTTTCGTTTGGATCGGTCTACGGCGTGGACGGATCGGTCTGCGGCGGAATTCTCGTTCGTATAAGTCCACGGCGTGGCCGGATCGGTCTACGGCGTCGACGGATCGGTCTACGGCGGAATTCTCGTTCGTATAAGTCCACGGCGTGGCCGGATCGGTCTACGGCGGAATTCTCGTTCGTATAAGTCCACGGCGTGGACGGATCGGTATACGGCGGAATTTTCGTTCGGATCGGTCTACGGCGGAATTTTCGTTTGGATCGGTCTACGGCGGAATTCTCGTTCGTATCGGTCTACGGCGTCGACGGATCGGTCTACGGCGGAATTTTCGTTTGGATCGGTCTAGGGCGTGGACGGATCGGTCTACGGCGGAATTTTCGTTTCGATCGGTCTACGGCGGAATTCTCGTTCGTATAAGTCCACGGCGTGGACGGATCGGTCTACGGCGGAATTTTCGTTTGGATCGGTCTACGGTGTGGACGGATCGGTCTGCGGCGGAATTCTCGTTCGTATAAGTCCACGGCGTGGCCGGATCGGTCTACGGCGTCGACGGATCGGTCTACGGCGGAATTCTCGTTCGTATAAGTCCACGGCGTGGCCGGATCGGTCTACGGCGGAATTCTCGTTCGTAGAAGTCCACGGCGTGGACGGATCGGTCTACGGCGGAATTTTCGTTCGGATCGGTCTACGGCGGAATTTTCGTTTGGATCGGTCTACGGCGGAATTCTCGTTCGTAGATGTCAACAGCGTGGACGGATCGGTCTACGGCGGAATTCTCGTTCGTATAAGTCCACGGCGTGGCCGGATCGGTCTACGGCGAAAATCTCGTTCGTATCGGTCTACGGCGTCGACGGATCGGTCTACGGCGGAATTTTCGTTTGGATCGGTCTAGGGCGTGGACGGATCGGTCTACGGCGGAATTCTCGTTCGTATAAGTCCATGGCGTGGACGGATCGGTCTACGGCGGAATTCTCGTTCGTATAAGTCCACGGCGTGGACGGATCGGTCTACGGCGGAATTTTCGTTTGGATCGGTCTACGGCGGAATTCTCGTTCGTATAAGTCCACGGCGTGGACGGATCGGTCTACGGCGGAATTCTCGTTCGTATAAGTCCATGGCGTGGACGGATCGGTCTACGGCGGAATTCTCGTTCGTATAAGTCCATGGCGTGGACGGATCGGTCTACGGCGGAATTTTCGTTCGGATCGGTCTACGGCGGAATTCTCGTTCGTATAAGTCCACGGCGTGGACGGATCGGTCTACGGCGGAATTCTCGTTCGTATAAGTCCACGGCGTGGACGGATCGGTCTACGGCGGAGATTTCGTTTGGATCGGTCTACGGCGTGGACGGATCGGTCTACGGCAGAATTCTCGTTCGTATCGGTCTACGGCGTCGACGGATCGGTCTACGGCGGAATTTTCGTTCGGATCGGTCTACGGCGGAATTTTCGTTTGGATCGGTCTACGGCGGAATTCTCGTTCGTATAAGTCCACGGCGTGGATGGATCGGTCTACGGCGGAATTCTCGTTCGTATAAGTTCACGGCGTGGACGGATCGGTCTACGGCGGAATTTTCGTTTGGATCGGTCTACGGCGTGGACGGATCGGTCTACGGCAGAATTCTCGTTCGTATCGGTCTACGGCGTCGACGGATCGGTCTACGGCGGAATTTTCGTTCGGATCGGTCTACGGCGGAATTTTCGTTTGGATCGGTCTACGGCGGACGTCGAGTGCTCTACGGCATCGACGGATCGGTCCACGGCGCTGTCGGGCGATGGCTCGCCCGTGTACCGCGGCGGGGATTGCGAGACCGGGCCTCCAGCGGGATCTCGCCCGGCAGCGAAGCACGGCCGGGACCGTCGGGCGCCGGCTCGCAGGCCGGCCAGCTCGTTACTATATGGGAGCCGTCCGGCGCGCGTACATCCCTTCGGTGATCGTAACGTGCGTCGCGTACGCGTCTTCGTACTACCCATTACGAATGAAATGTTTGTAATATTTATCATATCCTCGTTGTTGTGCGTAAAGACGCGCAAACTCAAGCACGTGGGGCGCGCGCTTACAACTAACACAACACAAGCTAAACATGAGAGAGAGAGAGAGAGAGAGTAGAGCAGAAAACATTATCGACAACGCTCTTTGACACACGGAGTAGGTGTGTTTTCGCCATTCTTTCTCCTCGCTCAAACGACGAAAACTCAGCAGCGCCACGGGTCGGTGTCTATGACCGAATGGCCCTATTTTGAACGTGGCAACGCACTTAGAAGCGACGAGAGAGAGTCCATCAGCCGGTGTGACGGGTGTACACCCAAGCACTCGGTTGACGGACGCGAGAACCGAGCATCGACTCGCCGATTACCGGGCGAGGACAAGTGAAAACACGACGCCGCTTTTCAAGCGCAACGTGCCGCACACACACGAATTTCCCCCGAGGGGGATATCTCGTCGGTTTACACACCGAGTGCTATTGGGAACGTTTGAAGACGTTTTAAGCGAAACCGCGGGGCGGCACACAGAAAACAGCGGTGTGCCCCCTCGGTTCGGAAGAGATAGAGGAGAGAAGAAGAAGAAGAAGAGAGAGCAAGAAGGGGCCCTCCTTCTCGCTGGTAAACGGCAGAAGGGCGAGGTGCGGAGATATGAAACGAAAAGAGAGAGCTCCCTGGTTGATCCTGCCAGTAGTCATATGCTTGTCTCAAAGATTAAGCCATGCATGTCTCAGTACATGCCTCATTAAGGTGAAACCGCGAATGGCTCATTAAATCAGTTATGGTTCCTTAGATCGTACCCACATTTACTTGGATAACTGTGGTAATTCTAGAGCTAATACATGCAAACCAGAGTTCCGACCAGAGATGGAAGGAACGCTTTTATTAGATCAAAACCAATCGGTGGCGAGTCTCTCGTCCACCGTTTACCTTGGTGACTCTGAATAACTTTGTGCTGATCGCATGGTCCCGTACCGGCGACGCATCTTTCAAATGTCTGCCTTATCAACTGTCGATGGTAGGTTCTGCGCCTACCATGGTTGTAACGGGTAACGGGGAATCAGGGTTCGATTCCGGAGAGGGAGCCTGAGAAACGGCTACCACATCCAAGGAAGGCAGCAGGCGTGCAAATTACCCACTCCCGGCACGGGGAGGTAGTGACGAAAAATAACGATACGGGACTCATCCGAGGCCCCGTAATCGGAATGAGTACACTTTAA
>OY390722.1:15570765-15585765 GCA_959613375.1 Heteropelma amictum
GGACGAACACGGAGAGAGGGAAGCTCTGACGGAAGAGAGCAGAGGAGAGAAGAAGAGAAGAGGGTAGTAGACGCGCGCGGGGGCCAGACGCTCGCGCTCTCACACGAGAGCGCCCGCGCGCCTCGCGTACTTCGCTCACTCTCTCTCTCTCTTTCCCTCTTTCTCCTCCTCCCTCTCTCGGCATCCGTGCGAGAAGGACAGATCGAAGGAGAAGGACATATAATGGACCGCGGGCGGCGGCGGTGACGGCGGCTGCTCAGTGCGCGCGACTGCAACATACGACGACCTCAGAGCAGGCGAGATCACCCGCTGAATTTAAGCATATTATTAAGCGGAGGAAAAGAAACTAACCAGGATTCCCCCAGTAGCTGCGAGCGAACGGGGAGGAGCCCAGCACTGAATCCCGCGGCAAGGTCGCCGGGAGATGTGGTGTTCGGGAGGATCCATCTATCCCGAGGGGTACGGCCCGAGCCCAAGTCCATCTTGAATGGGGCCAATTACCCGCAGAGGGTGCCAGGCCCGTAGCGGCCGGGACGACCTTCGGGAGGATCTCTCCTTAGAGTCGGGTTGCTTGAGAGTGCAGCTCTAAGCGGGTGGTAAACTCCATCTAAGGCTAAATACGACCACGAGACCGATAGCGAACAAGTACCGTGAGGGAAAGTTGAAAAGAACTTTGAAGAGAGAGTTCAAGAGTACGTGAAACCGTTCAGGGGTAAACCTGAGAAACCCGAAAGATCGAATGGGGAGATTCATCGTCAGCGAATCCCGGCGAGGGCCTCGATACGCGATGCCGGCGGCCTCGCGTCGCGGTGCACGCGTTCGGCTCCTCAACGCCGGGTCTCGTCGGCGTGCACTTCTCCCCTAGTAGGACGTCGCGACCCGTCGGGCGTCGGTCTACGGCCCGGGTGGGCGCCTGTCACGTGGAGAGTCTCCCTCGGGGGGCCTCGCGCGGCAGACCCCCGGTCGCCCGGCCAGCTGCCCGGCGGTACTCGCACGGTATTGAGCCGCACACGAAATCGAGATGCGTCCGGCCCGCCGCAAGCTTGGCCAGTGAGATTAACCACGGATGCCACGGACCTTGCGCCGTCACCGTGCCTGGCCGGCTGTTGGCCGGCGGTGCACTGGGACCGGCTCGAAGATTGCATTACCGGTCGGCGACGCTACTGCTTTGGGTACTTTCAGGACCCGTCTTGAAACACGGACCAAGGAGTCTAACATGTGCGCGAGTCATTGGGATCTCGAAGCCCAGAGGCGCAATGAAAGTGAAGGTCGGCCCCGCGCCGACCGAGGGAGGATGGTCCGCGTTACGATGCGGTCCCGCACTCCCGGGGCGTCTCGCTCTCATCGCGAGGAGAGGCGCACCCAGAGCGTACACGTTGGGACCCGAAAGATGGTGAACTATGCCTGGTCAGGACGAAGTCAGGGGAAACCCTGATGGAGGTCCGTAGCGATTCTGACGTGCAAATCGATCGTCGGAACTGGGTATAGGGGCGAAAGACTAATCGAACCATCTAGTAGCTGGTTCCCTCCGAAGTTTCCCTCAGGATAGCTGGCACTCGCGTGTTCGTTGAACTTATGCGAGTCTCATCTGGTAAAGCGAATGATTAGAGGCATTGGGGCCGAAACGACCTCAACCTATTCTCAAACTTTAAATGGGTGAGATCTCTGGCTTGCTTGAACGCTGAAGCCACGAGATTTCGGATCAGAGTGCCAAGTGGGCCAATTTTGGTAAGCAGAACTGGCGCTGTGGGATGAACCAAACGCAGAGTTAAGGCGCCCAAGTCGACGCTTATGGGATACCATGAAAGGCGTTGGTTGCTTAAGACAGCAGGACGGTGGCCATGGAAGTCGGAATCCGCTAAGGAGTGTGTAACAACTCACCTGCCGAAGCAACTAGCCCTGAAAATGGATGGCGCTGAAGCGTCGGGCCTATACTCTGCCGTCAGCGGCAAGCCGCACGGGGGACCCACGTTCCCCGTCGTGAGGCCCTGACGAGTAGGAGGGTCGCGGCGGTGCGCGCAGAAGGGTCTGGGCGTGAGCCTGCCTGGAGCCGCCGTCGGTGCAGATCTTGGTGGTAGTAGCAAATACTCCAGCGAGGCCCTGGAGGACTGACGTGGAGAAGGGTTTCGTGTGAACAGCCGTTGCACACGAGTCAGTCGATCCTAAGCCCTAGGAGAAATCCTATGTCGATGCGGTGTATCAGTCACGCTGAGTGTGTAATATACATATACTCGCCGAGAGGCGCTCACGTTATTACAAGACACACACCCATCGGGCGAAAGGGAATCCGGTTCCTATTCCGGAACCCGGCAGCGGAACCGTATACAATTCGGGCCCTCGCAAGAGAGTTCGTCGGGGTAACCCAAAATGACCTGGAGACGCCGTCGGGAGATCCGGGAAGAGTTTTCTTTTCTGTATAAGCGTTCGAGTTCCCTGGAAACCTCTAGCAGGGAGATAGGGTTTGGAACGCGAAGAGCACCGCAGTTGCGGCGGTGTCCGGATCTTCCCCTCGGACCTTGAAAATCCAGGAGAGGGCCACGTGGAGGTGTCGCGCCGGCTCGTACCCATATCCGCAGCAGGTCTCCAAGGTAAAGAGCCTCTAGTCGATAGACTAATGTAGGTAAGGGAAGTCGGCAAATTGGATCCGTAACTTCGGAATAAGGATTGGCTCTGAGGAGCGGGGCGCGTCGGGCTTGTTAGGGAAGCGGGTTTGGCTAACGTGCCGGGCCTGGGCGAGGTGAACCCGGGCGCCCCCCCAGGGGGCGCGCTCGGCGGGATCCGAGCTCGGTCCCGTGCCTTGGCCTCCCGCGGATCTTCCTTGCTGCGAGGCTTCCTCGGCGGTTTCCGCCGTCTTGGTCGTCCTCTTCGGCCGCCATTCAACGCTCAGCTCAGAACTGGCACGGACTAGGGGAATCCGACTGTCTAATTAAAACAAAGCATTGCGATGGCCCTCGCGGGTGTTGACGCAATGTGATTTCTGCCCAGTGCTCTGAATGTCAACGTGAAGAAATTCAAGCAAGCGCGGGTAAACGGCGGGAGTAACTATGACTCTCTTATCGCGAGTAGACGTGTGTCAGATCGCTCCGTATTTAGGACATTGAAAGTGCTGGGAAACGTTGTGCAAGTTAAGAACATTTGGTATACGCGTGACCGCGAGCGCGCTGGCTTTCCGATGGTGCATCGTGAGTGAGCGTGCGAGTGAGTGCACGGAAGATACGGACACTTTTTGTGACTGGCAAAAACTGCCGAGTCAGCCACGAGTGGCGGCCATCTTGCAGGGCGGCGCCGGCAGCGCGCGTGAGCGAGAGTGGAAGCTCCACGCCAGCAGACGAGCCAGGAGACCATCCTGCAGAGTCGGCAACTGTACCGACGGGCAAAGAAGATCTCTGTGGAGTGCAAACTTACCCGGCGGGTGGCATGCGTCCCGCGGGTGGCTGAAACGAGCTCTACCGAGCGGGTGATGGTGCGAGCTGGTCAATTGCCTCGGCAAAGAAGAGTACCTTTTCGCTTAACCTCAACTACCATGTGTTTGACGCGCATTACCTTAGAGACGTCCCTTCGCTTAACTTACTTTTTAGCATTTGACGCGCATTGCTTCAGATAACATCTTATGACCTAACTTATCTCTATTGATGTAATTTCTTATTTATTTATTTTATTTATTTATTTACTTATCTATTTATTTATTTATTTTTTTTTTTTTTTGCTTTGTTTTGGCCCTTTTTTGGGTTTTTTGACGCGCATTGCTTCACTTGGTCGCTGGTGTAACCGGCCGACGCGCATTGCTTCACTTAGTCGCTGGTGTGACCGGCCGACGCGCATTGCTTCACTTAGTCGCTGGTGTAACCGGCCGACGCGCATTGCTTTACTTAGCCGCTGGCGTAACCGGCCGACGCGCATTGCTTCACTTAGTCGCTGGCGTGACCGGCCAACGCGCATTGCTTCTCTTAGACGCTGGTGAGACTGGCCGACGCGCATTGCTTCACTTAGTCGCTGGCGCGACCGGCCGACGCGCATTGCTTTACTTAGCCGCTGGCGTAACCGGCCGACGCGCATTGCTTCACTTAGTCGCTGGCGTGACCGGCCGACGCGCATTGCTTCTCTTAGACGCTGGTGAGACTGGCCGACGCGCATTGCTTCACTTAGCCGCCGGCGGGCCTCCGCCAGAAAGTTACCGGATCGACATAAGCCCTTGACGCGAAGTACACGAGCAAAGACCAGCCGCCTCGGGCGCGTGGCCCTGCTGGGGGGGGCGTCACTCTCCAGGAGCCCTAACAACGGAGTCAGACGACGACGAGGACAACGAGCTCCCGCCTTGGGCGCCTCGCTTTGTCGAGCGTAAAAGAGAGAGGTGGCGGCAGCAGCGGTGGGGCCCACTAAATAAGTACCGGTGCTGGCTAGAGGCATACAAGGATAGAACTATGAGCGACGACGGTGACGACCCTGTGCACTCGGGAACTGAGGTCCACATCGACCCCGGAGGTCTGAAATTTACCAAGTCGAGATCGATATCGGGTCCGATGGCGAACGAACTACTCGGAAACAGGAAAAAGCGTAAAGCGTCGTCGCCGCCCCCGATTGGAATATGCCAGATGGACGAGAGCCTTCTGTCTGCGAGGGATGTGGAGCAACTGGAGGAAGTCATGACGACCTGCATGGTGACAATGCGTAAAATTACGGCGGGCATCAAGCTTCCGGATAAGGTAAAGACGATAGCAGATAACATCACGACTGCCAGCTCTACCTTTCATCGATTGGTAACTGCCTACAAGGAGCTTGTGAGAGAGCGGAAAACAGTGGAAAAGACGGTGGAATTCCTGCGAGAGGAGATCTGTGATGGAGTGACGAGTCGTTTCCAGACACTTGAGGCGAGCCTGCGGGCAACGATCCACGAAGCGGTTGACACAAACCTGAAACAGAGAGAGGAACAGCTTGATCAGAGATTGGTGGAGGCCGTAGGGGAAAAGGTATCCAGGAACACGGAATCAATACTAGTGGGCGTGATGGAGCAGAGGCATGAGAAGGAGGGTGGCATTCTGGCCCAAGCGGTTAATAACGGAGTGGGAGCCCTGCGGGAGCAGGTCGTGAAGGAGGTGCGGGAGGCAGTCAGGTCTGGGCCAGGGGACGGCACGTATGCCGGTGCGGTTGAAGGGTGGCAGGAGGTGGTTAGACGCAAGGAGGCACACAGGACAGTCAAGGTACAGCAGGGACAGGCGGTCACAGTGGAGGAGCAGGTGAGCTTCGTTATCCTGCCAACGGAAGGAGCAAAGAATAAGTATACCACGTCGGAAGCCACAAAGAGGGAGGCGATAAGGATTATCAACCCCGCGGAATTCAACCTCAGGGTGGAGAAGGTGACTCGCATCCCAGGGTGCGGCATCAGGGTTACAGCCAAATCTGTAGACCTACCGAAGCTAAAGACCTCTGCAGTTATGGCAAAGGCTGGCCTACTAATTAAAGACGACAGCAAGGTAAACCCGCGCATTGTGGTCCACGGAATCCCCGTCGGTATGACGGGCGAGGAGCTCGTGGGTAGCATAGCACAAGACAACCGGCTCGCTGAGAAGAGTTGCATGAAGGCCGTCTTCCAATATAACCCAGCCAACAGGAAGACCACGTCGTGGGTGATAGAGCTGGCCCCCGAGGATCGAAGGAAAATTGTCGACCAGGACAGGGTGTACGTGGGTTGGATGTCCTGCAGGTTCAACGATCACGTGAGGATAATGCAGTGTTATCGGTGCCTGGGGTTCGGACACATTTCGACGGAGTGCCGGTCAAGAGTGGAGAGCTGCGAAGACTGCGCCGAAGAACACAACCGCGGGGAATGCGCACGGACGAACGAACCACCGACATGCCTCAACTGTAAGGAAGCTAACTTGCCTAGCACTGGACACTCAGCGAGGGATAGCAGGCAATGCCCAATAATACGGAGGAGGATAGAAGAGCGTATACGCCTTATCAACTATGGCTGAAGGACGATCAGGACACATAGGTCACGCGACACGGGAGAGTCATGGTGGGGAAGCAGGGGCAAGGAGTCATGTCCTGCCGGAGCCAAGTTTGGCGCCCCTGCGTTTTCCCGTACACCCATCCGGCCGCGGCTACCGCGATAACCGAACAAACGCTCAAGAAGGAAGCACACAAGCTTCCGCACCAAATGCTGGTGCACGACTCGCCGGGAACTATTCAAACCCGATTGGAAATGCTAGGGAAGAGGCCACTGCCTCTTCCTCCGGCGAGCAACCCCCCCCATTATTCCCTTTACCACGGGTGAACGCCGAGTACGAGCAGCGGCACTCGGTCGGCGCAAGGCAGGGGCAGCACGACGGATCCGCCAGCGAACGAGCGCATGATCGGAACAGGCCTCCGGCGTTCCCATGCCCGAACTGTTCGAGAAGTTTCAGCACGAAGATTGGTCTGGGAGTCCACCGCCAGCAGGCGCACAGGCCTGAGTACAACTCCGAGATCACAACGGCGCAGGCGAAGCCACGCTGGACACCCGAAGAAATTCGGCTAATGGCGTGGGAGGAGATTATGGCGCCACAGGGAACACGGACGATGAATACATACCTGGCCGGGAGACTGGGAAACAGGAGGACTCTGGAATCGATCAAGGGTATGCGGAAGCAAGGGAAGTACGCGGTAGCGCTAAGAGAGGTGGGGTCTATCGCCACGGAACGCGGAAGGAACGAGTCGAGAGAACACCAAGCAGAGCCGGAGGGGAGCGGAACGGACGACCACGGTGCAAGAAGCCCGGCGGCGGAGGAAGCACCACCTGACAACACCAGAGACGACGCCGCACGACGAAACCCAACGCAGGCGCCGGATCGCCCAGAAAGAGAGGCGGTGAGACCTAAGGAGGTGCTCAGGCGGGCACTCATCGCAGCTATCGACGCGAGGCGGAGGGACGATCCGTGGAACGAGCGTATATCCAGGGCAGTCCAGCTGGCGATCGACGGAGGAAATCCGGAGGAGGACCTGCAGGCATGGGCGGAAATCCAATTTCCTTACGAGGAGAACCCCAGTCGATCTCGGGGCCACCGGACTGACGGCGGAGTAAGTATGTCTAGGAAGAAGCAACGACGAAAGAACTACGCTGACCTGCAAACGCTCTGGCGCAAAAACCAGTCGAAAGCAGCACGGAAAGTGCTCGATGGCGATGAAGGAGCAGGAGGAGTGCTGCCACTCGAACGGCAGGAGGAGTATTGGCGGAGGGTGATGGAGGAGCCACCGGTACCTACTCCACTGGTTGGAAGTAATGCGGCCACAACAACTCAGGGAATCTTGCAGGGGATCTGGGCGCCGGTCAGGCAGGAGGAAATCATGTCATCGTATCCTCCCCCGCGCACATCTCCTGGACCGGATGGCCTGACAGTCGCACGGTGGCGGGACGAAACATCAACAGACGTGAAAGCCGTAATCATGAACACGATGCTTCTTAGCGGGCGTATTCCACCGATTTGGAGGAATTCGCGGACGGTGCTCATCCCCAAGAAGCATGGAGCGGACGATCCATCACTCTTCAGACCGATATCTATATCCTCCGTGGTCCTCAGGCACCTCCACAAAATCTTGGCGAAGCGCCTAGGAAAGGCCGGCCTTCTCGACGAGCGGCAGAGGGCGTTTATTGAGGCGGACGGAGTCTCGGAGAACGTAGGTATCTTGGCGGCACTGCTGCACACAGCGAGGCGCGATCTGAAACCTCTTCATGTTGCGATACTCGACGTGCGCAAGGCCTTCGACACGGTGCACCACGAAGCGATTTACCACGTTCTTCGGAAGAAGGGGCTGCCGGTAGAGATGACTGACTATCTGAGATCACTCTACAGCTCGTCATCAACGGTACTCGAGGTGGAGGGCCAATTCTCCAGTCCAATCCGGCCCGCAAGGGGAGTAAGGCAGGGGGACCCCTTGTCTCCGCTGCTTTTCAACATGGTCGTCGATCTCGCCCTACGCGATCTGTTACCGATCGTTGGCGTGCCAATGGATGGAGGCGCTAATGTCAACGCCCTGGCTTTTGCGGACGATATTGTACTCGTTGCATCAACAACGGACGGGCTGCAACGCCTCCTGGACTCAGCCCAAAGACAGCTAAATCTTTGCGGCCTATCACTCATGGCCACCAAATGCGCTGCGCTTTCTCTGGTCCCTGCTGGAAAGAGGAAGGTGATGAAGGTGCTTACCAACCCCCAATTCTCACTGCAGGGAAACCCGCTACCACAGCTCACAACCGTGGATCGCTGGGAGTACCTGGGAATATCCTTCGACCACAGAGGACTGACAGTATCAACAGCCGACTTCAAGGAGAAACTGACGCGCATCGGGGCGGCCCCACTGAAACCACAACAACGATGGCGTATATTGGTGACGTACCTTTTGCCAAGAGCCCTACATACGCTAGTTCTAGGGAGAACAACGCACGGTGGCCTGAGGAGACTGGATCGGGATGTCAGGAGAGCAGTCAGGAGATGGTTTCGACTTCCGGCGGACGTCCCGGTTCCCTTCTTTCATTCTGCCGTCAAGGAAGGAGGAATGGGCATTCCCTCCCTGGAAAGCACAATACCGGAGCTGAAGCTGAAACGCCTGGACAGCATGGCGAGATCATCGCTCGTCCAAGCCCGAGACGCCGCCCGGAGTGGATTTGCGGAGTCAACGCGAAGGTGGTGTTCCAGCCGAAGGGTGGCGAGCAACGAGTGGGCCCAAAAGCTGTACGCCTCCACGGATGGGTTCGAGCTGCGAGAAGCATGGAAGTCGAGGCTATCCACTGGCTGGTTCGTGGACGATTTTGTTCGCATCCCTGCGCGCGAGTGGGTGGAAAACGTTAGAACTCGAATCAACGCACTTCCGTCTGCTATGCGAACGACTCGAGGGACCCGCAGAGAGCAGGGAAACACCATGTGCAGGGCGGGATGTACGGTACGTGAGACCACAGCCCACATCATCCAAGAATGCCATCGGACGCACGGTGGGCGCGTGCGAAGGCACGATGCGGTGGTCAAAGTACTCGAAGGAGCGTTGCAGAGGAAGGGTTTCGAAGTCGAAGCGGAGAAGATCTACCGCACTGCGCAGGGGAACCGCAAACCAGACCTCATAGTGGGTAAGCAGGGGCAAGTCACTGTGTTGGATTGCCAGATTGTTTCAGGTGGGAGGCCGCTCAGTGAGGTGTCGGCCCGAAAAAGGGGGTACTATGCGGACAATGCGGAACTCATAACGGGCATTGCAAGAAGGTGGGGAGTGACAGAGGACCGAGTCTCGGTGGGCGCCGTGACCATCACGTGGCGTGGCGTCTGGGCACGACAGTCCGAGCGCATACTGAGGGGTCTTGGGGTCCCGCAAGCGACGCTGACGGGCATAACAACTAGGGTCCTCCAGCGTTCCCACCTCAACTTCGCAAGGTGGAACCAAATCACACGAGCGAGGCCGGGTTGGGAATAGGGCCCGCCCGAGCGTCCACGGGAGCCGGTTGCATGGACGGAGTAGGCGCGTACTCCCGCCATCCACGGAATAAAACTGTAGTCGAGGACTGGAGCTGGTGAATCCCGCACCCCTGCTGGGGACTCCACGATCACCGAAACGTCACTTCACCCCCCCCCCCCCCCCCACTGAACAATTAAAACTAACTGAGGGTTCTTCACCCTGTTATGTACCATCGAAATACAATTGTAACCTGTATCCGTGCAGGTGCTCACGGAAAACGAATAAATAGCCAAATGCCTCGTCATCTAATTAGTGACGCGCATGAATGGATTAACGAGATTCCCTCTGTCCCTATCTACTCTCCCTCAACGGTGCACCGCCTTGACGAGGCGAGGGGGCTTGCGTGGCATTAGGATCCTTGGAGCTAGACCGGCGGGGCTTCGGCCCTGGCAGGTACTACCATGCCGGGTCGGTCCAAGGGGAGTGTCCAGACTAAGTGTGTACCAACCTCGGGGCTCGCGCGCTTACCGCGGTGCCTCTGGGTCGTTCCTTCTCAGTGTCTCTGGCGAATGCGGTGAGGGTACAGCGGGAAACCCGGGAGGCCCCCTCGGATGGGGGGTTGACACGCCCGGGGGCCGCGCGGTCGTACCGGGGCCCGACTCGGGAGTCGCTACCTGGGTGGGCTGCCCCGTAGCAACGCGTGTAAAAAGCTCGTGTCGCCCTTGCAGGGCCTGGTAGCACCAGGGTGCGGACCTGCAGGGGGGCCGAGTGTTGTCTCTGCCGAGGCCACGCCGCAGCAAGCCGGGGATGCGTATGGGGGGGAGCGGTCTGGGGGAGGGCCGGGGTGGGGGTGCGGGTCTTGGGGTGGGGGCTGGGGCGCTGGCTTTAGTCGTCATGGCTGGGATCAGCGCTTTCGGTATCGGGGGGGTTGTTTTGTTCGGGTGGTGAGCTGGGGATCCTCAGTAAAAGCCCTAACTTATGATTATGTCCGGAATCGATAAGTTCGCAAAGGTGTCATCGGACAGTGGGCTTCCCGCGGCCCAAACATCGAGTGTTGGAGGGAGGGTTGGGGAGGGGAGTGTTGCTGATGGCAGCACTGCCGTCTCTGTCGGGGTGTGCTCAGTAGTGGTGGAGAGAAGCCCAGTCATGGGTCCTCCGCCCTCACCGGGCGTGAAACGAAGGGCCCCGTGTTCGGGGCGTGAATCGGGGGGTGCCTCGTCGACATCCGAGTCGCTTGGTCCAGTGCCTCGGCCGGGGCCGAAATCGAAGAAGAAGGCTCAGAAGCGGAAGAAGGCAGCTTCCGCGGAGTCCCGGGTGGAAGTGGCTGGTCCGCCATCGCTAGCACCATCTGACGATGGTATGTCGGTCGGTGGCGAGACGGACGCGAGTGACTCGGCGCCGCCGGCGCCTATGTATATTCGGCCAGCTGATGTCGCTGCCACGCCGTCAGCCATCGTAGAAGGGCCTGGTGAGGCCTGGGAGGTTCAGACCACCAGGCGCTCCAGGAAGAAGCGGAAGAAAAAGGTGCGGGACGCTGGTACTACACTACAGCGTGCGGCAGTGGTATCTGTTGTCCCCACAACCGCCGGTTCGGTGCCGGTGGGACTGGAGGTGCCTGCGACCGCGTTTGGTGGAGAGGGTCCGCCGCGGTGCATCAGCCTGACGGAGCTGGTGGCACGTGCCGAGCAGCTATCGGGGGAGGTGCGCTCTGGTGTAATGGACCCCGCCAGCAAGGTCACCAAAGGGGTAGCGACGTTTGTCGAGGGTCGGCTGGCCGGAATTATGTCCCTCTTGGTCGCTGTGACTGGGAAGGTGGCCGTTCTTACCGGGGAATGCGCGGGGCTACGCACCGCGCATGAAACTGCCCTGCGGCAAGTAGTGGACCGCGCAAGAGGCAACGATTTGGGTCAGCGGCCAGCGGTTCCTCGTGGGCCTGTTCGCCCGGCCACGTTCGCGGCGGCTGTCGGTGCGGCCCCTGCCGCGTCGCCTGGACCACGTCTGGTGGCGGGGGGGCCTGCTGTCGGTGCTGGCCCGCGACCGATGCTGGTACAGACGTCTACCGGTACCGGTGCCGGTCCTCGGCCGCCCACCGTGGCGGCAACTCCTTCACGTCGGTTTGGGATAGGGGCGGTGCGCGCGCCCCAGCGCTCTGTCCTAGTGAAGGCAGTGGAGGGTACGATGGCGTCCGCCGAGGTAAAGGCACGGCTAAAGACGCTCGTGAATCCCGGGGAGGCCGCGATTTGCGTGACGGCGGTGAGGGCGGTCCAGGGGGGTGTCCTGGTCGAAACTCGAACGGAGAAAGAGCTTGACTTTTTCCGTGAGAGTGAGGCTATCCGGAGGGGCGGGCTTACTGTTGCGGCACCAGAGTCCCCTAGGCGGGGGGTTGGTGTCTTCGCAGTGCCCGTGGACATGACGGAGGAGGAAGTTATGTCCGCCCTCCGGAGGCAGGGCGCCCCCACCATGGGGGAGTCCGAGTTTCGCGCGGCCGTCAGGGTCGCGCGCAAATTCAGCGGAAAGAGGGCGGGGTCTCAGGAAACCCACTGGGTGCTGGAGGCCACGCCCGACGTCGCGGGGGTGCTAGTCGCGAGAAAGCGTGTGCTTCTCGGCTGGCACTCTTGCGTCGTCAAGGAGTACGTGGAGGCGGACCGCTGTTTCCGCTGCTTGCATTTCGGCCATGCGTCACGGTCATGTCGGCAGCGAGCGATTACGTGCGGATGGTGCGCAGGGGACGGGCACTCCGCGGCGGCGTGCCCGGCTAGGGACCAGTCTCCTTGCTGCATAAATTGCAGGGAGGCTGGACTGGAAGCAGCCCATAGGGCGATGGATGGGGCGTGCCCATTGTATCGGGCCGAGCTCGAGCGTGGTAGGGCTACCTTGGCGGCCGAGCGGGATCGTGCCGTCGCCGCCGCTGTCGCATTGGCCGAGCCAACGGCGGCTGAACCTGTCGCTGCGGCGGTGGGCGACCGTGCTGACTCTGCCGTTTCGGCGGAGAGGGGTCGTCAGGAGGCTTCGGGGGGCCCAGCCGCGAGCCTAGCCAATGGCTGAGCGGCTTCCCCTGCGGGCCGCTGCTGCCGCTGCTGAGGGACTGGAGGGCGGTGAGCGAGGCAGGCTCCGCGTCCTCCAGCTGAATTGCCAGCGATCCCGGGGGGTGATGGCCGAGCTCGGCCTAGCGCTTACCGAGGGTCGTTACGGCGCCGCCCTTCTACAGGAGCCGTACCTGCGGGCGGGCGGCGTCGTGGCTGGACTGCCGGCATGGATGAGGGTGTATCAGAGCGGTGACGGCGGGTCCGCGGTCGTCCTTGCCGACGCGTCGCTTGATGCGACGGTGGTGGTGGTCCCTGGCGGGGAAGCGGGGGCTACGGTGTGGGTCCGCGGCGACTTTGGTACGATGTACCTATGCTCCGTGTACTGCCGGCACGGGGTGCCTCTCGACAGCTACCTCCAATATCTGGAGTGGGTATTTACCCGGCTGCGAGGGGTGCCCGTGCTGGCGGGCATGGACGCGAACGCCGTGTCCCGCCTGTGGCACTCGAAGAACCGCTTTCGGGGCCACCAGAACGCCGTCAGGGGTGGGGAGTTTGAGGCCTTTGTTGTCGCCGTTGACGTGGAGGTCTTAAACGAGCCATCCGAGCATTTCACGTTCGACGGTCCAACGGGGAGGTCGGATATCGACGTCACTCTGGGTAGGGGTCTTGAGCGAGTGTACCGGACCCGGTGGGAGATCCTGCCGGACCTGGTGCACTCGGATCACAACTCCATCCGTGTGACTCTTTCCCGGAGAGACGGGGGTGCCGACCGTCCTCTGCCCGTGAGTCGATGGAGGACCGCCGGCGTGGACTGGGCGGCCTACGGTGCGGCCCTTGCGCAGGCTGCGCAGGGGTTGCACCGCGACGCGTTGGTAGGGGATGAGCCGGTTGCCCTCGTGGAGTCGGTTGAGTCTCTGGTGCGGGACGTAAATGACTCCACTCTGGGGACGGCTGGGACACCGCCGCGGAGGAGATCCCGGTGGTGGGATCGTGAGCTCACCCGGTTGCGGCGGCTTGCCAGGCGGGCGAGGGTTGCCCTGCAGCGAGCGAGGAGACGCGAGGCGCCAGCGGAGGTCCAGGTTGGGCTCCGGGTCGCGTATCGTGACGCGTACCGCTCCTGGGGCATTTCTTCCCGCGACTTCCGGTTCGTGAGCCCCGGGAGGCGGTTGTATGTCCAGCGCCCGACCCCCCGGCCCCGATCACCCTCGGGGAGATGAAGCTCGCCCTCAAGAGAATGAGGGCAGGCAGCGCGCCCGGGCCTGATGGGGTGACCGTCCCCATGCTGGGGGCGCTCGTCAGGTACGCGCCGGACCTAGTGTTGGCCATGTACAACGGCTGCTTGGAAGCTGGGGTGTTTCCAGCCCAGTGGAAGAGGGCCCGCGTCGTGGCCATCCCAAAGGGTCCCGGGAAGCCGCCCGACGAGGCCAGATCGTATCGACCGATCAGCCTCCTCTCGGTCCTGGGCAAACTGCTGGAGAAGGTACTAGTACGGCGATTAGAGGGGAGGGAGGTTCACTCCCTCTCAGACCGGCAGTTTGGGTTCAGGACCGGAAGGATCACCGAGGATGCGTGGCACCTGGCAATGAGGGTGGTCGAAGAGTCCCCCCACAAATACGTACTGGGTACGTTCGTGGATTTTAAGGGGGCCTTCGATCACCTGAGCTGGGACACGATCCTTGGGATCTTGGGGGCCGCCGGGTGCCCTGAGTTTGGCATCTGGCGGAGCTTCTTCTGCGATCGTCGGGCATTTATGGCTTCCCGATTCGGCGAGGTTGAGCTGGACGTCCAGCGGGGCTGCCCGCAGGGGTCGATGTCTGGGCCGATTCTTTGGAATCTGGCGCTGGACCCCCTGCTGCGGCGGCTCTGCGATGCGGGCATCGAGGTTGTCGCCTACGCGGATGACACGCTCCTGATATCATCGGGGGACTCCAGGCTGAGCGTCGAAACTCAGGCAACGGAGTCTCTCGAGATGGTGAGGGAGTGGGGTGCCAGTGCGGCGGTCGAAATCTCCAGGGACAAGACCGTCTGCATGGTGCTCCGCGGCAGATTCGCGGTCACCAGGCGCTTCAGGGTCCTCTTGGAGCGGGGTACCGTGCCGTACAGGGAGGAGGTCAGATACCTGGGTATCCTCGTCGGGGAGCGGCTTAATTTTTGGCCGCACCTGCGAGGGATCCGGGAGAAGATAGCCTCCCTGGTTTACCAACTGCGGCGAGTGATGCGGCGGGACTGGGGTCTCCGGCGGGGAACCATTGGCTCCTGGTATCGGGGACTCTTCGTCCCGTGCGCGATGTACGGTGCCTCGGTCTGGGGGGGCTTCGTGGCGGCGAGGGACACGGCCCGAGTTCAGCTCAACAGGGCGCAGCGCTCGGTCCTCCTTGCCGCACTGTTTGTCTGCCGTACCGTGTCGACGGAGGCAGCGACGGTGCTCATGGGGGAGCTCCCGTGGGACCTCGAGGCTAAGTGCCTCGAGGCAGGGTATTACCTCCGAAAGGGGTTGCCCGTCCCGTGGGGACTCCCCCAGGTGCAAGGCGAGGAGGTATCCGAGGGCAAAACACGG
>OY390722.1:15590765-15593265 GCA_959613375.1 Heteropelma amictum
ACGGCGTGGACGGATCGGTCTACGGCGGAGATTTGGTTTGGATCGGTCTACGGCGTGGACGGATCGGTCTAAGGCAGAATTCTCGTTCGTATCGGTCTACGGCGTCGACGGATCGGTCTACGGCGGAATTTTCGTTCGGATCGGTCTACGGCGGAATTTTCGTTTGGATCGGTCTACGGCGGAATTCTCGTTCGTATAAGTCCACGGCGTGGATGGATCGGTCTACGGCGGAATTTTCGTTTGGATCGGTCTACGGCGGAATTCTCGTTCGTATAAGTCCACGGCGTGGACGGATCGGTCTACGGCGGAATTCTCGTTCGTATAAGTCCACGGCGTGGACGGATCGGTCTACGGCGGAATTCTCGTTCGTATCGGTCTACGGCGTCGACGGATCGGTCTACGGCGGAATTTTCGTTCGGATCGGTCTACGGCTGAATTTTCGTTTGGATCGGTCTACGGCGGAATTCTCGTTCGTATAAGTCCACGGCGTGGACGGATCGGTCTACGGCGGAATTCTCGTTCGTATAAGTCCATGGCGTGGACGGATCGGTCTACGGCGGAATTCTCGTTCGTATCGGTCCATGGCGTGGACGGATCGGTCTACGGCGGAATTCTCGTTCGTATAAGTCCACGGCGTGGACGGATCGGTCTACGGCGGAGATTTGGTTTGGATCGGTCTACGGCGTGGACGGATCGGTCTACGGCAGAATTCTCGTTCGTATCGGTCTACGGCGTCGACGGATCGGTCTACGGCGGAATTCTCGTTCGTATAAGTCCACGGCGTGGATGGATCGGTCTACGGCGGAATTTTCGTTTGGATCGGTCTACGGCGGAATTCTCGTTCGTATAAGTCCACGGCGTGGACGGATCGGTCTACGGCGGAATTCTCGTTCGTATAAGTCCACGGCGTGGACGGATCGGTCTACGGCGGAATTCTCGTTCGTATAAGTCCATGGCGTGGACGGATCGGTCTACGGCGGAATTCTCGTTCGTATCGGTCCATGGCGTGGACGGATCGGTCTACGGCGGAATTCTCGTTCGTATAAGTCCATGGCGTGGACGGATCGGTCTACGGCGGAGATTTGGTTTGGATCGGTCTACGGCGTGGACGGATCGGTCTACGGCAGAATTCTCGTTCGTATCGGTCTACGGCGTCGACGGATCGGTCTACGGCGGAATTTTCGTTCGTAGAAGTCCACGGCGTGGACGGATCGGTCTACGGCGGAATTTTCGTTCGGATCGGTCTACGGCGGAATTCTCGTTCGTAGAAGTCCACAGCGTGGACGGATCGGTCTACGGCGGAATTTTCGTTCGGATCGGTCTACGGCGGAATTTTCGTTCGGATCGGTCTACGGCGGAATTCTCGTTCGTATAAGTCCACGGCGTGGACGGATCGGTCTACGGCGGAATTCTCGTTCGTATAAGTCCACAGCGTGGACGGATCGGTCTACGGCGGAGATTTCGTTTGGATCGGTCTACGGCGTGGACGGATCGGTCTACGGCAGAATTCTCGTTCGTATCGGTCTACGGCGGAATTTTCGTTTGGATCGGTCTACGGCGTGGACGGATCGGTCTACGGCAGAATTCTCGTTCGTATCGGTCTACGGCGTCGACGGATCGGTCTACGGCGGAATTTTCGTTCGGATCGGTCTACGGCGGAATTTTCGTTTGGATCGGTCTACGGCGGACGTCGAGTGCTCTACGGCATCGACGGATCGGTCCACGGCGCTGTCGGGCGATGGCTCGCCCGTGTACCGTGGCGGGGATTGCGAGACCGGGCCTCCAGCGGGATCTCGCCCGGCAGCGAAGCACGGCCGGGACCGTCGGGCGCCGGCTCGCAGGCCGGCCAGCTCGTTACTATATGGGAGCCGTCCGGCGCGCGTACATCCCTTCGGTGATCGTAACGTGCGTCGCGTACGCGTCTTCGTACTACCCATTACGAATGGAAATGTTTGTAATATTTATCATATCCTCGTTGTTGTGCGTAAAGACGCGCAAACCCAAGCACGTGGGGCGCGCGCTTACAACTAACACAACACGAGCTAAACATGAGAGAGAGAGAGAGAGAGAGAGAGTAGCGCAGAAAACATTATCGACAACGCTCTTTGACACACGGAGTAGGTGTGTTTTCGCCATTCTTTCTCCTCGCTCAAACGACGAAAACTCAGCAGCGCCACGGGTCGGTGTCTATGACCGAATGGCCCTATTTTGAACGTGGCAACGCACTTAGAAGCGACGAGAGAGAGTCCATCAGCCGGTGTGACGGGTGTACACCCAAGCACTCGGTTGACGGACGCGAGAACCGAGCATCGACTCGCCGATTACCGGGCGAGGACAAGTGAAAACACGACGCCGCTTTTCAAGCGCAACGTGCCGCACACACACGAATTTCCCCCGAGGGGGATATCTCGTCGGTTTACACACCGAGTGCTATTGGGAACGTTTGAAGACGTTTTAAGCGAAACCGCGGGGTGGCACACACAAAACAGCGGTGTGCCCC